>CM065589.1:623771681-623854201 GCA_033119425.1 Bufotes viridis | reverse complement strand
CTCTCACGCTCACATGTACCTTCTCCATCTATCCTCTCACGGTCACATGTACCTTCTCCATCTATCCTCTCATGCTCACATGTACCTTCTCCATCTATCCTCTCATGCTCACATGTACCTTCTCCATCTATCCTCTCACGCTCACATGTACCTTCTCCATCTATCCTCTCATGCTCACATGTACCTTCTCCATCTATCCTCTCACACTCACATGTACCTTCTCCATCTATCCTCTCATGCTCACATGAACCTTCTCCATCTATTCTCTCACGCTCACATGTACCTTCTCCATCTATCCTCTCACGCTCACATGTACCTTCTCCATCTATCCTCTCACGCTCACAAGTACCTTCTCCATCTATCCTCTCACGCTCACATGTACCTTCTCCATCTATCCTCTCACACTCACATGTACTTTCTCCATCTATCCTCTCACGCTCACCTGTACCTTCTCCATCTATCCTCTCATGCTCACACGTACCTTCTCCATCTATCCTCTCATGCTCACATGTACCTTCTCCATCTATCCTCTCACACTCACCTGTACCTCCTCAATCTATCCTCTCACGCTCACCTGTACCTCCTCCATCTATGCTCTTACATGTACCTTCTCCATCTATCCTCTCACACTTACATGTAGCTTCTCCATCTATCCTCTCACGCTCACATGTACCTCCTCCATCTATCCTCTCACGCTCACCTGTACCTTCTCCATCTATCCTCTCACGCTCACATGTACCTTCTCCATCTATCCTCTCATGCTCACATGTACCTCCTCCATCTATCCTCTCACGCTCACCTGTACCTTCTCCATCTATCCTCTCACGCTCACATGTACCTTCTCCATCTATCCTCTCATGCTCACATGTACCTTCTCCATCTATCCTCTCACAGTCACATGTACCTTCTCCATCTATCCTCTCACACTCACCTGTACCTTCTCCATCTATGCTCTTACCTGTACCTTCTCCATCTATCCTCTCACGCTCACATGTACCTCCTCCATCTATCCTCTCACGCTCACCTGTACCTTCTCCATCTATCCTCTCACACTCACATGTACCTTCTCCATCTATCCTCTCACACTCACATGTACCTTCTCCATCTATCCTCTCATGCTCACATGTACCTTCTCCATCTATCCTCTCACGCTCACCTGTACCTTCTCCATCTATCCTCTCATGCTCTTACATGTACCTTCTCCATCTATCCTCTCACGCTCACCTGTACCTCCTCCATCTATGCTCTTACATGTACCTTCTCCATCTATCCTCTCACACTTACATGTAGCTTCTCCATCTATCCTCTCACACTTACATGTAGCTTCTCCATCTATCCTCTCACGCTCACATGTACCTTCTCCATCTATCCTCTCACGCTCACCTGTACCTTCTCCATCTATGCTCTTACATGTACCTTCTCCATCTATCCTCTCACACTTACATGTAGCTTCTCCATCTATCCTCTCATGTATCTTCTCCATACTTGTATACAGGCCCCTTACATGTAGGTGTCCCCTTCCCAGGAAGCTTTCACGTTCCCCACATTAAACCCTTAACATGTATGATAGTCCCATAGTACACGGCAGGTACACAGAGTAGACGTGTGGTATTTTATCAGCACGCAGAGTGCAGTGGATGTGAGAGAGGAAACCACAGAGTCCTACACAGTGTAGGCGTTAACACGTCTGTGGGGGTCCGGATGGGAGAGATTAATAGGAGGTGGGGGCAGGAGCTGCGAACACTGAGGTGTCCAGAGAGGAGATCATGTGAGAGAGCGCAGGCGCCGGGCGTGAGAATGTGACCTCCAGCGAGACACCTAAGGAACCTCACAAGATCCAGGAGTTCCAAAAACTACCACATGCCTAGAGAAGGGTGTAATACACGGGTCACAGAGACTCCCAGAGAAGGGTGTAATACACGGGTCACAGAGACTCCCAGAGGAGGGTGTAATACACGGGTCACAGAGACTCCCAGAGAAGGGTGTAATACATGGGTCACAGAGACTCCCAGAGAAGGGTGTAATACACAGGTCACAGAGACTCCCAGAGGAGGGTGTAATACACGGGTCACAGAGACTCCCAGAGTAGGGTGTAATACACGGGTCACAGAGACTCCCAGAGGAGGGTGTAATACACGGGTCACAGAGACTCCCAGAGGAGGGTGTAATACACGGGTCACAGAGACTCCCAGAGGAGGGTGTAATACACGGGTCACAGAGACTCCCAGAGGAGGGTGTAATACACGGGTCACAGAGACTCCCAGAGGAGGGTGTAATACACGGGTCACAGAGACTCCCAGAGGAGGGTGTAATACACGGGTCACAGAGACTCCCAGAGGAGGGTGTAATACACGGGTCACAGAGACTCCCAGAGGAGGGTGTAATACACGGGTCACAGAGACTCCCAGAGGAGGGTGTAATACACGGGTCACAGAGACTCCCAGAGGAGGGTGTAATACACGGGTCACAGAGACTCCCAGAGGAGGGTGTAATACACGGGTCACAGAGACTCCCAGAGGAGGGTGTAATACACGGGTCACAGAGACTCCCAGAGGAGGGTGTAATACACGGGTCACAGAGACTCCCAGAGGAGGGTGTAATACACGGGTCACAGAGACTCCCAGAGGAGGGTGTAATACACGGGTCACAGAGACTCCCAGAGGAGGGTGTAATACACGGGTCACAGAGACTCCCAGAGGAGGGTGTAATACACGGGTCACAGAGACTCCCAGAGGAGGGTGTAATACACGGGTCACAGAGACTCCCAGAGGAGGGTGTAATACACGGGTCACAGAGACTCCCAGAGGAGGGTGTAATACACGGGTCACAGAGACTCCCAGAGGAGGGTGTAATACACGGGTCACAGAGACTCCCAGAGGAGGGTGTAATACACGGGTCACAGAGACTCCCAGAGGAGGGTGTAATACACGGGTCACAGAGACTCCCAGAGGAGGGTGTAATACACGGGTCACAGAGACTCCCAGAGGAGGGTGTAATACACGGGTCACAGAGACTCCCAGAGGAGGGTGTAATACACGGGTCACAGAGACTCCCAGAGGAGGGTGTAATACACGGGTCACAGAGACTCCCAGAGGAGGGTGTAATACACGGGTCACAGAGACTCCCAGAGGAGGGTGTAATACACGGGTCACAGAGACTCCCAGAGGAGGGTGTAATACACGGGTCACAGAGACTCCCAGAGGAGGGTGTAATACACGGGTCACAGAGACTCCCAGAGGAGGGTGTAATACACGGGTCACAGAGACTCCCAGAGGAGGGTGTAATACACGGGTCACAGAGACTCCCAGAGGAGGGTGTAATACACGGGTCACAGAGACTCCCAGAGGAGGGTGTAATACACGGGTCACAGAGACTCCCAGAGGAGGGTGTAATACACGGGTCACAGAGACTCCCAGAGGAGGGTGTAATACACGGGTCACAGAGACTCCCAGAGGAGGGTGTAATACACGGGTCACAGAGACTCCCAGAGGAGGGTGTAATACACGGGTCACAGAGACTCCCAGAGGAGGGTGTAATACACGGGTCACAGAGACTCCCAGAGGAGGGTGTAATACACGGGTCACAGAGACTCCCAGAGGAGGGTGTAATACACGGGTCACAGAGACTCCCAGAGGAGGGTGTAATACACGGGTCACAGAGACTCCCAGAGGAGGGTGTAATACACGGGTCACTGAGACTCCCGGAGGAGGGTGTAATACACGGGTCACAGAGACTCCCAGAGGAGGGTCTAATACACGGGTCACAGAGACTCCCGAAGGAGGGTGTAATACACGGGTCACAGAGACTCCAGAGGAGGGTCTAATACATGGGTCACAGAGACTCCCAGAGGAGGGTGCAATACACGGGTCAAAGAGACTCCAGGAGTAGGGTCTAATACACGGGTCACAGAGACTCCCAGAAAAGGGTGTAATACACGGGTCACAGAGACTCCCAGAGGAGGGTGTAATACACGGGTCACAGAGACTCCCAGAGGAGGGTGTAATACACGGGTCACAGAGACTCCCAGAGAAGGGTGTAATACACGGGTCACAGAGACTCCCAGAGGAGGGTGTAATACACGGGTCACAGAGACTCCCAGAGGAGGGTGTAATACACGGGTCACAGAGACTCCCAGAGGAGGGTGTAATACACGGGTCACAGAGACTCCCAGAGGAGGGTGTAATACACGGGTCACAGAGACTCCCAGAGGAGGGTGTAATACACGGGTCACAGAGACTCCCAGAGGAGGGTGTAATACACGGGTCACAGAGACTCCCAGAGGAGGGTGTAATACACGGGTCACAGAGACTCCCAGAGGAGGGTGTAATACACGGGTCACAGAGACTCCCAGAGGAGGGTGTAATACACGGGTCACAGAGACTCCCAGAGGAGGGTGTAATACACGGGTCACAGAGACTCCCAGAGGAGGGTGTAATACACGGGTCACAGAGACTCCCAGAGGAGGGTGTAATACACGGGTCACAGAGACTCCCAGAGGAGGGTGTAATACACGGGTCACAGAGACTCCCAGAGGAGGGTGTAATACACGGGTCACAGAGACTCCCAGAGGAGGGTGTAATACACGGGTCACAGAGACTCCCAGAGGAGGGTGTAATACACGGGTCACAGAGACTCTCAGAGGAGGGTGTAATACACGGGACACAGAGACTCCCAGAGGAGGGTGTAATACACGGATCACAGAGACTCCCAGAGGAGGGTGTAATACACGGGTCACAGAGACTCCCAGAGGAGGGTGTAATACACGGGTCACAGAGACTCCCAGAGGAGGGTGTAATACACGGGTCACAGAGACTCTCAGAGGAGGGTGTAATACACGGGACACAGAGACTCCCAGAGAAGGGTGTAATACACGGGTGACAGAGACTCCCAGAGGAGGGTGTAATACACGGGTCACAGAGACACTCAGAGGACGGTGTAATACACGGGTCACAGAGACTCCCAGAGAAGGGTGTAATACACGGGACACAGAGACTCCCAGAGAAGGGTGTAATACACGGGTCACAGAGACTCCCAGAGAAGGGTGTAATACACGGGTCACAGAGACTCCCAGAGGAGGGTGTAATACACGGGTCACAGAGACTCTCAGAGGAGGGTGTAATACACGGGACACAGAGACTCCCAGAGAAGGGTGTAATACACGGGTGACAGAGACTCCCAGAGGAGGGTGTAATACACGGGTCACAGAGACTCCCAGAGTAGGGTGTAATACACGGGTCACAGAGACTCCCAGAGGAGGGTGTAATACACGGGTCACAGAGACTCCCGGAGGACGGTGTAATACACGGGTCACAGAGACTCCCAGAGGAGGGTGTAATACACGGGTCACAGAGACTCGCAGAGGAGGGTGTAATACACGGGTCACAGAGACTCCCAGAGGAGGGTGTAATACACGGGTCACAGAGACTCCCAGAGGAGGGTGTAATACACGGGTCACAGAGACTCCCAGAGTAGGGTGTAATACACGGGTCACAGAGACTCCCGGAGAAGGGTGTAATACAAGGGTCACAGAGACTCCCGGAGGAGGGTGTAATACACGGGTCACAGAGACTCCCAGAGGAGGGTGTAATACACGGGTCACAGAGACTCCCAGAGGAGGGTGTAATACACGGGTCCAAGAGACTCCCAGAGGAGGGTGTAATACACGGGTCACAGAGACTCCCAGAGGGGTGGGTGTAATAAACGGGTCACAGAGACTCCCAGAGGAGGGTGTAATACACGGGTCACAGAGACTCCAGAAGAGGTTGTAATACACGGGTCACAGAGACTCCCAGAGAAGGGTGTAATACACGGGTCAAAGAGACTTCCGGAGGACGGTGTAATACACGGGTCACAGAGACTCCCAGAGGAGGGTGTAATACACGGGTCACAGAGACTCCCGGAGGACGGTGTAATACACGGGTCACAGAGACTCTCAGAGAAGGGTGTAATACACGGGACACAGAGACTCCCAGAGGAGGGTGTAATACACGGGTCACAGAGACTCCCGGAGGAGGGTGTAATACACGGGTCACAGAGACTCCCAGAGGAGGGTGTAATACACGGGTCCAAGAGACTCCCAGAGGAGGGTGTAATACACGGGTCACAGAGACTCCCAGAGGGGTGGGAGGGCAGGCGTAATAGACAGGCCACCAACATTCCCGGGAGAGTGTAATACACAGGTTACCAGCATACCCAGAGGGGGTGTAATACACGGGTCACCAGCATACCCAGAGGGGGTGTAATACACGGGTCACAAGCATACCCAGAGGGGGTGTAATACACGGGTCACAAGCATACCCAGAGTGGGTGTAATACACGGGTCACCAGCATATCCAGAAGGGCTGTAATACACGGGTCACCAGCATACCCAGAGAGGGTGTAATACACGGGTCACCAGCATACCCAGAGGGGGTGTAATACACGGGTCACCAGCATACCCAGAGGGGGTGTAATACACAGGTCACCAGCATACCCAGAGGGGGTGTAATACACGGGTCACCAGCATACCCAGAGGGGGTGTAATACACGGGTCATCAGCATACCCAGAGGGGGTGTAATACACGGGTCACCAGCATACCCAGAGGGGGTGTAATACACGGGTCAGTGAAACCCCCGGAGGACTGGAATACTTTACATACCCAGCAGTGCGTCTGCGCACATATTTTTAGAAGGGGTGGGGGGCTGGTGGAGTATGTATAAGACGACACATGGGGTGCACTGGGGACCCCTGTACATCCAGAAGACGTAGGGCTCATTGCTGCCTTCACCTATGGAACCTATGGAACACCGCCTCATAGTCACAGCAAAGCTCCAGGAGCAGAACATTCATCCAAAAACATGAAACTGAGGAGGAGCAAAGATACCGAGCAACAACTGGATCTCACAGACCTCACCGTCCCTACGTCCTACTCCCACCGGACCTCACCATCCCTATTCCCCGCTTCCACCAGACCTCACCATCCCTATTCCCCGCTTCCACCAGACCTCACCGTCCCTACGTCCTACTCCCACCAGACCTCACCATCCCTATTCCCCGCTCCCACCGGACCTCACCATACCTATCCCCCGCTCCCACCGGACCTCACCGTCCCTATTCCCCGCTCCCACCGGACCTCACCGTCCCTATTCTCCGCTTCCACTGGACCTCACCATCCCTATCCTCCTGCTCCCACCGGACCTCACCATCACTATTCCCCGCTTCCACCAGACCTCAGCATCCCTATTCCCCACTTCCACCGGACCTCACCATCCCTATCCCCCGGTTTCCACCGGACCTCACCATCCCTATTCCCCGCTTCCACCAGACCTCACCATCCCTATTCCCCGCTTCCACCAGACCTCACCATCCCTATTCCCAGCTTCCACCGGACCTCACCATACCTATCCCCCGGCTTCCACCGGACCTCACCATCCCTATTCCCCGCTTCCACCAGACCTCACCATCCCTATTCCCCGCTTCCACCGGACCTCACCATTCCTATCCTCCTGCTCCCACCGGACCTCACCATCCCTATTCCCTGCTTCCACCAGACCTCACCATTCCTATCCTCCTGCTCCCACCGGACCTTACCATCCCTATTCCCAACTTCCACCGGACCTCACCATACCTATCCCCCGGCTTCCACCGGACCTCACCATCCCTATTCCCCGCTTCCACCGGACCTCACCATCCCTATTCCCCGCTTCCACCAGACCTCACCATCCCTATTCCCCGCTTCCACCAGACCTCACCATCCCTATTCCCCGCTTCCACCGGACCTCACCATTCCTATCCTCCTGCTCCCACCGGACCTCACCATCCCTATTCCCCGCTTCCACCAGACCTCACCATTCCTATCCTCCTGCTCCCACCGGACCTTACCATCCCTATTCCCAGCTTCCACCGGACCTCACCATACCTATCCCCCGGCTTCCACCGGACCTCACCATCCCTATCCCCCGGCTTCTACCGGACCTCACCATCCCTATCCCACGGCTTCCACCGGACCTCACCATCCCTATCCCACGGCTTCTACCAGACCTCACCATCCCTATCCACCGCTCCCACCGGACCTCACCATCCCTATCCCCCGGCTCCTACCCGACCTCACCATCCCTATTCCCCGCTTCCACCAGACCTCACCATCCTTATTGCCCGCTTCCACCAGACCTGACCATTCATATCCCCAGCTCCCACCAGACCTCACCATCCCTATCCCCCGGCTTCCACCGGACCTCACCATCCCTATCCGCCGGCTCCTACCGGACCTCACCATCCCTATTCCCTGCCTCCCACCAGACCTCACCATCCCTATTCCCCGCCTCCCACCAGACCTCACCATCCCTATCCCCCGGCTTCCACCATCCCTACCAGATCCTACCACCTCTATCCTCCCACTCCCACCGGACCTCAGCATCCCTATCCGCCGGGTTCCACCAGACCTCACCATCCCTATCCCCCGGCTCCTACCGGACCTCACCATCCCTATTGCCCGGCTCCCACCGGACCTCACCATCCCTATTGCCCACTTCCACCGGACCTCACCATCCCTATTCCCCGCTTCCACCAGACCTCACCATCCCTATCCCCCGGCTCCCACCGGACCTCACCATCCCTATTCCCCACTTCCATCAGACCTCACATTCCCTATTCCCCACTTCCACCAGACCTCACCATCCCTATTCCCTGCCTCCCACCGGACCTCACCATCCTAATCCCCCGCTCCCACCGGACCTCACCATCCCTATTCCCAGACTCCCACCAGACCTCACCATCCCTATTCCCCGCTTCCACCAGACCTCACCATCCCTATTCCCCGCTTCCACCAGACCTCACCATCCCTATTCCACGCCTCCACCGGACCTCACCATCCCTATTCCACGGCTCCCACCGGACCTCACCATCCCTATTCCCCGCCTCCACCGGACCTCACCATCCCTATTCCACGGCTCCCACCGGACCTCACCATCCCTATTCCCCGCTTCCACCAGACCTCACCATCCCTATTCCCTGCTTCCACCGGACCTCACCATCCCTACGCCCTGCTCCCACCAGACCTCACCATCCTTATCCCCCGCTCCCACCGGACCTCACCATCCCTATTCCCCAAGCTTCCACCAGACCTCACCATCCCTATTCCCCAAGCTCCCACCAGACCTCACCATCCCTATTCCCCAAGCTCCCACCAGACCTCACCATCCCTATTCCCCGCTTCCACCAGACCTCACCATCCCTATCCCCCGCTTCCACCAGACCTCACCATCCCTATTCCCCGACTCACACCAGACCTCACCATCCCTATCCCCCGACTCCCACCAGACCTCACCATCCCTATTCCCCGCTTCCACCGGACCTCACCATCCCTATTCCCCGGCTCCCACCATCCCTATCCCCAGCTCTCATCGGACTTCACTATCTCTATGCCCCTCACCACGCCACATCCCCCCCCCCAATCAGACCTCACCATCCCTATCCTCCAAACCCAACAGACCACGCTCTCCCGCATTCCCATCACTACTCTCAGGGGTGTGATTACTTGTGCTCAGTGGGGGCCACGTGGCGGTCACTTCAGGTGATACGCACACTCCTCCTTCATGTATTCTTTGATCCAGATATTGACACCACAGAAGCCCCTCACCTCCCATAAGCAAAGCGCCTGTCCTTGTGGTGGTCTCCAAATGTGTCCCAGAGGCGGAGGGAGACGCTGACCTCGTCCACCACATCACGGGAGCGCTCCAGAACCTGCAGGGGACAGGATCATCCGATGACATCATCACCACTGGCCAATTCTCCCCCTTTATCCACTGCCACCTACCTCCTGGCACACTCTGTACTGGTCAATGGCCCACACGGTAGGCACGTGGGTGGCGAGCAGCTGATACTGGGTCAGCGTGGCATTACAGGCTCGGGCACAGATAAGTCGGGTCTTCCCCACCGCATTGTCTCCCACTACCACACACTTAATGGTCTCCACATTGGGCCGCTCATAATCCAGGTCAGCGTCCATGAAGATGGGTCTGTGGAGAGAAGAGGGGTTACCCACATACCCAAGACCCTCAAACTACAGAACTAGCGGCCGCCCCCCAAGAAAAAGGTCAGGACTCTGCAAAAGACCCTAAATCTAATCCCAGGGGCGCTGGACAAGTCACAATGTCTGGAGACTCGGATCCTCTCAGGCTTAGACAAGAAGGAGTAGAGACTCAGATCCTCTCAGGCTTAGACAAGAAGGAGTAGAGACTCAGATCCTCTCAGGCTTAGACAGGAAGGAGTAGAGACTCAGACTCTCTCAGGCTTAGACAGGAAGGAGTAGAGACTCAGACTCTCTCAGGCTTAGACAGGAGGAAGTAGACTCGGATCCTCTCAGGCTTAGACAGGAAGGAGTAGAGACTCAGATCCTCTCAGGCTTAGACAGGAAGGAGTAGAGACTCAGATCCTCTCAGGCTTAGACAGGAGGGAGTAGAGACTCGGATCCTCTCAGGCTTAGACAGGAAGGAGTAGAGACTCAGATCCTCTCAGGATTAGACAGGAGGAAGTAGACTCGGATCCTCTCAGGCTTAGACAGGAAGGATTATAGACTCAGATCCTCTCAGGCTTAGACAGGAGGGAGTAGAGACTCAGATCCTGTCAGACTTAGACAGGAAGGAGTAGAGACTCAGATCCTCTCAGGTTTAGACAGGAAGGAGTAGAGACTCAGATCCTCCCAGGCTTAGACAGGAAGGAGTAGAGACTCAGATCCTCCCAGGCTTAGACAGGAAGGAGTAGAGACTCAGATCCTATCAGGCTTAGACAGGAAGGAGTAGAGACTCAGACCCTCTCAGGCTTAGACAGAAGGGAGTAGATACTCAGATCCTCTCAGGCTTAGACAGGAAGGAGTAGAGACTCAGATCCTCTCAGGCTTAGACAGGAAGGAGTAGAGACTCAGATCCTCTCAGGCTTAGACAGGAGGGAGTAGAAGTCCAGATCCTCTCAGGCTTAGACAGGAGGGAGTAGAAGTCCAGATCCTCTCAGGCTTAGACAGGAAGGAGTAGAGACTCAGATCCTCTCAGGCTTAGACAGGAGGGAGTAGAGACTCAGATCCTCTCAGGCTTAGACAGGAGGGAGTAGAGACTCAGATCTTCTCACACTTAGACAGGAAGGAGTAGAGACTCGGATCCTCTCAGGCTTAGACAGGAGGGAGTAGAAACTCAGATCCTCTCAGACTTAGACAGGAAGGAGTAGAGACTCGGATCCTCTCAGTCTTAGACAGGAGGGAGTAGAAACTCAGATCTTCTCACACTTAGACAGGAAGGAGTAGAGACTCAGATCCTCTCAGGCTTAGACAGGAAGGAGTAGAGACTCAGATCCTCTCAGGCTTAGACAGGAAGGAGTAGAGACTCAGATCCTCTCAGGCTTAGACAGGAAGGAGTAGAGACTCAGATCCTCTCAGGCTTAGACAGGAAGGAGTAGAGACTCAGATCCTCTCAGGCTTAGACAGGAGGGAGTAGAGACTCAGATCCTCTCAGGATTAGACAGGAGGGAGTAGAGACTCAGATCCTCTCAGGCTTAGACAGGAAGGAGTAGAGACTCGGATCATCTCAGGATTAGACAGGAGGGAGTAGAGACTCAGATCCTGTCAGACTTAGACAGGAGGGAGTAGAGACTCAGATCCTATCAGGCTTAGACAGGAAGGAGTAGAGACTCAGATCCTCCCAGGCTTAGACAGGAAGGAGTAGAGACTCAGATCCTCTCAGGCTTAGACAGGAAGGAGTAGAGACTCAGATCCTCTCAGGCTTAGACAGGAAGGAGTAGAGACTCAGATCCTCTCAGGCTTAGACAGGAAGGAGTAGAGACTCAGATCCTCTCAGGCTTAGACAGGAAGGAGTAGAGACTCAGATCCTCTCAGGCTTAGACAGGAAGGAGTAGAGACTCAGATCCTCTCAGGCTTAGACAGGAAGGAGTAGAGACTCAGATCCTCTCAGGCTTAGACAGGAAGGAGTAGAGACTCAGATCCTCTCAGGCTTAGACAGGAAGGAGTAGAGACTCAGATCCTCTCAGGCTTAGACAGGAAGGAGTAGAGACTCAGACCCTCTCAGGCTTAGACAGGAAGGAGTAGAGACTCAGATCCTCTCAGGCTTAGACAGGAAGGAGTAGAGACTCAGATCCTCTCAGGCTTAGACAGGAAGGAGTAGAGACTCAGATCCTCTCAGGCTTAGACAGGAAGGAGTAGAGACTCAGATCCTCTCAGGCTTAGACAGGAAGGAGTAGAGACTCAGATCCTCTCAGGCTTAGACAGGAAGGAGTAGAGACTCAGATCCTCTCAGGCTAGGTGTATCCTATAATGGGGGTGGATATAATGTACAGGGGGGTGTATCCTATAATGGGGATGGATACAATGTACAGGGGGTGTATCCTATAATGGGGTGGATATAATGTACAGGGGGTGTATCCTATAATGAGGGTGGATACAATGTACAGGGGGTGTATCCTATAATGGGAGTGGATATAATGTACAGGGGTGTATCCTATAATGGGGTGGATATAATGTACAGGGGGTGTATCCTATAATGGGGGTGGATATAATGTACAGGGGGTGTATCCTATAATGGGGTGGATATAATGTACAGGGGGTGTATCCTATAATGGGGGTGGATATAATGTACAGGGGGGTGTATCCTATAATGGGGGTGGATATAATGTACAGGGGGGTGTATCCTATAATGGGGGTGGATATAATGTACAGGGGGGTGTATCCTATAATGGGGGTGGATATAATGTACAGGGGTGTATCCTATAATGGAGGTGGATATAATGTACAGGGAGTGTATCCTATAATGAGGGTGGATATAATGTACAGGGGGTGTATCCTATAATGAGGGTGGATATAATGTACAGGGGGTGTATCCTATAATGGGGGTGGATATAATGTACAGAGGGTGTATCCTATAATGGGGGTGGATATAATGTACAGGGGGTGTATCCTATAATGGGGGTGGATATAATGTACAGGGGGTGTATCCTATAATGAGGGTGGATATAATGTACAGGGAGTGTATCCTATAATGGGGGTGGATATAATGTACAGGGGGTGTATCCTATAATAGGGGTGGATATAATGTACAGGGGTGTATCCTATAATGAGGGTGGATATAATGTACAGGGGTGTATCCTATAATAGGGGTGGATATAATGTACAGGGGGTGTATCCTATAATAGGGGTGGATATAATGTACAGGGAGTGTATCCTATAATGGGGATGGATATAATGTACAGGGGGTGTATCCTATAATGAGAGGTGGATATAATGTACAGAGGGTGTATCCTATAATGAGGGTGGATATAATGTACAGGGGTGTATCCTATAATGGAGGTGGATATAATGTACAGGGAGTGTATCCTATAATGAGGGTGGATATAATGTACAGAGGGTGTATCCTATAATGAGGGTGGATATAATGTACAGGGGTGTATCCTATAATGAGGGTGGATATAATGTACAGGAGGTGTATCCTATAATAGGGGTGGATATAATGTACAGGAGGTGTATCCTATAATAGAGGTGGATATAATGTACAGAGGGTGTATCCTATAATGAGGGTGGATATAATGTACAGAGGTGTATCCTATAATGGAGGTGGATATAATGTACAGAGGGTGTATCCTATAATGGAGGTGGATATAATGTACAGGGAGTGTATCCTATAATGAGGGTGGATATAATGTACAGAGGGTGTATCCTATAATAGGGGTGGATATAATGTACAGGGGTGTATCCTATAATGAGGGTGGATATAATGTACAGAGGGTGTATCCTATAATGAGGGTGGATATAATGTACAGGGAGTGTATCCTATAATGGGAGTGGATATAATGTACAGGGGGTGTATCCTATAATGAGGGTGGATATAATGTACAGGGGGTGTATCCTATAATGGGGGTGGATATAATGTACAGGGGTGTATCCTATAATGAGGGTGGATATAATGTACAGAGGGTGTATCCTATAATGGAGGTGGATATAATGTACAGGGAGTGTATCCTATAATGAGGGTGGATATAATGTACAGAGGGTGTATCCTATAATGAGGGTGAATATAATGTACAGGGGGTGTATCCTATAATGGGGTGGATATAATGTACAGAGGGTGTATCCTATAATAGGGGTGGATATAATGTACAGAGGGTGTATCCTATAATGAGGGTGGATATAATGTACAGGGGTGTATCCTATAATGAGGGTGGATATAATGTACAGGGGTGTATCCTATAATGAGGGTGGATATAATGTACAGAGGTGTATCCTATAATGAGGGTGGATATAATGTACAGGGGGGTGTATCCTATAATGGGGGTGGATATAATGTAAAGGGGGGTGTATCCGGTAATGGGGGTGGATATAATGTACAGGGGGGTGTATCCTATAATGGGGGTGGATATAATGTACAGGGGGGTGTATCCTATAATGGGGGTGGATATAATGTACAGGGGGGTGTATCCGGTTTCTCTCTGCACTGGGGGTGTCACCTATATTACAGGATGTATGGCAGTCAGGCTCCGCCCCCGGGGGCCCCTCTCTCCCTGCACTGGTGGTGTCACCTATATTACAGAATATAAAGGAGACAGGCTCCGCCCCAGGGGCCCCTCTATCTCCCTGTACTGGGGGTGTCACCTATATTACAGGATGTATAGCAGTCAGACTCCGCCCCCGGGGGCCCCTCTCTCTCTCTGCACTGGGGGTGTCACCTATATTACAGGATGTATAGCAGTCAGGCTCCGCCCCCGGGGGCCCCTCTCTCTCTCTGTACTGGGGGTGTCACCTATATTACAGGATGTATGGCAGTCAGGCTCCGCCCCCGGGGGCCCCTCTCTCTCTCTGTACTGGGGGTGTCACCTATATTACAGGATGTATGGCAGTCAGCCTTCGCCCCCGGGGGCCCCTCTCTCTCTGTACTGGGGGTGTCACCTATATTACAGAATATATAGTAGTCAGGCTCCGCCCCCGGGGGCCCCTCTCTACCTGCACTGGGGGTGTCACCTATATTACAGGATGTATAGCGGTCAGGCTCCGCCCCCGGGGGGCCCCTCTCTCTCCCTGCAATGGGGGTGTCACCTATATTACAGGATGTATAGCAGTCAGGCTCTGCCCCCGGGGGCCCCTCTATCTCTGTACTGGGGGTGTCACCTATATTACAGGATGTATAGCAGTCAGGCTCCGCCCCGGGGGCCCCTCTCTCTCTGCACTGGGGGTGTCACCTATATTACAGGATATATAGCAGTCAGGCTCCGCCCCGGGGGCCCCTCTCTCTCTGCACTGGGGGTGTCACCTATATTACAGGATGTATAGCAGTCAGGCTCCGCCCCCGGGGCCCCTCTCTCTATCTGCACTGGGGGTGTCACCTATATTACAGGATGTATAGCAGTCAGGCTCCGCCCCCGGGGGGCCCCTCTCTCTCCCGGAGGTCCATACATATAACGCCCGCCGTACCAGTGCCGCGTCCTCCCCCGGGGGCGCCTCTCGTCCCTTCCGCCGCCTTCCCGACCGGCCCCTCGATCTCATCGTCTCCAAGCTCCGTGTGTAGCGTCCAACAGCCGCAGCCCCGCTACCATCAGCGGCCAGCCAATCACAGCGATGCTTCCGCGAAGGACACACCTTCAGCCAATAACAGAAAGAGCAGCTGACTACTGCCCCGCCTTCTAAATGAGGACACGCCCTGTAGCCAATAACAATGACGCTGACGGCTTTAAGTCCCGCCTCTTCTGTGATGTCAGCCAATCCACAGACAGGATGAGTTTGACAGGTCGCCCGGGAGTTCTCGGTCTCCTCCCTCTTCTGCCACACAGCCTGCTGCTTATAAACAAGAAAGGCTTGGCCCCGCCCACCCCAAATATGGAGCGCCGTTCAACTATTGACCGCGCCCAGTCATGTGTCCGCGCCAGGCCCCGCCTTAGGTAGACACGTATCTCTCGAATCGCTTATCGATGTGAATTAGATCGGCCGACTTTGTAATCTGTGCCCTGGTGTGAGGGGCTGTCTGCGCCCGGGTGTGAGGGGCTGTCTGTGCCCGGGTGTGAGGGGCTGTCTGTGCCCGGGTGTGAGGGGCTGTCTGTGCCCGGGTGTGAGGGGCTGTCTGCGCCCGGGTGTGAGGGGCGGTGTGTGCCCGGGTGTGAGTGGCTGTCTGTGCCCGGGTGTGAGGGGCAGTCTGCGCCCGGGTGTGAGGGGCTGTCTGTGCCCTGGGTGTGAGGGGCTGTCTGTGCCCCGGGTGTGAGGGCTGTCTGTGCCCGGGTGTGAGGGGCGGTGTGTGCCCGGGTGTGAGGGGCTGTCTGTGCCCGGGTGTGAGGGGCAGTCTGCGCCCGGGTGTGAGGGGCTTTGTGTGCCCGGGTGTGAGGGGCTGTCTGTGCCCTGGGTGTGAGGGGCTGTCTGCGCCCGGGTGTGAGGGGCCGTCTGCGCCCGGGTGTGAGGGGCCGTCTGTGCCCGGGTGTGAGGGGCTGTCTGCTGCCCGGGTGTGAGGGGCGGTGTGTGCCCGGGTGTGAGGGGCTGTCTGTGCCCGGGTGTGAGGGGCTGTCTGCGCCCGGGTGTGAGGGGCGGTGTGTGCCCGGGTGTGAGTGGCTGTCTGTGCCCGGGTGTGAGGGGCTGTCTGCGCCCGGGTGTGAGGGGCTGTCTGTGTGCCCGGGTGTGAGGGGCTGTCTGTGCCCTGGGTGTGAGGGGCTGTCTGTGCCCGGGTGTGAGGGCTGGTCTGTGCCCGGGTGTGAGGGCTGTCTGTGCCCGGGTGTGAGGGGCTGTCTTTGCCCGTGTGTGAGGGGCTGTCTGTGCCCGGGTGTGAGGGGCTGTCTGTGCCCGGGTGTGAGGGGCTGTCTGTGCCCGGGTGTGAGGGGCTGTCTGTGCCCTGGGTGTGAGGGGCTGTCTGTGCCCTGGGTGTGAGGGGCTGTCTGTGCCCTGGGTGTGAGGGGCGGTGTGTGCCCGGGTGTGAGGGGGCTGTCTGTGCCCGGGTGTGAGGGGCTGTCTGTGCCCGGGTGTGAGGGCTGTCTGCGCCCGGGTGTGAGGGGCTGTCTGTGCCCGGGTGTGAGGGGCTGTCTGTGCCCGGGTGTGAGGGGCTGTCTGCGCCCGGGTGTGAGGGGCTGTCTGTGCCCGGGTGTGAGGGGCTGTCTGTGCCCGGGTGTGAGGGCTGTCTGTGCCCGGGTGTGAGGGGCTGTCTGTGCCCGGGTGTGAGGGGCTGTCTGTGCCCGGGTGTGAGGGCCGTCTGTGCCCGGGTGTGAGGGGCCGTGCTGTGCCCGGGTGTGAGGGGCTGTCTGTGCCCTGGGTGTGAGGGGCTGTGTGTGCCCGGGTGTGAGGGGCTGTCTGTGCCCGGGTGTGAGGGGCTGTCTGTGCCCGGGTGTGAGGGGCTGTCTGTGCCCGGGTGTGAGGGCTGTCTGTGCCCGGGTGTGAGGGGCCGTCTGTGCCCGGGTGTGAGGGGCGTGTGCCCGGTGTGAGGGGTGTGCCCGGGTGTGAGGGCTGTCTGTGCCCGGGTGTGAGGGGCTGTCTGTGCCCTGGGTGTGAGGGGCGTGTGCCCGGGTGTGAGGGGGCTGTCTGTGCCCGGGTGTGAGGGGCTGTCTGTGCCCGGGTGTGAGGGGCTGTCTGTGCCCGGGTGTGAGGGCTGTCTGTGCCCGGGTGTGAGGGGGCTGTCTGTGCCCGGGTGTGAGGGGCTGTCTGTGCCCGGGTGTGAGGGGCTGTCTGTGCCCGGGTGTGAGGGGCTGTCTGCGCCCGGGTGTGAGGGGCTGTCTGCGCCCGGGTGTGAGGGGCTGTCTGTGCCCGGGTGTGAGGGGCTGTCTGTGCCCGGGTGTGAGGGGCAGTGTGTGCCCGGGTGTGAGGGGCTGTCTGTGCCCGGGTGTGAGGGGCTGTCTGTGCCCGGGTGTGAGGGGCTGTCTGTGCCCGGGTGTGAGGGGCGGTGTGTGCCCGGGTGTGAGGGGCTGTCTGTTCCCGGGTGTGAGGGGCTGTCTGTGCCCGGGTGTGAGGGGCTGTCTGTTCCCGGGTGTGAGGGGCTGTCTGTGCCCGGGTGTGAGGGGCTGTCTGTTCCCGGGTGTGAGGGGCTGTGTGTGCCCGGGTGTGAGGGGCGGTGTGTGCCCGGGTGTGAGGGGCGGTGTGTGCCCGGGTGTGAGGGGCTGTCTGTTCCCGGGTGTGAGGGGCTGTCTGTCCCGGGTGTGAGGGGCTGTCTGTTCCCGGGTGTGAGGGGCGGTGTGTGCCCGGGTGTGAGGGGCTGTCTGTTCCCGGGTGTGAGGGCGGTGTGTGCCCGGGTGTGAGGGGCTGTCTGCGCCCGGGTGTGAGGGGCTGTCTGCTCCCGGGTGTGAGGGGCTGTCTGCTCCCGGGTGTGAGGGCGGTGTGTGCCCGGGTGTGAGGGGCTGTCTGCTCCCGGGTGTGAGGGGCGGTCTGTTCCCGGGTGTGAGGGGCTGTCTGTTCCCGGGTGTGAGGGGCAGTGTGCGCCCGGGTGTGAGGGGCTGTCTGCGCCCGGGTGTGAGGGGCTGTCTGCTCCCGGGTGTGAGGGGCTGTCTGCTCCCGGGTGTGAGGGGCTGTCTGCTCCCGGGTGTGAGGGGCGGTGTGTGCCCGGGTGTGGCGGTGTACCTCTTCTCTACAGGAGTCCGCCTTCTGCGCGGGTATCTCACGGCTGCTCCTACCTCTTACTATCTGATCTGACACCGCGCTCAGTCCCTTATCCGACACCTCGGCCTGGACCCTTCCCTATAATCCGGGCTCCCGAGCGCTGGCTTTACCATTACCACCCGCTTTATCCTCTGTCTTATTATTGTGGGCCTCACCACCATTATTTCCGACTCAAGTACCTTTTTATCAGGGGAGCGTTCCCTTCCCCAGCTGACAACTGCAAGGGAAATATGTCATCGCCATCACGCGTTTCATAGGAACCATTGTTTCCTACGGGCACTTCACTTACACCACTATTTAAAGGGGAAGAACAGATTCTGAGGGAGTTTCTTCACTGGCTGCTGAAGTGTTTTTTCTCCCCCATAACGGGAAGTTACGGCCCAATATTACATCATACGTCCACCCCGACTTCACAGCCTCAGTCAACAATTTGACCCGGGCCCCGAGGTATCTCCGTGTTCACACTGCGCATTCATATGTTTGTCCAGCACATAGTCCCCCACCACTAATCTCATGGGTCTAACAGGCCATTGACGGTCGTTTACCACCACAGGACATATTTCCGGCTCTGGTCTAGTCGCACAAAAAGATTCTGCAAACAGTGACTGTCGCCGACTAGTGTTACGCTCCATGGTCTCTGAGGTGATAAGCACCAACATGACCCCACTCCTGGCCCTTCCAGCAGCGGGGTTCCCCTGGTTTCCTCTGTGGGAGGCCTTTCTAGGACCAGACTGACCCCAGGATTTATGATCAGTCTTTTGCCCACACCCAACCTCACCAGCCGGAACTCTCTTACCCACAGATGTCACAGATCGGGTGCTCCGGGGAGGTGCTGGGACTGTAGGAACATCACGGAGATAGTCCTCAGTCGTTAGGAACCTTTCCACCAGGTTGACCAGCCGGTCAGCAGACTTGGGATCTCTGTGTCCAACCCAGCGTTGGAGCTCCGCAGGGAGAGCCCTGAAGTTAGGGTCCTCCACCGCCTTCTCCATGATCTCCGCCGGTGTAGATGTCTCTGGCTCCAGCCATTTTCTCACCAAATGGATCAGATCAAACATCTGGGACCTGGTCGGCTTTTCCAGACTGTAGTTCCAGTCGTGAACCCTCCGGACACGTTCCGCTGGGGTGACTCCCAGGCGAGGAAGGATCTCCAACTTTAACTTGCTATATTCCTGGACAGCCTGCTCCGTCAGGTCATAGTAGGCTTTTTGCTGTTCCCCTGTTAAAAATGGCGCAATCACCTCTGCCCACTCCGCAGCGGCAAGACGCTCTTTCCGCCACTCTCTCACTGTGAGGTAGGCCTCGATGTCATCATCAGGTGTCATCTTTTGTAAAGCCCGCTGCACAACGCTCCTCTCATTATCAGTCTCTGGGGGGCGAACCTTCGCTCGTTGGGGTTTCCCACAGCAGTCTCTGTATGTGCAGCACTCTGCTCCATCAACATCAGTATCCTGCTGCTGTGCCGTGGCCCGTTGCTGCTGTGCCATGTCCGGTTGCTGCTGTGCCATGGCCTGTTGTTGCTGTGCCATGTCCGGTTGCTGCTTTGCCGTGGCCTGTTGTTGCTGTGCCATGTCCGGTTGTTGCTGTGCCATGTCCGGTTGTTGCTGTGCCATGGCCTGTTGCTGCTGTGCCATGGCCTGTTGCTGCTGTGCCATGGCCTGTTGCTGCTGTGCCATGTCCGGTTGCTGCTGTGCCATGGCCTGTTGTTGCTGTGCCATGGCCTGTTGTTGCTGTGCCATGTCCGGTTGTTGCTGTGCCATGTCCGGTTGCTGGTGTGCCATGGCCTGTTGTTGCTGTGCCATGTCCGGTTGTTGCTGTGCCATGTCCGGTTGCTGCTGTGCCATGGCCTGTTGTTGCTGTGCCATGTCCGGTTGTTGCTGTGCCATGGCCCGTTGTTGCTGTGCCATGTCCGGTTGCTGCTGTGCCATGGCCTGTTGTTGCTGTGCCATGGCCTGTTGCTGCTGTGCCATGGCCTGTTGCTGCTGTGCCATGGCCTGTTGTTGCTGTGCCATGGCCTGTTGTTGCTGTGCCATGTCCGGTTGCTGCTGTGCCATGGCCTGTTGTTGCTGTGCCATGTCCTGTTGCTGCTGTGCCATGGCCCGTTGCTGCTGTGCCACGGCCCGTTGTTGCTGTGCCACGGCCCGTTGTTGAACACGTAAGGCTTCTTTGCGTCTCTTTTTATCCTCTGCATGCAACCTCCGCTGTTGCTCCATGGCCAGTTCATGTCTTAGCTTAGCCGGCACCAGCTGCCTCATCATTTCCTCCATGGCACTTGATGCACGTTGCATTGTAGTTGCAGCTTTTACCCAGGACATAAGAGTTACAAACCAAAGGGAAATAAGATAGCTCTCAATAGGTCAGTCTCTTTACTTGGGTTTCCGGCCCTTTAAAGCACCGCAAGGGTTGTCCAGATTAGCAGCTGCAGCGTCACCAAGCAAACCGGCTCCGGCCCTTTAAACTTTTTCCCAATAACTTCAGCAGCACCTGCTCTTTTCGCCCTGCTGTGGCCCCTAGCCACTTCCTGCTGCCCGCTTCCTCCACCATATGTAAGGGATCGCTGTCTGTCGGGGGTCGGCAGTGACAGACTTCCCATCAAACATTGCTTTATTGGGTCACTTTAAGCCGTACAGATGATCTCCCAGTTATAACGTCACTGGGTGCCCGCCTGGGCTCTACCTAACACATAGGTCTCTACCCCACCTCTAGGTCCCAGTTCACACCAGGGGATAGCTCCGGCTTCCCTCAGCCTCCCGGTCTGTCAGTTGTCCAGCCTGTAATCACGCATGTCTGTTCTCTGGTCATATCTCTCCCCAGACCCCCCCCACACTGAGGATTGCTGCTGACTTTTATATCAGAACCGTGGTCATGGGCCCCCTGTGAAACCCGGAGTGGATGGTGGGGGATAAGCCCTCACCCAGATCTGTGCTTATTCCCAATAAAGCCAGGGCCGGATTAGCTGATACCAGTAATACTACAACAGCGTCCACTATCTGTCCCAGTGGACACACTAGATACTGGTTTACACTCCACCAAGGCCGGGCACCTTGGTGACACGTCTCAGGTGAACCACAGCAAACCTTGATATGCATCCCCTCTGATAGGTTTCCTGCACCGTTCTCGGGGACACATACCGCCCTTCATATATGAGGCCTGTCACCGCCTCACACAGGGCACCAGCAGACTACAACCTATGGCTCATGCTGGTTTTCACAAGGTAGGGTACCTTAAGTACAACATGTGGCCTGACTGGTGAAGATTAGAGAGTGCTACAACCTTAAAAACCAGAGGGAGCACACGTATTCCCTATGTGAAGAGTGAGAGAGGCTTAGCTAGCAAATAGACCACAACCTATTGGAGGGACAGAGGTATCCCGGCGGCCAGGCCCTCCGGTAAGGGAGGCAGATTCTAGCTGCCAGGACTCAGAGCAGGCGACCAAAGCAGCGGCAGCTACTGGCCACTGCCGTAACGCTCCTTCTTATGCCGTAGCACTCCTCCTTATGCCGTAACACTCCTCCTTATGCCGTAACACTCCTCCTTATGCCGTAACACTCTTCCTTATGCCGTAACACTCCTCCTTATGCCGTAAAGCTCCTCCTTATGCCGTAGCACTCCTCCTTATGCCGTAGCACTCCTCCTTATGCCGTAGCACTCCTCCTTATGCCGTCGCGCTCCTCCTTATGCCGTAGCACTCCTCCTTATGCCGTAGCGCTCCTCCTTATGCCGTCGCGCTCCTCCTTATGCCGTCGCCCTCCTCCTTATGCCGTCGCGCTCCTCCTTATGCCGTCGCGCTCCTCCTTATGCCGTAACGCTCCTCCTTATGCCCTAACGCTCCTCCTTATGCCTTCTCTTCTTTGCTTTAGATTGCTGTAAACATTTCTTCAGAAGAGCAGGAGCATTAATGTTTTCAGCCGGCTTCCAAGATTTCTCCTCTGGGTCAAAATGTTTTTATTTGGCCAATAAGAAGGTTTTACCTTCAACAGTCTTCGTGTCCATCATACCATACCCTTCATATGCATTCTATGTGTGAGCAGAATTAGGAGCAGGAACCTAACATCTCAAATAATGGTTGAACCCTACAGGCTTGAGAAGGAAACCATGAAAAGAATTATGGAAAGAAAGATAAAGGAAGATGTAACTTCTAACTGACCAGGTTCATCTATCTCAGCACCTCAAGAGGACATCGAAGCAAGGCATATACAAGGGTATTTTGTCATGCGAGCAGAAGCCTGTAAGAGTGAAGGCTTAGTCTCTTTCCATATCTGGAAGTTGATTCGGCTTCTAGTACTCCAGAAGAGGTAGGTAGAGATTGGAAGAGGAACCCGCAAATGTCGACCATACACAACAAAGAAAGGAGACTTTACAGTTAACTGACTAGGATGTTATTGTAAGAGAACGTTGCCCAAGGAAGCATTGTAACCCAGTCATCATGACATGCCGAAATGAAGTGTCACAAATAGTTAACTAAAGTCGGGTTAATGCGTT
This sequence comes from Bufotes viridis, assembly GCA_033119425.1. Lineage (NCBI taxonomy): Eukaryota > Metazoa > Chordata > Amphibia > Anura > Bufonidae > Bufotes > Bufotes viridis. The sequence continues at coordinate 623,831,132 of CM065589.1, read as the reverse complement.
CCACTTCCCAGATGGAGTGCAGATGGTAGTTCAAAGAAAAGTTCAACTTCACGTAAAGCAAATGGATATCCAGAAATTAGCAGTAAATTGCACTCATTGGTTATATACAATCTGTAAGGACAGACCATGAAGCTGTAAATTTAGGAGCAAGATGACCAAGGAAGACCAGACAGGGGTACAAAATGAGCCATTTTAGAACAATTTGCCAACTACCATCCAGACTAAAGTCTGTCACAAAGAAGGAGGAAGATTGGTGATAAAGTCCATGGCTATGTGCTGTTATGGCAATTCAGGTACAGGCAAGTCAAGCAGGAGTCAGTCAGGTCTTGTTTAGGAGTCTTACTCTGCACTCATGTGGTACAGAAAGCTACATAGTCCTTGATGTCCCCAGAGATCATAGGCCACCAATAATGTTGAGATATACAAGTAGCAATTGTGCAGAGACTTGGGTGGTCAACAAGTTTGGAGTGATGTCCCCAGGCCAAGACCGGCTTCCTTTTGACCATGGGCACATATGCCAGGAAGAATTTCCTTAAGCTATACAGGAGCAACAGAAATTATGTGGGCAGGATCTTTGATGCGCTGGAGTTCCTCAACTGGTCAGCCGGGTTGAACAAGCAAAAAAGTGCGTCAGCCTTGTTATTCTTCTTGGCTGTGCAAAAATTAGAACAAAATCGAACTGAGTGAGGAATAGCAACTTTCAATCCTGGCAAGTGTTGAGATCCTGAGCAGACTGAAGATAAATCCAGTTCCTGTCTTCTGTGAAGGTGACAACAGGATGGTGGTGCCCTCTAGGAGATCTTAGCTTTTCTCTGTCCCTGATGGAATAGTTGCACTTTGCAGGGAAAAAAGACTTGATCGGGACAAAAAAAAACCTAGGTGACTATCTTAATGGAGGACCCCTTCTGGGTGAGGTTAGCTCTAGCTCCCACTGAGGATGCATTTACCCCTAGGAAGAACTACTTGAGACATCATGGTGATGCAAAATTGAGACAGTAGAGAAGGCCTGGTTAAGAGACTGGAATGCATATTCTAAAAGAGTACCTGGGTGGCTACTCCTGGTATGTCAGAGGACTAGGGTGCTCACCTCCGTGGCTCACCCTCAAAGCCAGATATGTATAGAAGTAACTAATCAAACGAATGGAGGGGCTATCAATCATTTAACAATTTTTCTTCATGAAACGGGAACCCGGTATATGGGCAATTGGACCCTATATTTTTTGCAACTTCAGTCACTCCAAGTATTTTTAGTAGCATTTTTAGGAGTTTTTAAAGAGTTTTTTAATAAAGAGCACAGTTTTTATTTCATGCAAGTGATATATATTGCATTTTTATCAGATTCACTAATTAGGTGTATGATGTATAGTGTTATGTTCTTATATCCACATCCACCAACAGGCACTTATGTTGTTTGAGATTGTGTAGAATGGAACCAACTCCGAATGGCTAGGGGGATCGAATTAATCCAGTCCAAGTTTTGTGCAAAACCCACATGACGTGCAATGGTAGGAGTTATGGACCTATTTAAGTTGGACGGATACTCACTGCTGAACAACCACTGAAGAAGGGGTCGAACCCCGAAATGCGTTTGGTGTGCACAGCAGTGAGAACAGGAGCTACAATCACACCCACAGTGGAGGTACCATTTTCCTCCCAAAGAAAACAGTCTCTGCTCCGATCGAAGAATCCACTACACCGAAAGGTACCCACGCAAGCGCAGTGAATCTTTACTTGCGCAAGCGCATTCAATCTCTGCCGCCAGTACCGGGTCACGTGGGACGCCGCGTTCAAACCCGGAAGTGCGCGGGACGCCGCGCGCGGAGACACAAACACTGCAGCTGGCAAGCGCTGGGAAGCAGACGGAGAGAGGTACGCCCGAGGAGGGTAAGACAGTTTAATATATATGTTGGTGGACTGTAAGAGCTACTGGACGATATTAAGTGGATATCTCCACAAGGACAATATAGTGAAAGCTGCAATGGATACCTAATTTTGGGGACTCAAGGACATAAAGAGTCCACACTGTTTGGCCTAGCGTTTTTTGCACGAATTGACTGTATTTTTTGCACGGCATTATTTCACACAGAGCTATTTTTGCACAGAGCGTTTTTGCACAGGAACTTTTATACAGAGCTTGTTTGCACAGAGCCGTATGTTGCACTGAGTTGTTACTATATACAAAGAGAGTGAGGATATCTGCGTATGTTACACTTATAAAGGAGTTTGGGCCACTTGTGATTTTACGTATGGAATAAAAGGTTTATATCTGCACTAGGCTATTCCTTTGTGTTTCCCAGAAAAGGTGTAGCCCCTCCATTCGTTTGATTGGAATGCATATTCTGCCTCAGGTGTCCACTCTTTGACGTTCACCTTTCTGCGAGTAAGTGATAAGATAGGGACGGTTAGAGTGGAGAAGTGAGAGATACATTGCCTGTAGTAATTTGGAAAGCCTAAGAACTGTTGGATGGTCAGTGAGAAAAAGCCATTCCAAAACTGTGGCTAGAGTATAGGATGTCTATAGAATGAGGCTGTATAGAGGGCAGAGTATAGGATGTCTATAGAATGAGGCTGTATGGAGGGTAGAGTATAGGATGTCTATAGAATGAGGCTGTATAGAGGGTAGAGTATAGGGTGTCTATAGAATGAGGCTGTATAGAGGGTAGAGTATAGGGTGTCTATAGAATGAGGCTGTTGAGAGGCTAGAGTATAGGATGTCTATAGAATGAGGCTGTATAGATGGTAGAGTATAGGATGTCTATAGAATGAAGCTGTATAGAGGATAGAGTATAGGATGTCTATAGAATGAGGCTGTATAGAGGGTAGAGTATAGGATGTCTATAGAATGAGGCTGTATAGATGGTAGAGTATAGGATGTCTATAGAATGAGGCTGTATAGAGGGTAGAGTATAGGATGTCTATAGAATGAAGCTGTATAGAGGATAGAGTATAGGATGTCTATAGAATGAGGCTGTATAGAGGGTAGAGTATAGGATGTCTATAGAATGAGGCTGTATGGAGGGTAGAGTATAGGATGTCTATAGAATGAGGCTGTATAGAGGGTAGAGTATAGGGTGTCTATAGAATGAGGCTGTTGAGAGGCTAGAGTATAGGATGTCTATAGAATGAGGCTGTATAGATGGTAGAGTATAGGATGTCTATAGAATGAGGCTGTATAGATGGTAGAGTATAGGATGTCTATAGAATGAGGCTGTATAGAGGGTAAAGTATAGGATGTCTATAGAATAAGGCTGTATAGAGGGTAGAGTATAGGATGTCTATAGAATGAAGCTGTATTGAGGGTAGAGTATAGGATGTCTATAGAATGAGGCTGTATAGAGGGTAGAGTATAGGATGTCTATAGAATGAGGCTGTATAGATGGTACAGTATAGGATGTCTATAGAATGAGGCTGTATAGAGGGTAGAGTATAGGATGTCTATAGAATGGGCTGTATAGCAGGTAAAGTATAGGATGTCTATAGAATGAGGCTGTATAGAGGGTAGAGTATAGGGTGTCTATAGAATAAGGCTGTATAGAGGGTAGAGTATAGGATATCTATAGAATAAGGCTGTATAGAGGGTAGAGTATAGGATGTCTATAGAATGAGGCTGTATAGAGGGTAGAGTATAGGATGTCTATAGAATGAGGCTGTATAGAGGGTAGAGTATAGGATGTCTATAGAATGAGGCTGTATAGAGGGTAGAGTATAGGATGTCTATAGAATGAGGCTGTATAGAGGGTAGAGTATAGGATGTCTATAGAATGAGGCTGTATAGAGGGTAGAGTATAGGATGTCTATAGAATGAGGCTGTATAGAGGGTAGAGTATAGGATGTCTATAGAATGAGGCTGTATAGAGGGTAGAGTATAGGATGTCTATAGAATGGGCTGTATAGAGGGTAAAGTATAGGATGTCTATAGAATGAAGCTGTATAGAGGGTAGAGTATAGGATGTCTATAGAATGGGCTGTATAGCAGGTACAGTATAGGATGTCTATAGAATGAGGCTGTATAGAGGGTAGAGTATAGGATGTCTATAGAATGAGGCTGTATAGAGGGTAGAGTATAGGATGTCTATAGAATAAGGCTGTATAGAGGGTAGAGTATAGGATGTCTATAGAATAGGCTGTATATAGGGTAGAGTATAGGATATCTATAGAATAAGGCTGTATAGAGGGTAGAGTATAGGATGTCAATAGAAGGAGGCTGTATAGAGGGTAGAGTATAGGATGTCTATAGAATGAGGCGAAATAGAGGGTAGAGTATAGGATGTCTATAGAATGAAGCTGTTTAGAGGGTAGAGTATAGGATGTCTATAGAATGAGGCTGTATGGAGGGTAGAGTATAGGATGTCTATAGAATGAGGCTGTATAGAGGGTAGAGTATATGATGTCTCTAGAATGAGGCTGTATAGAGTATAGTGTCTATAGAATGAGGCTGTATAGAGGTTAGAGTATAGGATGTCTATAGAATGAGGCTGTATGAAGGGTAGAGTATAGGATGTCTATAGAATGAGGCTGTATAGAGGGTAGAGTATAGGATGTCTATAGAATGAGGCTGTATAGAAGGTTAGAGTATAGGATGTCTATAGAATGAGGCTGTATAGAGGGTAGAGTATAGGATGTCTATAGAATGAGCTGTATAGAGGGTAGAGTATAGGATGTCTATAGAATAAGGCGGTATAGAGGGTAGTTTATAAGATGTCTATAGAATGAGACTGTATGGAGGGTAGAGTATAGGATGTCTATAGAATCAGGGCTGTGGAGTCGGTAGATAAATTGTCCGACTCCGACTCCTCAGATTTTGAAACCTCCGACTCCGACTCCTCGACTCCGACTCCTCTGTATATAATATGCAAATACGAAGCTGTTCCACCAAGTTCTTCTAATCTTCTCTAGCACAGAGAGGTAGTTGAGCAGAAGCTGCTGCCTTCTCCTTTGTGTGCTGATCTTCTGCTGAAGATAGAGCAGTGGGAGGATCCAGGAAGGGGCAGGGGAAGGGGCATTTATTTTAAAACATGATTTTCCTAGTAGAATCCCATAGTCATGTTTAAAATGTAAGCTAACAATCTGAGTTTACATGTTTTATAGCCTTAGCTGAATGATAGCAGTTTTTCAAATGGTTTACAGCTTCAGTCTTGAACTATTGACTATCCATTCCCTTCACTTATACAAGTGTCTCCAGTCCTTAATCAGTTATCAGTGAGAGGCGAGGATAACCATGGGTTCCCTGTAACAGCAGACCACAAGACAATGGAAAGTGTAAGTATTGCCGCTCCTTAAAGGGACACTGACAGGCTGATTTTCCAGCTAAAGATATATATATACTGGTATTCATCAGAGAATTAGGAATAAAACTATACTAATGTTACCCCCAGTTAAGCTGTACTTGTGTTTAAAAACATTTTAATCTGTATGCAAATTCACTATCTTTGTGCCCAATGGGGCAGCGTCTCCTGCGGCTTTGTGCCCAGCCGCGCCCGAGTACAGCTTCCCAGCGCTGTTCCTCGTTATTATTCACTGCACTGGCCTTTTTTTCAGGCTAGCCGAACGCTGAATTCCTGCGCAGGCGCACGTGTAGAGTGCTGGCAGCAGCCTCGTCTGGCTATGCTGAGGCTGTGCCAGCTTTCTCTCTTCCTCCTCGCTACCTAGTCCTGTCTAGTGCTGCCAGTACTCTACATGTGCGCCTGCCCCCTTGGGCACAAAGGTAGAGAATTTGCATATTGATTAAATCGTTTTTAAACACAAGTAAACCTCAACTGGGGGTAACAGTCGTCTGGTTGTATTCCTGATCCTCTGATGAATACCAGCAGATATATCAGCCTGTCAGTGTCCCTTTAACTGCATAGTAAAGCATATGAGAAGCTTCTTCACGGTCACTTAACGTCTTTGTTTAGCGGTAACGTTACGCACTGCATGCATTGGCCTTTATTCTTACAGTAGAGAAGTAATTAATTATAACTTTATCTGAATTGGGACTTTTAAACTTGCTTTTTTTTTATTCCAATTTTTTTTTATTCCAATTTAAATCTAGTAGGAGTCGTCGGAGTCGGTCCATTTTTTGCCGACTCCGACTCCAGGTACCCAAAATTGCCTCCGACTCCTCGACTCCGACTCCACAGCCCTGTATAGAATGAGGCTGTATATAGGGTAGAGCATAGGATGTCTATAGAATGAGGCTGTATAGAGGGTAGAGTATAGGATGTCTATAGAATAAGGCTGTATAGAGGGTAGAGTATAGGATGTCTATAGAATGAGACTGTATTGAGGGTAGAGTATAGGATGTCTATAGAATTAGGCTGTATTGAGGGTAGAGTATAGGATGTCTATAGAATGAAGCTGTATAGAGGGTAGAGTATAGGATGTCTATAGAATAAGGCTGTATAGAGGGTAGTTTATAAGATGTCTATAGAATTAGGCTGTATTGAGGGTAGAGTATAGGATGTCTATAGAATGAGTCTGTATAGAGGGTAGAGTAGAGGATGTCTATAGAATGAGGCTGTATAGAGGGTAGAGTATAGGATGTCTATAGAATGAGGCTGTATAGAGGGTAGAGTATAGGATGTCTATAGAATGGGCTGTATAGAGGGTAGAGTATAGGATTTCTATAGAATGAGGCTGTATTGAGGGTAGAGTATAGGATGTCTATAGAATGAAGCTGTATAGAGGGTAGAGTATAGGATGTCTATAGAATAAGGCTGTATAGAGGGTAGTTTATAAGATGTCTATAGAATTAGGCTGTATTGAGGGTAGAGTATAGGATGTCTATAGAATGAGTCTGTATAGAGGGTAGAGTATAGGATGTCTATAGAATGAGGCTGTATAGAGGGTAGAGTATAGGATGTCTATAGAATGAGGCTGTATTGAGGGTAGAGTATAGGATGTCTATAGAATGAGGCTGTATAGAGGGTAGAGTATAGGATGTCTATAGAATGAGGCTGTATAGAGGGTAGAGTATAGGATGTCTATAGAATGAGGCTGTATAGAGGGTAGAGTATAGGATGTCTATAGAATGAGGCTGTATAGAGGATGGAGTATAGGATGTCTATAGAATGAGGCTGTATAGAGGGTAGAGTATAGGATGTCTATAGAATGAGGCTGTATAGAGGGTAGAGTATAGGATGTCTATAGAATGAGGCTGTATAGAGGGTAGAGTATAGGATGTCTATAGAATGAGGCTGTATAGAGGGTAGAGTATAGGATGTCTATAGAATGAGGCTGTATAGAGGGTAGAGTATAGGATGTCTATAGAATGAGGCTGTATAGAGGGTAGAGTATAGGATGTCTATAGAATGAGGCTGTATAGAGGGTAGAGTATAGGATGTCTATAGAATGAGGCTGTATAGAGGGTAGAGTATAGGATGTCTATAGAATGAGGCTGTATAGAGGGTAGAGTATAGGATGTCTATAGATTAAGGCTGTATAGAGGGTAGAGTATAGGATGTCTATAGAATGAGGCTGTATAGAGGGTAGAGTATAGGATGTCTATAGAATGAGGCTGTATAGAGGGTAGAGTATAGGGTGTCTATAGAATGAGGCTGTATAGAGGATAGAGTATAGGGTGTCTATAGAATGAGGCGGTATAGAGGGTAGAGTATAGGATGTCTATAGAATGAGGCTGTATAGAGGGTAGAGTATAGGATGTCTATAGAATGAAGCTGTATAGAGGGTAGAGTAGAGGATGTCTATAGAATGGGCTGTATGGAGGGTAGGGTAGGTGGCCCACATACTTTGGTGTGGTTATTAGTCTGTAGCCAGGACAGTTACCTTGTAGAGCAGAGGAAAGCCGTCCAGACATGGGGTGTGATCTTGCAGTGGATGCTCCGCTCGCTGGATCCCCCATTTATATAGTCTGCTTTTATGGGTGCTCTATCTATGAATTGCTCTGTCCTGAGTCCAGGGCTTAATCCACAAACACAAGGGAAGTGTGCACTCAGCATAGCCCGGGGCACCGCCACGTGCCAGAGAACACACATATACAATATAGTGGACGTATCGCGCTCTACAACTCTGCAAAATCAGCAGCCCCATGTATTTACCAGTGCTACGTGTCCATACTATTAACCCTGTCTGGACTAAACCTAGGGATTCCCTAAATAACGCACTGTATAAAAGGTAGAGTATAGGATGTCTATAGAATGAGATGTATAGAGGGTAGAGTATAGGATGTCTATAGAATGAGGCTGTATAGAGGATATAGTATAGGATGTCTATAGAATGAGGCTGTATAGAGGGTAGAGTATAGGATGTCTATAGAATGAGGCTGTATAGAGGGTAGAGTATAGGATGTCTATAGAATGAGGCTGTATAGAGGGTAGAGTATAGGATGTCTATAGAATGAGGCTGTATATAGGGTAGATTATAGGATGTCTATAGAATGATGCTGTATGGAGGGTAGAGTATAGGATGTCTATAGAATGAGCTGTATAGGGGGTAGAGTATAGGATGTCTATAGAATGAGGCTGTATAGAGGGTAGAGTATAGGATGTCTATAGAATATGGCTGTATAGTATAGGATGTCTATAGAATGAGGCTGTATAGAGGGTAGAGTACAGGATGTCTATAGAATAGGCTGTATAGTATAGGATGTCTATAGAATGAGGCTGTATAGAGGGTAGAGTATAGGATGTCTGTAGAATGGGCTGTATAGAGGATAGACTATAGGATGTATATAGAATTGGTTGTATTAAGGGTAGAGTATAGGATGTCTATAGAATATGGCTGTATAGAGGGTAGAGTATAGGGTGTCTATAGAATGAGGCTGTATATAGGGTAGAGTATAGGATGTCTATAGAATGAGGCTGTATAGAGGGTAGAGTATAGGATGTCTATAGAATGAGGCTGTATAGAGGGTAGAGTATAGGATGTCTATAGAATGATGGCTGTATAGTATAGGATGTCTATAGAATGAGGCTGTATAGAGGGTAGAGTATAGGATGTCTGTAGAATGGTCTGTATTGAGGGTAAAGTATAGGATGTCTATAGAATGAGGCTGTATAGAGGATATAGTATAGGATGTCTATAGAATAAGCTGTATAGAGGATAGAGTATAGTATGTCTGTAGAATGGGCTGTATAGAGGATAGACTATAGGATGTATATAGAATTGGTTGTATTAAGGGTAGAGTATAGGGTGTCTATAGAATGAGGCTGTATAGAGGGTAGAGTATAGGATGTCTATAGAATGAGGCTGTATAGAGGATATAGTATAGGATGTCTATAGAATAAGCTGTATAGAGGGTAGAGTATAGGATGTCTATAGAATATGGCTGTACAGTATAGGATGTCTATAGAATGAGGCTGTATAGAGGATAGAGTATAGGATGTATGTAGAATTGGTTGCATTATGGGTAGAGTATAGGATGTCTATAGAACAAGGCTGTATAGAGGGCAGAGTATAGGTTGACTATGGAATGGTGGGAGGTTGAGTCAGCACAACCCTATATGCAGGTGCACATTGCTATGGTGAAATACACATACAAACGCAAAACAGGGCAGAGTGCTGGTTGCAGAGTGCCATTGCATTTTTGTTTTTGCGTTTGACTATAGAATGAGGCTGTATAGAGGGTAGAGTATAGGATGTCTATAAAGTGAGGCGGTATAGAGGGTAAAGTATAGGATGTCTATAGAATGAAGCTGTATAGAGGATAGAGTATAGGATGTCTATAGAATGGTCTGTATTGAGGGTAGAGTAGAGGATGTCTATAGAATGAGGCTGTATAGAGGGTAGAGTATAGGATGTCTATAGAATGAGGCTGTATAGAGGGTAGAGTATAGGATGTCTATAGAATGAAGCTGTATAGAGGGTAGAGTATAGGATGTCTATAGAATGAGGCTGTATAGAGGGTAGAGTATAGGATGTCTATAGAATGAGTGCTGTATAGAGGGTAGAGTATAGGATGTCTATAGAATGAGGCTGTATAGAGGGTAGAGTATAGGATGTCTATAGAATGAGGCTGTATAGAGGGTAGAGTATAGGATGTCTATAGAATGAGGCTGTATAGAGGGTAGAGTATAGGATGTCTATAGAATGAGGCTGTATAGAGGGTAGAGTATAGGATGTCTATAGAATGAGGCTGTATAGAGGGTAGAGTATAGGATGTCTATAGAATGAGGCTGTATAGAGGGTAGAGTATAGGATGTCTATAGAATGAGGCTGTATAGAGGGTAGAGTATAGGATGTCTATAGAATGAGGCTGTATAGAGGGTAGAGTATAGGATGTCTATAGAATGAGGCTGTATAGAGGGTAGAGTATAGGATGTCTATAGAATGAGGCTGTATAGAGGGTAGAGTATAGGATGTCTATAGAATGAGGCTGTATAGAGGGTAGAGTATAGGATGTCTATAGAATGAGGCTGTATAGAGGGTAGAGTATAGGATGTCTATAGAATGAGGCTGTATAGAGGGTAGAGTATAGGATGTCTATAGAATGAGGCTGTATAGAGGGTAGAGTATAGGATGTCTATAGAATGAGGCTGTATAGAGGGTAGAGTATAGGATGTCTATAGAATGAGGCTGTATAGAGGGTAGAGTATAGGATGTCTATAGAATGGGCTGTATAGAGGGTAGAGTAGAGGATGTCTATAGAATGAGGCTGTATAGAGGGTAGAGTATAGGATGTCTATAGAATGAGGCTGTATAGAGGGTAGAGTATAGGATGTCTATAGAATGAGTCTGCATAGAGGGTAGAGTATAGGATGTCTCTATAATGAGGCTGTATAGAGGATAGAGTATAGGATGTCTATAGAATGATCTGTATTGAGGGTAGAGTATAGGATGTCTATAGAATGAGGCTGTATAGAGGGTAGAGTATAAAATGGTCTGTATTGAGGGTAGAGTATAGGATGTCTATAGAATGAGGCTGTATAGAGGGTAGAGTATAGGATATCTATAGAATGAGGCTGTATAGAGGGTAGAGTATAGGATGTCTATAGAATGAGGCTGTATAGAGGGTAGAGTATAGGATGTCTATAGAATAAGGCTGTATAGAGGGTAGAGCATAGGATGTCTATAGAATGAGGCTGTATAGAGGGTAAAGTATAGGATGTCTATAGAATGAGGCTATATAGAGGGTAGAGTATAGGATGTCTATAAAATGAGGCGGTATAGAGGGTAAAGTATAGGATGTCTATAGAATAAGGCTGTATAGAGGGTAAAATATAGGATGTCTATAGAATGAGGCTGTATAGAGGGTAGAATATAGGATGTCTATAAAATGAGGCGGTATAGAGGGTAGAGTATAGGATGTCTATAGAATAAGGCTGTATAGAGGGTAAAGTATAGGATGTCTATAGAATAAGGCTGTATAGAGGGTAAAGTATAGGATGTCTATAGAATGATCTGTATTGAGGGTAGAGTAGAGGATGTCTATAGAATGAGACTGTATTGAGGGTAGAGTATAGGATGTATATAAAATGAGGCGGTATAGAGGGTAAATTATAGAATGTATATACAATATGGCTGTATAGAGGGTAGAGTATAGGATGTCTATAGAATGAGGCTGTATAGAGGGTAGAGTATAGGATGTCTATAGAATGAGGCTGTATAGAGGGTAGAGTATAGGATGTCTATAGAATGAGGCTGTATAGAGGGTAGAGTATAGGATGTCTATAGAATGAGGCTGTATAGAGGGTAGAGTATAGGATGTCTATAGAATGAGGCTGTATAGAGGGTAGAGTATAGGATGTCTATAGAATGAGGCTGTATAGAGGGTAGAGTATAGGATGTCTATAGAATGAGGCTGTATAGAGGGTAGAGTATAGGATGTCTATAGAATGAGGCTGTATAGAGGGTAGAGTATAGGATGTCTATAGAATGAGGCTGTATAGAGGGTAGAGTATAGGATGTCTATAGAATAAGGCTGTATAGAGGGTAGAGTATAGGATGTCTATAGAATGAGGCTGTATAGAGGGTAGAGTATAGGATGTCTATAGAATGAGGCTGTATAGAGGGTAGAGTATAGGATGTCTATAGAATGAGGCTGTATAGAGGGTAGAGTATAGGATGTCTATAGAATGAGGCTGTATAGAGGGTAGAGTATAGGATGTCTATAGAATGAGGCTGTATAGAGGGTAGAGTATAGGATGTCTATAGAATGAGGCTGTATAGAGGGTAGAGTATAGGATGTCTATAGAATGAGGCTGTATAGAGGGTAGAGTATAGGATGTCTATAGAATGAGGCTGTATAGAGGGTAGAGTATAGGATGTCTATAGAATGAGGCTGTATGAGAGGGTAGAGTATAGGATGTCTATAGAATGAGGCTGTATAGAGGGTAGAGTATAGGATGTCTATAGAATAGGCTGTATAGAGGGTAGAGTATAGGATGTCTATAGAATGAGGCTGTTGAGAGGGTAGAGTAGAGGATGTCTATAGAATGAGGCTGTATAGAGGGTAGAGTATAGGATGTATATAGAATGGTCTGTATGGAGGGTAGAGTATAGGATGTCTATAGAATGGTCTGTATAGAGGGTAGAGTATATGGTGTCTATAGAATAAGGCTGTATAGAGGGTAGAGTATAGGATGTCTATAGAATGAGGCTGTATAGAGGGTAGAGTATAGGATGTCTATAGAATGAGGCTGTATAGAGGGTAGAGTATAGGATGTCTATAGAATGAGGCTGTATAGAGTATAGAGTATAGGATGTCTATAGAATGAGGCTGTATAGAGGGTAGAGTATAGGATGTCTATAGAATAAGGCTGTATAGAGGGTAGAGTATAGGATGTCTATAGAATGAAGCTGTATAGAGGGTAGAATATAGGATGTCTATAGAATGAGGCTGTTTAGAGGGTAGAGTATAGGGTGTCTATAGAATGAGGCTGTATAGAGGGTAGAGTATAGGATGTCTATAGAATGAGGCTGTTTAGAGGGTAAATTATAGAATGTCTATAGAATGGTCTGTATTGAGGGTAGAGTATAGGATGTCTATAGAATGAGGCTCTATAGATGGTAGAGTATAGGATGTCTATAGAATGAGGCTCTATAGATGGTAGAGTATAGGATGTCTATAGAATGGTCTGTATAGAGGGTAGAGTATAGGATATCTATAGAATGTGGCTGTATAGAGGGTAGAGTATAGGATGTCTATAGAATAAGGCTGTAAAGAGGGTAGAGTATAGGATGTCTATAGAATGAGGCTGGATAGAGTATAGGATGTCTATAGAATGAGGCTGTATAGATGGTAGAGTATAGGATATCTATAGAATGAGGCTCTATGGAGGGTACAGTATAGGATGTCTATAGAATGAGGCTGTATAGAGGGTAGAGTATAGGATGTCTATAGAATGAGGCTGTATAGAGGGTAGAGTATAGGATGTCTATAGAATGAGGCTGTATAGACGGTAGACTATAGGATGTTTATAGAATGAGGCTGTATAGAGGGTAGAGTATAGGATGTCTATAGAATGAGGCTGTATAGAGGGTAGAGTATAGGATGTCTATAGAATGAGGCTGTATAGAGGGTAAAGTATAGGATGTCTATAGAATGAGTCTGTATAGAGGGTAGATTATAAGATGTCTATAGAATGAGGCTGTATAGAGGGTAGAGTATAGGATGTCTCTATAATGAGGCTGTATAGAGGGTAGAGTATAGGATGTCTATAGAATATGGCTGTATAGTATAGGATGTCTATAGAATGAGGCTGTATAGAGGGTAGAGTATAGGATGTCTATAGAATATGGCTGTACAGTATAAGATGTCTATAGAATGAGGCTGTATAGAGGGTAGAGTATAGGATGTCTATAGAATGGGCTGTATAGAGGATAGACTATAGGATGTATATAGAATTGGTTGTATTAAGGGTAGAGTATAGGATGTCTATAGAATGAGGCTGTATAGAGGGTAGAGTATAGGATGTCTATAGAACAAGGGTGTATAGAGGGCAGAGTATAGGTTGACTATGGAATGCTGGGAGGTTGAGTCAGCACAACCCTATACGCAGGTGCTCATTGCTATGGTGAAATACACATACAAACGCAAAACAGGGCAGAGTGCTGGTTGCATTTTTGTTTTTGCGTTTGACTATAGAATGAGTCTGCATAGAGAGTAGAGTATAGGATGTCTATAAAGTGAGGCGGTATAGAGGGTAAAGTATAGGATGTCTATAGAATGATCTGTATTGAGGGTAGAGTAGAGGATGTCTATAGAATGAGGCTGTATAGAGGGTAGAGTATAGGATGTCTATAGAATGAGGCTGTATAGAGGGTAGAGTATAGGATGTCTATAGAATGAGGCTGTATAGAGGGTAGAGTATAGGATGTCTATAGAATGAGGCTGTATAGAGGGTAGAGTATAGGATGTCTATAGAATGAGGCTGTATAGAGGGTAGAGTATAGAATGTCTATAAAATGAGGCGGTATAGAGGGTAAAGTATAGGATGTCTATAGAATGGTCTGTATTGAGGGTAGAGCATAGGATGTCTATAGAATGAGGCTGTTGAGAGGCTAGAGTATAGGATGTCTATAGAATGAAGCTGTATAGAGGGTAGAGTATAGGATGTCTATAGAATGAGGCTGTATAGAGGGTAGAGTATAGGATGTCTATAGAATGAGGCTGTATAGAGGGTAGAGTATAGGATGTCTATAGAATGAGGCTGTATAGAGGGTAGAGTATAGGATATCTATAGAATGAGGCTGTATAGAGGGTAGAGTATAGGATGTCTATAGAATGAGGCTGTATAGAGGGTAGAGTATAGGATATCTATAGAATGAGGCTGTATAGAGGGTAGAATATAGGATGTCTATAGAATGAGGCTGTATAGAGGGTAGAGTATAGGATGTCTATAGAATGAGGCTGTATAGAGGGTAGAGTATAGGATGTCTATAGAATATGGCTGTATAGAGGGTAGAGTATAGGATGTCTATAGAATGGTCTGTATGGAGGGTAGAGTATAGGATGTCTATAGAATAAGGCTGTATAGAGGGTAGAGTATAGTATGTCTATAGAATGAGGCTGTATAGAGGGTAGAGTATAGGGTGTCTATAGAATGAGGCTGTATAGAGGGTAGAGTATAGGATGTCTATAAAATGAGGCGGTATAGAGGGTAAATTATAGAATGTCTATAGAATGGTCTGTATTGAGGGTAGAGTATAGGATGTCTATAGAATGAGACTGTATAGAGGGTAGAGTATAGTATGTCTATAGAATTAGGCTGTATAGAGGGTAGAGTATAGGATGTCTATAAAATGAGGCTGTATAGAGGGTAGAGTATAGGATGTCTATAAAATGAGGCGGTATAGAGGGTAAATTATAGAATGTCTATAGAATGGTCTGTATTGAGGGTAGAGTAGAGGATGTCTATAGAATGAGGCTCTATAGAGGGTAGAGTATAGGATGTCTATAGAATGAGGCTGTATAGAGAGTAGAGTATAGGATGTCTATAGATTAAGGCTGTATAGAGAGTAGAGTATAGGATGTCTATAGAATGAGGCTGTATAGAGGGTAGAGTATAGGATGTCTATAGATTAAGGCTGTATAGAGGGTAGAGTATAGGATGTCTATAGAATAAGGCTGTATAGAGGGTAGAGTATAGGATGTCTATAGAATAAGGCTGTATAGAGGGTAGAGTATAGGATGTCTATAGAATGAGGCTGTATAGAGGGTAGAGTATAGGATGTCTATAGAATGAGGCGGTATAGAGGGTAAAGTATAGGATGTCTATAGAATGAGGCTGTATATAGGGTAGAGTATAGGATGTCTATAGAATATGGCTGTATAGAGGGTAGAGTATAGGATGTCTATAGAATGAGGCTGTATAGAGGGTAGAGTATAGGATGTTTATAGAATGAGACTGTATGGAGGGTAGAGTCTAGGATTTCTATAGAATGAGGCTGTATAGAGGGTAGAGTATAGGATGTCTATAGAATATGGCTGTACAGTATAGGATGTCTATAGAATGAGGCTGTATAGAGGATAGACTATAGGATGTATATAGAATTGGTTGTTTTAAGGGTAGAGTATAGGATGTCTATAGAATGAAGCTGTATAGAGGGTAGAGTATAGGATGTCTATAGAACAAGGCTGTATAGAGGGCAGAGTATAGGATGTCTATAGAATGAGGCTGTATAGAGGGTAGAGTCTAGGATTTCTATAGAATGAGGCTGTATAGAGGGTAGAGTATAGGATGTCTATAGAATATGGCTGTACAGTATAGGATGTCTATAGAATGAGGCTGTATAGAGGATAGACTATAGGATGTATATAGAATTGGTTGTATTAAGGGTAGAGTATAGGATGTCTATAGAATGAGGCTGTATAGAGGGTAGAGTATAGGATGTCTATAGAACAAGGGTGTATAGAGGGCAGAGTATAGGATGTCTATAGAATGGTGGGAGGTTGAGTCAGCACAACCCTATATGCAGGTGCACATTGCTATGGTGAAATACACATACAAACGCAAAACAGGGCAGAGTGCTGGTTGCAGAGTGCCATTGCATTTTTGTTTTTGCGTTTGACTATAGAATGAGTTTGCATAGAGAGTAGAGTATAGATGTCTATAAAGTGAGGCGGTATAGAGGGTAAAGTATAGGATGTCTATAGAATGATCTGTATTGAGGGTAGAGTAGAGGATGTCTATAGAATGAGGCTGTATAGAGGGTAGAGTATAGGATGTCTATAGAATGAGGCTGTATAGAGGATAGAGTATTGGATGTCTATAGAATGAGGCGGTATAGAGGGTAAAGTATAGGATGTCTCTATAATGAGGCTGTATAGAGGATAGAGTAGAGGATGTCTATAGAATGAGGCTGTATAGAGGGTAGAGTATAGGATGTCTATAGAATGAGGCTGTATAGAGGATAGAGTATAGGATGTCTATAGAATGAGGCGGTATAGAGGGTAAAGTATAGGATGTCTATAGAATGAGGCTGTATAGAGGGTAAAGTATAGGATGTCTATAGAATGAGGCTGTATAGAGAGTAGAGTATAGGATGTCTATAAAGTGAGGCTGTATAGAGAGTAGAGTATAGGATGTCTATAGAATGAAGCTGTATAGAGGGTAGAGTAGAGGATGTTTATAGAATGAGGCTGTATAGAGGGTAGAGTATAGGATATCTATAGAATGAGGCTGTATAGAGAGTAGAGTATAGGATGTCTATAGAATGAGGCTGTATAGAGGGTAGAGTGTAGGATGTCTATAGAATGAGGCTGTATAGAGGGTAGAGTATAGGATGTCTATAGAATGAGGCTGTATTGAGGGTAGAGTAGAGGATGTTTATAGAATGAAGCTGTATAGAGGGTAGAGTATAGGATGTCTATAGAATGGGCTGTATAGAGGGTAGAGTATAGGATTTCTATAGAATGAGGCTGTATAGAGGGTAGAGTATAGGATGTCTATAGAATGAGGCTGTATAGAGGGTAGAGTATAGGATGTCTATAGAATGAGGCTGTATAGAGGGTAGAGTATAGGATGTCTATAGAATGAGGCTGTATAGAGGGTAGAGTATAGGATGTCTATAGAATGAGGCTGTATAGAGGGTAGAGTATAGGATGTCTATAGAATGGGCTGTATAGAGGGTAGAGTATAGGATGTCTATAGAATGAGGCTGTATATAGGGTAGAGTATAGGATGTCTATAGAATGAGGCTGTATAGAGGGTAGAGTATAGGGTGTCTATAGAATGAGCTGTATAGAGGGTAGAGTATAGGATGTCTATATAATGAGGCTGTTTAGAGGGTAGAGTATAGGGTGTCTATAGAATGAGGCTGTATAGAGGGTAGAGTATAGGATGTCTATAGAATGAGGCTGTATAGAGGGTAGAGTATAGGATGTCTATAGAATGAGGCTGTATAGAGGGTAAAGTATAGGATGTCTATAGAATGAGTCTGTATAGAGGGTAGAGTATAGGATGTCTATAGAATGAGGCTGTATAGAGGGTAGAGTATAGGATGTCTATATAATGAGGCTGTTTAGAGGGTAGAGTATAGGGTGTCTATAGAATGAGGCTGTATAGAGGGTAGAGTATAGGATGTCTATAGAATGAGGCTGTATAGAGGGTAGAGTTTTAGGATGTCTATAGAATGAGGCTGTATAGAGGGTAGAGTATAGGATGTCTATAGAATGAGGCTGTATAGAGGGTAGAGTAGAGGATGTCTATAGAATGAGGCTGTTTAGAGGGTAGAGTATAGGGTGTCTATAGAATGAGGCTGTATATAGGGTAGAGTATAGGATGTCTATAGAATGAGGCTGTATAGAGGGTAGAGTTTTAGGATGTCTATAGAATGAGGCGGTATAGAGGGTAAAGTATAGGATGTCTATAGAATGGTCTGTATTGAGGGTAGAGTAGAGGATGTCTATAGAATGAGGCTGTATAGAGGGTAGAGTATAGGATGTCTATAGAATGAGGCTGTATAGAGGGTAGAGTATAGGGTGTCTATAGAATGGGCTGTATAGAGGGTAGAGTATAGGATGTCTATAGAAAGAGGCTGTATAGAGGGTAGAGTATAGGATGTCTATAGAATGGGCTGTAAAGAGGGTAGAGTATAGGATGTCTATAGAATGGGCTTAATAGAGGGTAGAGTATAGGATGTCTATAGATCGAGGCGGTATAGAGGGTAAAGTATAGGATGTCTATAGAATGGTCTGTATGGAGGGTAGAGTATAGGATGTCTATAGAATGGGCTGAATAGAGGGTAGGGTATAGGATGTCTATAGAATGATGCTGTAAAGAGGGTAGAGTATAGGATGTCTATAGAATGAGGCTGTATGGAGGGTAGAGTATAGGATGTCTATAGAATGAGGTGGTATAGAGGGTAAAGTATAGGATGTCTATAGAATGGACTGTATGGAGGGTAGAGTATAGGATGTCTATAGAATGGACTGTATAGAGGGTAGAGTATAGGACTTTAAAGAAATGTGTTATATAAGCTCCTGTTTTGGTCCAGGCCATTTGTGTGGGAGCCGTGCTTTCTCATGGCACATCCTTACTTATTTACCTCAGACTGTGTGCTTTTTTTTCTTGTAAATTTTGCCTGACTGAAATAAATTACTGATATTGGTAATGGAGAGCTCCTGGCCATCAAGTGGGCCTTTGAAGAGTGCCGTACTTTCTGGAGGAAGCTAACTATCAGTGGTCCTTACTGATCACCAAAAAATTTTTCATCGACTAATCGTTTGAATCCCAGACAGGCCTGGTGGGCATTCATTTTCACCTGTTTTTATTTAGTGATCACTTTCAGGCCGGGTCTGATATTAACAGGCCTGAGAATCGCTCTGAAGGTAAATCGTTCATCCCTGGCCAGTTTGGCCTTCGCCTCCTTGGTAAGCTCCATGATTCGGTGTTAAGTGGACACCCGGGGATTCGTGGTAGTAAGGGACTAGTTGCTAGGTGTTACTGGTGGCACACGATGACTAGCGACATTTCAGCATATGTTACTGCTTGTCCCGCTGGTGAAATGTGTCCATCGCCTATTCCCAAAAGACCTGCTTGGTCCCATCTGTCTGGATTTTATCACAGATTCACCATCTTCTCAGGTGGTCATGGACCGATTCAGAAAAATGTGCCATTTTGTTCCCCTCAATAAATAGCCTAATGCAAAATAGTTATCTCTTTTCATGGAGCATGTTGTGCGGTTACACGGCATTCCCGAGGATATATTGTCGGATCATTGGGTTCAATTTGTTTCTAAATTATTGGCTTTCTGTTATAAAATGGTGATTTTTCTTCCGCCTTCCAATGGCCAAACTGAGTGGTAAAACCCGTCTTTGGAGCAATATTTGAGGTTATATATCTCGGACTGTCGGTCTGATTGGGTCTCACTTAGCTTTGTCAGAACTCGACATAACCATCCACGTTACCAGTTCTGTTGATACCTCTCTATTCTTCTACAATGATGGTTTTCATCATTCATGTCTGTGAAGGTTCTCATTTATCCAGGTCATGGTATATCTGTAAAGAATAAATCAAGGCAACTGGACTTGCTGTAGATTTCTTGAAAACTTTCCACTCGTTCTTCCAACGAGAAAGCTCGTTGGAAGAGTGAGTGAAACGTTTTCAAGAAATCTACAGGAAGTCCAGTTGCCTTGATTTATTCTTTACACATATTTCATCATTCATGTTCTTTCACGTTATCCAGTTCTGGTAATCCAGAGGTCGATGTCTCTGTAAACAAACTATTTACAGTCTGGGCTCAGGTTCAGTCGAGCTTGAGAACTTCCCAGTGTACACACAAGAAGAGGCCGATAAAGGACGCTCTCGGGGATCTTGTCCTGTTGGGGACAAGTTATGGCTTTCTACTAAGAATCTGTAACTGGAAATTCCTTTCGGTAAACTCGCTCCTCAATTTATTGCTCCTTACAAAGTGGCTGTGTCCTATCATCTTAGGTTGACAGATTAATTTAAAATTCATGATGTCTTTCATGTCTCTTCTCTCATCCCTCCTCGGAGACCTCCTGCTCCAGTTGAGGTGCAGGGAGAGCTGGAGTATGAAGCGTCAAGGAGTTAGATTCCAAGAAGGTTTGGGGTACAGTACAATAACTGGTCCATTGGAAAGGTTATGACCAGAGGAGAGATCATGGGTTTCTGCTAAGGATATGCATGCTGACAAGAAATGTCATGAAGCTCATCCACATAAGCCTGGTCTGTTGGTTACGGGTCTAGTGGCGTCTTGTTAAAGAGGGGTACTGTCATAGACTTACCTGTCTGCAGTCCTGCGATAATCCCGACCTCGCTATCATGGTGCTGCCAGCATCCTTCTGTTACTGTGACTACCAGCCCCGATGATGCCGGACCGCCTATCAGGGAGCATGGACACCAGGCGAATTCGGAGCAGTGCTGGTGTCATGTGCTTCCTGTTGAGGGGATATTTAAACAGGCAACTTCTGGTCACAGTTGCCTGTGTTTGGTCTTCATTGCCACTTTATCAGTTCTGCATTTTGGAACTCCTGGATTTTGACTTCTGTTTCGACGTTAACTTTGCTTCTGACTGTTGATTGTATTTCTGATGTTACCGACCCTGCTATTATTTGACTGTGATTGTATCCTGTTTTGGCGCTGACATTTTACCTTCAGGTTGTGTATTTTTACCTCATTTTGTTTAGGCACTCAGAAAATTGTCATCAAGATAAAGGGGCAAAAATTTCCACAGACACCCTCCAAAATTTTGTCGAAAGCTGTCCAAGGAGAGAAAAGGGGGATCTTCCCATTAGAACAAAGGGGGCGGGGACTGACTCCATATTAATGCCTATGGATGTAAATTGGGAGGTCAGAAAAGCTCTTGGAGGTGGAATGTGGAGGAGTCCATTACTTTTGTATTTACTTATGTAATACCACTTTCACACAAGCGTATTCAGTCCTGGAAACTTGCTCTTTTTGACGGCTGTGTTTCCCAGACTGAACACTGCTCCTTTCATGTCAATCATTATGAGGCTATGAGTTCACGTCAGAAGAGTAATGTTCGGTCTGAGAAATACTGTCGGCACACGGAGTGTGTTTTTGCAGGACTGAATACGCTCGTGTGAAATTGGCCTATATTTGAGTCCTCTGGGTGGGATGCAGAAGGCACATGTCTGCAGATTAGATTATAGGCTTTATGTAGATTTTTCCATATAGTCGTCCAGTTTATGGAGCGTACGGTATAAGTACAGACAGATTTTCGGTTTTTCCCTCCAGATTGAGGGTCTGATGTGTTCCTTGGATTATCTCTGGCCTGGGGTCATTAGAACGGATTAGTTACCAGGGGCCTTCTAGGTTTGACATTCCTCGTTATTAATCTCTAATTAAGCAGCTAATTCAGTATTTAGTGTGGCTCTGGGTATTAGGATTATGGGCATATGTGATGGGGTTAGTACCGTGCCAAGACGCGGGAGATCATGCATGATAGCCTTTCCTAGAAAACAAATTATGGGAACTGACCGTAGAAGACGACTGAAGAAAGACTTCCATCGAAAGTAGAAGAACCGACCAGCATACCTAACAGTTTGTGTGCTGGTAGGTTCAAGGCATTTAAGCCCCCCTCTTGGCAGGCGTTTCCTTGAAGGGTTTACATAAGCCATATCTGTTTTAAACCCAGACAAACCCGGCCTAGATTGCAAATTCGTGACTCTTGGCAACTATGGCTTAGATACTTACTAGGGTGCTCAGGTGCACGGCTCCTTTAACAGTCTCTAGGGTCCTTCACACAACACAATTTCTGTACTTTATTATAGCAGCACAGTTTCTGAAGTTTCTGATGTCTTAGTTAGTCCACCATCTATAAACCAAGTGCCTCCTGCTTTCTGCTGAACTCCTCTACAGATACTTTTCACCAGTAGCATTACTGCTTCTCGCAATGACTGTCTGTTCCCTACAGTCTCTGGCTCTTTGGTCCACTTTAGTGACCCAAGTGATCTTGGGCTGATGCCAGCTCCACTTCTCTGGAGTACACTGCACATACCAGAAAGCTGTGGCCGTCCTCTCACCAGTCTCACAATTTTCCAACGCCATCACCATTTAGTTATTTGGCCCGGTCCTCCTCTGTGCTCTGCACCAAAATGTCCCTGTCAAGAAATCAGCTCGTGACCGACATAGGTAGGCCCTGAGCGCTAGGAGTTGTCACCCGTGAGCAGTTTGTTGTAGGTCACACATGAGGTTGCAGGTAACGTTACAGATATTCCAAGTTCCCATATTGAAGAAAATCCATGAGGAGAGAATGCATCAGCTTGTTCTCACACCCTCAATATCTAACACAGCACACCTCGAATAATACAAGAAGCACAGTGACCAGATAGATACGGGGTCAGAAGAACATTACACAGTCCTCTGCTCAATGACACACAGAATACACAGGATCATGTAGTGCTCAGGCCATACCTTCTCTGCCTACTTCTGGAGAACATTGTATATCTTGAGGTCTCCTGAGGTTAGGCTGCTGTAACTGTCACACCTACGACTGGTCTTCCAAGGGAACTCTTTTTTCCCCCCAACAGATAAGGGGTGCTGCTCTGCACTCTCCTGCTGCTCTTGTGTCTCTGAAGAAGTCATCCACCATTAGTAGCAGGTATTGGATTTGGAGGAGAAGAGCTATTGGATGCCTTCCTGGGATGGGGGGAAGGGGATAAATCTTGAACCTGCAAGGTCAAGGCATATTCTTGTGTAGAGTTCTAACAGGTTCTCACGCTCCCTCAACTTTCACCTCGAATGCCAGCAGTTGAGTATTAGGCTGTTGCACCACTTTGTAGGCGGCGTTCTTCCATTCCTACCCGAGCTTTCAGCCTCCTTTGCTGTTCTGTTGCCTGCAGAGATGTTGTCTCCTACCTGTGGTGGAAATTCTCTCAATTTCTGATTACCAGGCGTTGGGTCACCAAATGATCTCGTGTCCTTCATCCAGATGTGCGCCATCCATTCTTCCTCTGGTGAAGGGCAGAGCATAGAGAGCAGCATTCATGTCTCCCTAACATCAGCAGGAAGGGATAATAAGGTGTCGCAGAGAGCACCCTCTTATTGTACACCCCAATCAGTCTTCATATCTACTGCAGCAATGTAAGAGGCAGACACTTGCACAGTCCGTTTCCTTATGGGTGATATGGCATAGTGTGAGATTTTCATACCTGGTAGAGCTGGCACAATTCGTTCACAACCCCTGGTCTGAATGCAGAAGACACCCATAGGGCAATATGAAGTTCCTCCATAGAGCTTGGTCTGTAGACTCCACTGTCCAGTCCTGTCGGGGATCGTCAATTTATAACTTGTGATCACTGACGGCCTGCAGAGATTTGATGTTTCCATTTTTGTTGATGCGCCCAGGTTGATATTGGATCTTTTACTTGAAGGTGGCCAACCTGGCTATCCATTTTTGCTCTGAGGCACCCAACCAGGTCGTGTCCGAGTAGGTCAGTCCTCAGCTCGAACTCTGTCCCTAGGAGACATCTTACACATTTTCTGACATTGCATCGTGCAACTTCCAGCAGCTCTAACTTAATGAGCTACAGTTTTTGGGGTTCATCTCTTTCCATCAGAGTCCTGCTTCCATAGGTGATAAGTCTATCGTGAATCTCGACCAAGATTACCCCTCATCCATCCAGGCTTCCATCCGTCTACTGGATAAACTGTAGGAATAATCAGTCCGCACTCTGGAAGAAGGTGCTGCTCCTATCCTGGGTTGCAGTAGAAGAAGTGGATCAGCACTTGATCCTTTGATGCTAACAAATTTACACTAAAGTGAGTTCCGATCTACTTATTCTACTTGTACTGGATAACGACTTGTGTAGTCTAAGGAAGTCAAGATGGGCGTACAAGTTAACAGCCTCTTGAGCTCCTAAAAGTGCCTCCTCTTCTGAGCCACCCATAAAGATGTTCTTCTTGGTCTCTTCAGACCTGCCTGTGTTCAGCAGAGTGTTTGGGAATGTCCTTTAGGAGCCTCCTGCCAGGTCCAGAAAAGCTTGGTTCTCCACGACTGTGTTCAGGTCCCCAACCCTAGTGGTGACATACCTTAGGTACTCAATGTCTTCCTGAGCAGGTGACACTTTCTCAGCTTCATCTCCGAGCTATCCTGCTCCAGCAATATCAGCACCAAGTCCAGTCTCTGCAGGTGCAGCTTCCATAGACATAACTCCTTCAGATGGTCTTCTCACAGTTTTTTCAGTGACCAGGACATTGCAATAATTTCCAAGCTGGAAAAGTAGGAGTGTCCGGTACAGTGCAGGCACTTAGAGGCCTGTAGGCCACATAAAACCGACCCTTCTTCACTAACGTCCTTCAGTGTGGGACGTCCAAGGGCCCGTACTCTACATGTTGTTGTGACCGCTCATTGTGCTTTTACCTGCAGAGGGAGATCGAGATGTGGTAGTCATGTTCTCGGACGAGACTGGTGACACTGGTGCTCTAAGGTTTGAGTCCATCTAAAGGGACCTTTGGTACAGGAGATGGTGTTGGGGTCCTTCTCCAGCAGATCTGCTACTTCCGTCACTTACCAACACCTCAGCACGTAGATGTTCTTCTCTAAGCAGATGCTTCCCCAACGTCTCTGAGAGCTGATGGGACATGTGGTGAATGTGACTGTGTTCCCTGCTATTGTCTCTGTCCACATCCCTTACATGATCCTCGAGGACAGTAAACACGTCGACCATTTAGGCGTTAGGACAAGGCTTTGTGACTTGCACAGGGTAACCGCCACCCTGTCCTGCCGCAGCATCAGATCTCCTAACACGGAGACACTTCATGCCCCATGGGCTCTCCATGTGACCAGAGGAGGTTACTTTCACCCCGATGCCTCGGTTTTGGGTCTCATGCTGTATTTCACAAAGGTTCAGTGTTCTCTGTGGAGGCAACTACTCGTAGTGTCCTGCCTGGCTGTCCTCCTGGCTCATCTTGTGGTAGCTGGTCATCTGCTGGTCTGTGCTGCCATATTGTCCCTCTGAGAGTGACTTCCTCTTTCACCCGTCCGTCCTGGGAGTGCTTTAGAGTCTCCAGACACATTTCCTTATCCGTCACCATCTTTGTTCGGTTGCAGTTGCTTCTATGTTTACGACTTTGGATTTCCATTCACGTCCTCCAGGACCCATGAGATCTGGTCAGTAGTTCTTATTTTCCCTCCTGGGAGTAGTAGTCCTGGTCTCCATTACTTGAGACCATTACATTTTCCTTGCAGAAACACATCCTGTATGTTCGACAACACAGCCCCCCCCGCTTTCTGACTGCGCAGGAGTACGATGGAGAAAATGAGTGGAATTCTCGATGGGACTACTTTTTTCCTCATAAAACTATTGTTGATGAAGTTTTCTCTTGAATAAGATGCGTTTCCTGGAGATTGACTCTTGTCGCATCCTGGAGATTGACTCTTGTCAGATCCTGGAGATTGACTCTTGTCAGATCCTGGAGATTGACTCTTGTCGGATGACGTCTTCTACGACAGCAGAGATAACACCTTGTTCCTTATCTCCTGACCCTCTTGTGTTCCAAGTAAACACCTTATCATGCATTGCCCTTCAAATTCCAACCCTCCCCCCCCTGAGCCGCTCCCAACCCCCTCATACCTCGCTCCTAACTACCAGACTGCTCCCCCTGAGCCCATCCAGTCAGCCCCCTCTTCTGGGCTATCATATAGGTGACATATCAAGGGCGCAGAAAATGCACCGGCGCTGCTGACATTCCAGTATTCCATATGTATTGAAGAAAGGACACGTGGCAGCGCGTTTCGATCTGGACATCACATCTTCCTCAGGCCATAAATGATGTTGTCCACATCATCCCTAATGTCCCGCTCCATACCTAGCTCTATACCTGGCTCCATACCTGGCTCTATACCTGGTTCCATACCTGGTTCCATACCTGGTTCCATACCTGGCTCCATACCTGGCTCCATACCTGGGTCCATACCTGGTTCCATACCTGGCTCCATACCTGGCTCTATAGCTGGCTCCATACCTGGCTCTATACCTGGCTCCATACCTGGCTCTATACCTGGCTCCATACCTGGCTCCATACCTGGCTCCAAACCTGGCTCCATACCTGGATCTATACCTGGCTCTATAGCTGGCTCCATACCTGGCTCCATACCTGGCTCTATACCTGGCTCCATACCTGGCTCTATACCTGGCTCCATACCTGGCTCCATACCTGGCTCCATACCTGGCTCCATACCTGGCTCCATACCTGGCTCTATACCTGGCTCTATACCTGGCTCCATACCTGGCTCCATACCTGGCTCCATACCTGGATCTATACCTGGCTCCATACCTGGCTCCATACCTGGCTCCATACCTGGATCTATACCTGGCTCCATACCTGGCTCTATACCTGGCTCCATTCCTAGCTCCATGCCTGGCTCTATACCTGGCTCTATACCTGGCTCTATACCTGGCTCTATACCTGGTTCCATACCTGGTTCCATACCTGGCTCCAAACCTGGCTCCATACCTGGCTCTATACCTGGCTCCATTCCTAGCTCTATACCTGGCTCCATACCTGGCTCCATACCTGGCTCTATACCTGGCTCCATACCTGTCTGCCGCTGGTTCTTCTCATACTACCATCTGTTCTGTCAGCGATCTGCCTGAACTGCACCACGTTACAAGGTAAGAGTATTATGGCTCCACCTGTCCCTGCTCTCCAGCTGAGGTCTGTGCGCTATGTGCGTCGTGTATCCTTACAGGTGAGGCACGGCACATACATGCATATGACTATTCGATGCCTCCTTATAGATAAGGCATGGCACACGTCTCCTCTTATACATGCATATGACTATTCGATGCCTCCTTATAGATGAGGCATGGCACACGTCTCCTCTCATACATGCACATCACTCTTCGATGCCTCCTTATAGATGAGGCATGGCACACGTCTCCTCTCATACATGCACATCACTCTTCGATGCCTCCTTATAGATGAGGCATGGCACACATCTCCTCTCATACATGCACATGACTATTCGATGCCTTCATATAGATGAGGTATGGCACAGTCTCCTCTCATACATGCACATGACTATTCGATGCCTTCATATAGATGAGGTATGGCACAGTCTCCTCTCATACATGCACATGAATATTCAATGTCTCCTTATAGATGAGGCATGGCACAGTCTCCTCTCATACAGGCACATGACTTTTCGATGCCTCCTTATAGATGAGGCATGGCACAGTCTCCTCTCATACATGCATATGAATATTCAATGTCTCTTTACAGATGAGGCATGGCACATCTCCTCTCATACATGCACATGACTATTCGATGCCTCCTTATAGATGAGGCATGGCACACGTCTCCTCTCATACATGCACATCACTCTTCGATGCCTCCTTATAGATGAGGCATGGCACACATCTCCTCTCATACATGCACATGACTATTCGATGCCTCCTTATAGATGAGGCATGGCACACGTCTCCTCTCATACATGCACATGAATATTCAATGTCTCCTTACAGATGAGGCATGGCACAGTCTCCTCTCATACAGGAGCATCACTTTTCGATGCCTCCTTATAGATGAGGCATGGCACAGCCTCCTCTTATACATGCACATGACTATTCGATGCCTTCTTATAGATGAGGCATGGCACACGTCTCCTCTCATACATGAACATCACTCTTCGATGCCTCCTTATAGATGAGGCATGGCACACGTCTCCTCTCATACATGCACATGACTTTTCGATGCCTCCTTATAGATGAGGCATGGCACAGTCTCCTCTCATACAGGCACATGACTATTCGATGCCTCCTTATAGATGAGGCATGGCACACGTCTCCTCTCATACATGCACATCACTCTTCGATGCCTCCTTATAGATGAGGCATGGCACACGTCTCCTCTCATACAGGCACATGACTCTTCGATGCCTCCTTATAGATGAGGTATGGCACACGTCTCCTCTCATACAGGCACATGACTATTCGATGCCTCCTTATAGATGAGGCATGGCACACGTCTCCTCTCATACATGCACATCACTCTTCGATGCCTCCTTATAGATGAGGCATGGCACACATCTCCTCTCATACAGGCACATGACTATTCGATGCCTTCTTACAGATGAGGCATGGCACGGCCTCCTCTTATTCATGCAGATGACTATTCGATGCCTCCTTATAGATGAGGCATGGCACAGTCTCCTCTCATACATGCACATGACTATTCGATGCCTCCTTATAGATGAGGCATGGCACACGTCTCCTCTCATACATGCACATGACTATTCGATGCCTCCTTATAGATGAGGCATGGCACACGTCTCCTCTCATACATGCACATCACTCTTCGATGCCTCCTTATAGATGAGGCATGGCACACGTCTCCTCTCATACATGCACATCACTCTTCGATGCCTCCTTATAGATGAGGCATGGCACACGTCTCCTCTCATACATGCACATGACTATTCGATGCCTCCTTATAGATGAGGCATGGCACACGTCTCCTCTCATACATGCACATCACTCTTCGATGCCTCCTTATAGATGAGGCATGGCACACGTCTCCTCTCATACATGCACATGACTATTCGATGCCTCCTTATAGATGAGGCATGGCACACGTCTCCTCTCATACATGCACATCACTCTTCGATGCCTCCTTATAGATGAGGCATGGCACACGTCTCCTCTCATACATGCACATCACTCTTCGATGCCTCCTTATAGATGAGGCATGGCACACGTCTCCTCTCATACATGCACATGACTATTCGATGCCTCCTTATAGATGAGGCATGGCACACGTCTCCTCTCATACATGCACATGACTATTCGATGCCTCCTTATAGATGAGGCATGGCACACGTCTCCTCTCATACATGCACATCACTCTTCGATGCCTCCTTATAGATGAGGCATGGCACACGTCTCCTCTCATACATGCACATGACTATTCGATGCCTCCTTATAGATGAGGCATGGCACACGTCTCCTCTCATACATGCACATGACTATTCGATGCCTCCTTATAGATGAGGCATGGCACACGTCTCCTCTCATACATGCACATCACTCTTCGATGCCTCCTTATAGATGAGGCATGGCACACGTCTCCTCTCATACATGCACATCACTCTTCGATGCCTCCTTATAGATGAGGCATGGCACACGTCTCCTCTCATACATGCACATCACTCTTCGATGCCTCCTTATAGATGAGGCATGGCACACGTCTCCTCTCATACATGCACATCACTCTTCGATGCCTCCTTATAGATGAGGCATGGCACACGTCTCCTCTCATACATGCACATCACTCTTCGATGCCTCCTTATAGATGAGGCATGGCACACGTCTCCTCTCATACATGCACATGACTATTCGATGCCTCCTTATAGATGAGGCATGGCACAGCCTCCTCTTATACATGCACATGACTATTCGATGCCTCCTTACAGATGAGGCATGGCACACATCTCCTCTCATACATGCACATCACTCTTCGATGCCTCCTTATAGATGAGGCATGGCACACGTCTCCTCTCATACATGCACATCACTCTTCGATGCCTCCTTATAGATGAGGCATGGCACACATCTCCTCTCATACATGCACATCACTCTTCGATGCCTCCTTATAGATGAGGCATGGCACACGTCTCCTCTCATACATGCACATCACTCTTCGATGCCTCCTTATAGATGAGGCATGGCACACGTCTCCTCTCATACATGCACATCACTCTTCGATGCCTCCTTATAGATGAGGCATGGCACACGTCTCCTCTCATACATGCACATGACTATTCGATGCCTCCTTATAGATGAGGCATGGCACACGTCTCCTCTCATACATGCACATCACTCTTCGATGCCTCCTTATAGATGAGGCATGGCACACGTCTCCTCTCATACATGCACATCACTCTTCGATGCCTCCTTATAGATGAGGCATGGCACACGTCTCCTCTCATACATGCACATGACTATTCGATGCCTCCTTATAGATGAGGCATGGCACACGTCTCCTCTCATACATGCACATCACTCTTCGATGCCTCCTTATAGATGAGGCATGGCACACGTCTCCTCTCATACATGCACATCACTCTTCGATGCCTCCTTATAGATGAGGCATGGCACACATCTCCTCTCATACATGCACATCACTCTTCGATGCCTCCTTATAGATGAGGCATGGCACACGTCTCCTCTCATACATGCACATCACTCTTCGATGCCTCCTTATAGATGAGGCATGGCACACGTCTCCTCTCATACATGCACATCACTCTTCGATGCCTCCTTATAGATGAGGCATGGCACACGTCTCCTCTCATACATGCACATCACTCTTCGATGCCTCCTTATAGATGAGGCATGGCACACGTCTCCTCTCATACATGCACATCACTCTTCGATGCCTCCTTATAGATGAGGCATGGCACACGTCTCCTCTCATACATGCACATGACTATTCGATGCCTCCTTATAGATGAGGCATGGCACACATCTCCTCTCATACATGCACATCACTCTTCGATGCCTTCTTATAGATGAGGCATGGCACACGTCTCCTCTCATACATGCACATCACTATTCGATGCCTCCTTACAGATGAGGCATGGCACACGTCTCCTCTCATACATGCACATCACTATTCGATGCCTTCTTATAGATGAGGCATGGCACACATCTCCTCTCATACATGCACATCACTCTTCGATGCCTCCTTATAGATGAGGCATGGCACACGTCTCCTCTCATACATGCACATGACTATTCGATGCCTCCTTATAGATGAGGCATGGCACACATCTCCTCTCATACATGCACATCACTCTTCGATGCCTCCTTATAGATGAGGCATGGCACACGTCTCCTCTCATACATGCACATCACTCTTCGATGCCTCCTTATAGATGAGGCATGGCACACGTCTCCTCTCATACATGCACATGACTATTCGATGCCTCCTTATAGATGAGGCATGGCACACATCTCCTCTCATACATGCACATCACTCTTCGATGCCTCCTTATAGATGAGGCATGGCACACGTCTCCTCTCATACATGCACATCACTCTTCGATGCCTCCTTATAGATGAGGTATGGCACAGTCTCCTCTCATACATGCACATCACTCTTCGATGCCTCCTTATAGATGAGGCATGGCACAGTCTCCTCTGATACATGCACATCACTCTTCGATGCCTCCTTATAGATGAGGCATGGCACACGTCTCCTCTCATACATGCACATCACTCTTCGATGCCTCCTTATAGATGAGGCATGGCACAGTCTCCTCTCATACATGCACATGACTATGCGATGCCTCCTTATAGATGAGGTATGGCACAGTCTCCTCTGATACATGCACATCACTCTTCGATGCCTCCTTATAGATGAGGCATGGCACACGTCTCCTCTCATACATGCACATCACTCTTCGATGCCTCCTTATAGATGAGGCATGGCACACGTCTCCTCTCATACATGCACATGACTATTCGATGCCTCCTTATAGATGAGGCATGGCACACATCTCCTCTCATACATGCACATCACTCTTCGATGCCTCCTTATAGATGAGGCATGGCACACGTCTCCTCTCATACATGGACATCACTCTTCGATGCCTCCTTATAGATGAGGCATGGTACACGTCTCCTCTCATACATGCACATGACTATTCGATGCCTCCTTATAGATGAGGCATGCACACATCTCCTCTCATACATGCACATCACTCTTCGATGCCTCCTTATAGATGAGGCATGGCACACGTCTCCTCTCATACATGCACATCACTCTTCGATGCCTCCTTATAGATGAGGCATGGCACACATCTCCTCTCATACATGCACATGACTATTCGATGCCTCCTTATAGATTAGGCATGGCACAGTCTCCTCTCATACATGCACATCACTCTTCGATGCCTCCTTATAGATGAGGCATGGCACACGTCTCCTCTCATACATGCACATCACTCTTCGATGCCTCCTTATAGATGAGGCATGGCACACGTCTCCTCTAATACATGCACATCACTATTCGATGCCTCCTTATAGATGAGGCATGGCACACATCTCCTCTCATACAGGCACATGACTATTCGATGCCTCCTTACAGATGAGGCATGGCACACGTCTCCTCTCATACATGCACATCACTCTTCGATGCCTCCTTATAGATGAGGCATGGCACACGTCTCCTCTCATACATGCACATGACTATTCGATGCCTCCTTATAGATGAGGCATGGCACACATCTCCTCTCATACAGGCACATGACTATTCGATGCCTTCTTATAGATGAGGCATGCACACATCTCCTCTCATACATGCACATCACTCTTCGATGCCTCCTTATAGTTGAGGCATGCACACATCTCCTCTCATACATGCACATCACTCTTCGATGCCTCCTTATAGTTGAGGCATGCACACGTCTCCTCTCATACATGCACATCACTCTTCGATGCCTCCTTATAGATGAGGCATGGAACACGTCTCCTCTCATACATGCACATCACTCTTCGATGCCTCCTTATAGATGAGGCATGCACACGTCTCCTCTCATACGTGCACATCACTCTTCGATGCCTCCTTATAGATGAGGCATGGCATACGTCTCCTCTCATACATGCACATCACTCTTCGATGCCTCCTTATAGATGAGGTATGGCACACGTCTCCTCTCATACATGCACATCACTCTTCGATGCCTCCTTATAGATGAGGCAGGCACACGTCTCCTCTCATACATGCACATCACTCTTCGATGCCTCCTTATAGATGAGGAATGGCCCAGTCTCCTCTCTAGTTGCCCCCTAGTTTCCAATCTTGTGAGGGTGCTGTTCACACCACTGACCAGAAGACGGCAGCACCATTCTGCAGATGCTGACGCCCCACGTGTGGCACCTTGTTATGCCTCGTCCTACCACTAGATGTCCTCAGTCATGCAGCAGTTTAGACTGCAGTAAACTCTGTTTCCCACTAGATGGCAGCACATCATGGACAGGGGCTGCTATGCTCCACTCATCCCCTAGAGGTCCCTGTTGTCCACAGTCCAGCACTTACCAAGTTCTCTTAACTATTTAATGGCTGCAGAGGTTTTCACCCTTTAGTGTCCAGTTTCGTTTCTGATGAGTTGTTTTCTTTCTTCTTGCAGGATCTCTGATATATGAGGATACCGATCATCTTTATACTTATAGCACCAGCACCTTCTGCCGGCTGCACAATTCCAGGAGATCTCTGTTCGTCTCCAGAAAATATGAGAATAACAGAGAGGTCAGCTTTTTCTGGATTTTTCATGTTGTTCAATCAGTCTGATAAGTATCTGCCCTGCTGT
Organism: Bufotes viridis; assembly: GCA_033119425.1. NCBI lineage: Eukaryota > Metazoa > Chordata > Amphibia > Anura > Bufonidae > Bufotes > Bufotes viridis. Next base: position 623,797,451 of record CM065589.1, on the reverse strand, counting down.
GGGGAAGAGGGGGCAAATATGGGGGTAAGAGGCCAAGAGGTGAGACACAGGGGAGGTGGTACAGGCAGTACATACAAGAGAGGCGGATACGGGCAGTGCATACAGGAGAGGTGGATACGGGCAGTGCATACAGGAGAGGTTGATACGGGCAGTACATACAGGAGAGGTGGATACGGGGCAGTGCATACAGGAGAGGCGGATACGGGCAGTGCATACAGGAGAGGTGGATACGGGCAGTGCATACAGGAGAGGTGGATACGGGCAGTGCATACAGGAGAGGTGGATGCGGGGCAGTGCATACAGGAGAGGTGGATGCGGGCAGTGCATTCAGAAGAGGTGGATACGGGCAGTGCATACAGGAAAGGTGGATGCGGGGCAGTACATACAGGAGAGGTGGATACGGGCAGTACATACAGGAGAGGTGAATGCGGGGCAGTGCATACCGGAGAGGAGGATGCGGGGCAGTGCATACAGGAGAGGTGGATGCGGTGCAGTAAATACAGGAGAGGTGGATGCGGTGCAGTAAATACAGGAGGGGCAGATGCGGGGCAGTACACACAGGAGAGGTTGATACCGGCAGTACATACAGGAGAGGTGGATACGGGCAGTGCATACAGGAGAGGTGGATGCGGGGCAGTACATACAGGAGAGGTGGATGCGGTGCAGTAAATACAGGAGAGGCAGATGCGAGGGCAGTGCACACAGGAGAGGTGGATGCGGGGCAGTACATACAGGAGAGGTGGATGCGGGGCAGTACATACAGGAGAGGTGGATGCGGGGCAGTACATACAGGAGGGGCGCATGCGGGGCAGTACAATCATGAGAGGCAGATGCGGGGCAGTACATACAGGAGAGGCTGATACGGGGCAGTACATACAGGAGAGGTGGATGCGGGGCAGTACATACAGGAGGGGCGGATGCGGGGCAGTACATACAGGAGAGGTGGATACTGGCAGTGCATACAGGAGAGGTGGATACTGGCAGTGCATACAGGAGAGGTGGATACTGGCAGTGCATACAGGAGAGGTGGATGCGGGGCAGTGAATACAGGAGAGGTGGATGCGGGGCAGTAAATACAGGAGGGGCAGATGCGGGGCAGTACATACAGGAGAGGTTGATACGGGCAGTACATACAGGAGAGGCAGATGCGGGGCAGTACATACAGGAGAGGTGGATGCGGGGCAGTACATACAGGAGAGGTGGATGCGGGGCAGTACATACAGGAGAGGTGGATGCGGGGCAGTACATACAGGAGAGGTGGATGCGGGGCAGTACATACAGGAGAGGTGGATGCACGGCAGTACATACATGAGAGGTGGATGCGGGGCAGTGCATACAGAAGAGGCGGATGCGGGGCAGTACATACAGGAGAGGTGGATGCGAGGCAGTGCAAACAGGAGAGATGGAGGCGGTGCAGTACATACAGGAAAGATGGATGCTGTGCAGTGCATACAAGAGGGGCGGATGCAGGGCAGTAAATACAGGAGGGGTGGATGCAGGGCAGTACATACAGGAGAGGCGGATGCTGGGCAGTACATACAGGAAAGGTGGATACGGGCAGTGCATACAGGAGAGGTGGATGCGGGGCAGTACATACATGAGAGGTGGATGCGGGGCAGTACATACATGAGAGGTGGATGCAGGGCAGTAAATACAGGAGGGGCGGATGCGGGGCAGTACATACAGGAGAGGCGGATGCTGGGCAGTACATACAGGAGAGGTGGATGCGGGGCAGTACATACAGGAGAGGTGGATGCGGTGCAATACATACAGGAGAGATGGATGCGGCGCAGTACATACAGGATTGGCGGATGCGGGGCAGTACATACAGGAGAGGTGGATGCGGGGCAGAACATACAGAAGAGGCGGATGCAGGGCAGTACATACAGGAGAGGCGGATGCGGTGCAGTACATACAGGAGAGGCGGATGCTGGGCAGTACATACAGGAGAGATGGATGCGGGGCAGTACATACAGGAGAGGTGGATGCAGGGCAGTACATATAGGAGAAGCGGATTGCAGGGCAGTACATACAGAAGAGGCGGATGCAGGACAGTACGAAGAGGAGAGTCGAATGCGGGGCAGTACATACAGGAGAGGTGGATGCAGGGCAGTACATACAGGAGAGGAGGATGCAGGACAGTACATACAGAAGAGTCGGATGCGGGGCAGTACACACAGGAGAGGCGGATGCAGGGCAGTACATACAGAAGAGGCAGATGCGGGGCAGTACATACAGGAGAGGTGGATGCAGGGCAGTACATACAGGAGGGGCGGATGCGGGGCAGTACATACAGGAGAGATGGATGCAGGGCAGTACATAGAGGAGAGGTGGATGCAGGGCAGAACATAAATACAGGAGAGGTGGATACGGGCAGTGCAAACAGGAGAGATTGACGCGGTGCAGTACATAGAGAAGGGGCGGATGCAGGGCAGTACATACAGGAGGGGCGGATGCGGGGCAGTACATACAGGAGAGGTGGATGCAGGGCAGTACATAGAGGAGAGGTGGATGCAGGGCAGAACATAAATACAGGAGAGGTGGATACGGGCAGTGCAAACAGGAGAGATTGACGCGGTGCAGTACATAGAGAAGGGGCGGATGCAGGGCAGTACATAGAGGAGAGGCGGATGCGGGCAGTACAAACAGGAGAAGCGGATGCGGGCAGTACATACAGTAGAGGTGGATGCAGGGCACTACATACAGGAGAGGTGGATGCGGGGCAGTACATACAGGATTGGCGGATGCGGGGCAGTACATACAGGATTGGCGGATGCGGGGCAGTACATACAGGAGGGGCGAATGCGGGGCAGTACATACAGGTGGGGCAGATGCGGGGCAGTACATACAGGATAGGCGGATGCGGGGCAGTACGTACAGGATAGGTGGATGCAGGGCAGTACATACAGATGAGGGGTATGCGGGTCAGTACATACAGGATAGTAGGATGCGGGGCAGTACATACAGGATTAGCGGATGCGGGGCAGTACATACAGGTGGGGCAGATGCGGGGCAGTACATACAGGATAGGCGGATGCGGGGCAGTACATACAGGATAGGTGGATGCAGGGCAGTACATACAGATGAGGGGTATGCGGGTCAGTACATACAGGATAGTAGGATGCGGGGCAGTACATAGAGGAAAGGCGGATGCGGGGCAGTACATACAGGAGAGGTGGATGCAGGGCAGTACATACAGATGAGGCGGATGCGGGGCAGTACATACAGGAGGGGCAGATGCGGGGCAGTACATATTGGGTGATCCCATTTGGCCCTATGCCCTCAACCCTCGTTCTGTGCAGTGCTCACCACATGGAGAATGTCAGCGGAGCACTCGATACACAGGCAGATTTAATGGCCGATATATGTGTCCTCTAATGCACATTCTTCACATTTTCCCAACCAAACATGACACGAAGCACAGAGACAGGAGGCTCAGGAATACTCAGCCGCTCAAACTCAGGCCTATTATGGAAGAAAGATCAGGAGATGGATCTGCAGCTCAGGACACGAGAGAGGAAATACAGAAGCCACAACAGATCTAATCCACAGCAAATGACTCCAGACAGGGGGCACAGAGAGGAGAGAACACAACCCCGGGGGCACAGAGAGGAGAGAACACAACCCCGGGGGCACAGAGAGGAGAGAACACAACCCCGGGGCACAGAGAGGAGAGAACACAACCCCGGGGGCACAGAGGAGAACACAGGGAGAGGGAGAGAACACAACCCCGGGGCACAGAGAGGAGAGAACACAACCCCGGGGGCACAGAGAGGAGAGAACACAACCCCGGGGGCACAGAGAGGAGAGAACACAACCCCGGGGGCACAGAGAGGAGAAAACACAACCCCGGGGGAACAGAGAGGAGAGAACACAACCCCGGGGGCACAGAGAGGAGAGAACACAACCCCAGGGGCACAGAGAGAACACAGCCCGGGGACAGAGAGAGAACACAACCCCGGGGCACAGAGAGGAGAGAACACAACCCGGAGGACAGAGGAGAGAACACAACCCGGGGCACAGAGAGGAGAGAACACAACCCGGGGGCACAGAGAGGAGAGAACACAACCCGGGGCACAGAGAGGAGAAAACACAACCCCGGGGGAACAGAGAGGAGAGAACACAACCCGGGGGCACAGAGAGGAGAGAACACAACCCGGGGCACAGAGAGGAGAGAACACAACCCGGGGAACAGAGAGGAGAGAACACAACCCGGGGCACAGAGAGGAGAGAACACAACCCTGGGGGCACAGAGAGGAGAGAACACAACCCTGGGGCACAGAGAGGAGAGAACACAACCCCGGGGGCACAGAGAGGAGAGAACACAACCCCGGGGGCACAGAGAGGAGAGAACACAACCCCGGGGGCACAGAGAGGAGAGAACACAACCCCGGGGGCATAGAGAGGAGAGAACACAACCCCGGGGGCACAGAGAGGAGAGAACACAACCCCGGGGCACAGAGAGGAGAGAACACAACCCTGGGGCACAGAGAGGAGAGAACACAACCCGGGGCACAGAGAGAGAGAACACAACCCGGGGCACAGAGAGAGAGAACACAACCCCGGGGCACAGAGAGGAGAGAACACAACCCCGAGAGGCACAGAGAGGAGAGAGACACAACCCCGGGGGCACAGAGAGGAGAGAACACAACCCCGGGGGCACAGAGAGGAGAGAACACAACCTCGGGGAGCACAGGGAGAGAGAGAACACAACCCCGGGGGCACAGAGAGGAGAGAACACAACCCGGGGGAACAGAGGAGAGAACACAACCCCGGGGCACAGAGAGGAGAGAACACAACCCTGGGGCACAGAGAGGAGAGAACACAACCCTAGGGGCACAGAGAGGAGAGAACACAACCTCGGGGAACAGAGAGGAGAGAACACAACCCCGGGGCACAGAGAGGAGAGAACACAACCCCAGGGGCACAGAGAGGAGAGAACACAACCCCGGGGAACAGAGAGGAGAGAACACAACCCAGGGGCACAGAGAGGAGAGAACACAACCAGGGGCACAGAGGAGAGAGAGACACAACCCTGGGGCACAGAGAGGAGAGAACACAACCTCGGGGCACAGAGAGGAGAGAACACAACCCGAGGGACAGAGAGGAGAGAACACAACCCGGGGGCACAGAGAGGAGAGAACACAACCCGGGGCACAGAGAGGAGAGAACACAACCCTGGGGCACAGAGAGAGAACACAACCTGGGGCACAGAGAGGAGAGAACACAACCCAGGGGCACAGAGAGAGAGAGAACACAACCCGGGGCACAGAGAGAGAGAACACAACCCTGAGGGCACAGAGAGAGAGAGAACACAACCGCGGGGCACAGAGAGGAGAGAACACAACCCGGGGCACAGAGAGGAGAGAGAGAACACAACCCTGGAGGCACAGAGAGGAGAGAACACAACCCCGGGGCACAGAGAGAGAGAACACAACCTGGGGCACAGAGAGGAGAGAACACAACCCAGGGGCAGAGAGGAGAGAACACAACCCTGGGGGCACAGAGAGGAGAGAACACAACCCGGGGCACAGAGAGAGAGAACACAACCCAGGGAGCACAGAGAGGAGAGAACACAACCCTGGGGCACAGAGAGGAGAGAACACAACCCCGAGGGCACAGAGAGGAGAGAACACAACCCGGGGCACAGAGAGAGAGAGAGAACACAACCCGGGGCACAGAGAGGAGAGAACACAACCTCGGGGCACAGAGAGGAGAGAACACAACCCCAGGGAGCACAGAGAGAGGAGAGAACACAACCCGGGGGCACAGAGAGAGAGAACACAACCCGGGGCACAGAGAGGAGAGAACACAACCCTGGGGCACAGAGAGGAGAGAACACAACCCGGGGCACAGAGAGGAGAGAACACAACCCTGGGGCACAGAGAGGAGAGAACACAACCCCGGGGCACAGAGAGGAGAGAACACAACCCGGGGCACAGAGAGGAGAGAACACAACCCGGGCCAGGAGAGACACAGCCCGGGGCACAGAGAGGAGAACACAACCCCGGGGCACAGAGAGGAGAGAACACAACCCCAGGGGCACAGAGAGGAGAGAACACAACCCCAGGGGCACAGAAAGGAGAGAACACAACTGTGGGGGCACAGAGAGGAGAGAACACAACTCTGGGGCACAGAGAGGAGAGAACACAACCCCGGGGGCACAGAAAGGAGAGAACACAACTGTGGGGGCACAGAGAGGAGAGAACACAACCCCGGGGGCACAGAGAGGAGAGAACACAACCCCGGGGGCACAGAGAGGAGAGAACACAACCCCGGGGGCACAGAGAGGAGAGAACACAACTGTGGGGGCACAGAGAGGAGAGAACACAACCCCGGGGCACAGAGAGGAGAGAACACAACCGCGGGGGCACAGAGAGGAGAGAACACAACCCCGGGGGCACAGAGAGGAGAGAACACAACCCCGGAGACAGAGAGAAGAGATAATTTCAAGCTTCTGATAAGTGGAGCTCCCCTTTAAGGCCTGGGTGACAACCTTCATTGTGTGGGTTTGGATCTGACAGCCAGTGTGGTGGCCATCTTACATCATTACTATGCGTGCCTTCTGGTCCTGTGACCGTATAAATGACATGTAGGGGGGTCCGCGGCATGGAGAGGGAGATATAACAATCGACTGAACGTCACTTCTACTCCTGATCTTCCGCCTCGGCAGACAAACCATAACAATTACCGAAGCCCGGAGACTGAACTTCCTGCTCCACCCTCCAACAACCTTAACAAATCTGTGTCCTTCATAACAATAGAGGAGAATCCAAACAATTCAGGGCGCACGTGGTGGACTCTTCCTTGCTAGAAGTGTACCAGGGGCAGATTAAGTGTCCCAAAGGTCTGAGGCTGTTCCTCAAGCGTGGGCCCCATGAGAAAAACAACATCATACTGCACAGTATACCCCCCAGCAATAGGGATAGACATATTAAGATGGACATTAAATTCCGCGCTGTCTCACATACAGGATAATACAGCAGATCCAGTGATGTGTCCTCCGATGTTCTCGTTCCATGTTTTCTCCAATGGAAGCAGACCGCCAAGTTTCAGACATGTTTCATCTCTGCAGAGTTTATCACAAAGAAATCTTACTTTCCTGGATTTTCCACCATCCACCCCATAATGTACTCTCAGCAGTGTTAAACCCCCTGTTACACTGCCCCCTGTAGTGCCTTTAGTAGTTATATGTTCCCCAGTTCTCCTTTTTGCACCCAGCAGAGCCTATTGCCCCTTTCAGATAGATGTATGAGGGCATGTTTTATGTGGGACAAGTTGCACTTTCTAATGGCACCTTTTTATATTGCATACAATGTAGGGGAAAACTGGAAAAAAAAATCAAAACGGGAAAAAAATGGAAAAAAACATAATTGTTCCATAATTGTATGGGTTTTATTTTTATGGCATTCCCTACGAGATAAAACTGACCTGTTCTCTTCATTCTCGGGTTCAGTACGATTACAGAGATACCATATTTATATAGTTTTATGGGTTTTGTATTTGCAGCGTTCCCTATGAGATAAGACTGACCTGTTCCCTTCATTTTCCAGGTCAGTACGATTACAGTGATACCACATTTATATAGTTTTATGGGTGTTGTTTTTACAGCGTTCCCTATGAGATAAAACTGACCTGTTCTCTTCATTCTCCGGGTCAGTATGATTACAGTGATACCACATTTATATAGTTTTATGGGTTTTGTATTTACAGCGTTCCCTATGAGATAAAACTGACCTGTTCCCTTCATTCTCTGGGTCAGTACGATTACAGTGATACCACATTTATATAGTTTATAGGTTTTGTATTTACAGCGTTCCCTATGAGATAAAACTGACCTGTTCCCTTCATTCTCCGGGTCAGTACGATTACAGTGATACCACATTTATATAGTTTTATGGGTTTGTATTTACAGCGTTCCCTATGAGATAAAACTTATCAGTTCCCTTCATTCTCCGGGTCAGTACGATTACAGAGATACCACATTTATATAGTTTATGGGTTTTGTATTTACAGCGTTCCCTATGAGATAGAACTGACCTGTTCTCTTCATTCTCCGGGTCAGTACGATTACAGTGATACCACATTTATATAGTTTATGGGTTTTGTATTTACAGTGTTCCCTATGAGATAAAACTGACCTGTTCTCTTCATTCTCCGGGTCAGTACGATTACAGTGATACCATATTTATATAGATTTATGGGTTTTGTTCTTACAGCGTTCCCTATGAGATAAAACTGACCTGTTCTCTTCATTCTCCGGGTCAGTATGATTACAGTGATACCACATTTATATAGATTTATGGGTATTATTCTTACAGCATCCCTGTGAGATAAAACTGACCTGTTCTCCTCATTCTCCGGGTCAGTACGATTACAGAGATACCACATTTATATAGTTTTATGGGTTTTGTATTTACAGCGTTCCCTATGAGATAAAACTGACCTGTTCCCTTCATTCCCCGGGTCAGTACGATTACAGTGATACCACATTTATATAGTTTTATGGGTTTTGTATTTACAGCGTTCCCTATGAGATAAAACTGACCTGTTCTCTTCATTCTCCGGGTCAGTACGATTACAGTGATACCACATTTATATATTTTTATGGGTTTTGTATTTACAGTGTTCCCTATGAGATAAAACTGACCTGTTCCCTTCATTCTCCGGGTCAGTACGATTACAGCGATACCACATTTATATAGTTTTATGGGTTTTGTTTTTACAGTGTTCCCTATGAGATAAAACTGACCTGTTCTCTTCATTCTCCGGGTCAGTACGATTACAGTGATACCACATTTATATAGTTTTATGGGTTTTGTATTTACAGCGTTCCCTATGAGATAAAACTGACTTGTTCTCTTCATTCTCCGGGTCAGTACGATTACAGCGATACCACATTTATATAGTTTTATGGGTGTTGTATTTACAGCGTTCCCTATGAGATAAAACTGACCTGTTCACTTCATTCTCCTGGTCAGTACGATTACAGTGATACCACATTTATATAGTTTTATGGGTTTTGTTTTACAGTGTTCCCTATGAGATAAAACTGACCTGTTCTCTTCATTCTCCGGGTCAGTACGATTACAGAGATACCACATTTATATAGTATTATGGGGTTTTGTTTTTACAGCGTTCCCTATGAGATAAAACTGACCTGTTCCCTTCATTCTCCGGGTCAGTACGATTACAGTGATACCACATTTATATAGTTTTATGGGTTTTGTTTTACAGCGTTCCCTATGAGATAAAACTGACCTGTTCTCTTCATTCTCCGGGTCAGTACGATTACAGTGATACCACATTTATATAGTTTTATGGGTTTTGTTTTACAGCGTTCCCTATGAGATAAAACTGACCTGTTCCCTTCATTCTCCGGGTCAGTACGATTACAGTGATACCACATTTATATAGTTTTATGGTTTTGTTTTTACAGTGTTCCCTATGAGATAAAACTGACCTGTTCTCTTCATTCTCCGGGTCAGTACGATTACAGTGATACCACATTTATATAGTTTTATGGGTTCTGTTATTACAGCGTTCCCTATGAGATAAAACTGACCTGTTCTCTTCATTCTCTGGGTCAGTATGATTACAGAGATACCACATTTATATAGTTTTATGGGTTTTGTTTTTACAGCGTTCCCTATGAGATAAAACTGACCTGTTCTCTTCATTCTCTGGGTCAGTATGATTACAGTGATACCACATTTATATAGTTTTATGGGTTTTGTATTTACAGCGTTCCCTATGAGATAAAACTGACCTGTTCCTTCATTCTCCGGGTCAGTACGATTACAGTGATACCACATTTATATAGTTTTATGGGTTTTGTATTTACAGCGTTCCCTATGAGATAAAACTGACCTGTTCCCTTCATTCTCCAGGTCAGTACGATTACAGTGATACCACATTTATATAGTTTTATGGGTTTTGTATTTACAGCGTTCCCTATGAGATAAAACTGACCTGTTCCCTTCATTCTCCTGGTCAGTACGATTACAGTGATACCACATTTATATAGTTTTATGGGTGTTGTTTTTACATCGTTCCCTATGAGATAAAACTGACTTGTTCCCTTCATTCTCCTGGTCAGTACGATTACAGTGATACCACATTTATATAGTGTTATGGGTTATGTATTTACAGCGTTCCCTATGAGATAAAACTGACCTGTTCCCTTCATTCTCCGGGTCAGTACGATTACAGCGATACCACATTTATATAGTTTTATGGGTGTTGTTTTTACATCGTTCCCTATGAGATAAAACTGACCTGTTCACTTCATTCTCCTGGTCAGTACGATTACAGTGATACCGCATTTATATAGTTTTATGGGTTTTGTTTTTACAGTGTTCCCTATGAGATTGAACTGACCTGTTCTCGTCATTCTCCGGGTCAGTACGATTACAGAGATACCACATTTATATAGTATTATGGGGTTTGTTTTTACAGCGTTCCCTATGAGATAGAACTGACCTGTTCCCTTCATTCTCTGGGTCAGTACGATTACAGAGATACCACATTTATATAGTTTATAGGTTTTGTATTTACAGTGTTCCCTATGAGATAAAACTGACCTGTTCTCTTCATTCTCCGGGTCAGTACGATTACAGTGATACCACATTTATATAGTTTTATGGGTTTTGTTTTTACAGCGTTCCCTATGAGATAAAACTGACCTGTTCCCTTCATTCTCCGGGTCAGTACGATTACAGTGATACCACATTTATATAGTTTTATGGTTTTGTTTTTACAGTGTTCCCTATGAGATAAAACTGACCTGTTCCCTTCATTCTCCGGGTCAGTACGATTACAGAGATACCACATTTATATAGTTTATGGGTTTTGTATTTACAGCGTTCCCTATGAGATAAAACTGACCTGTTCCCTTCATTCTCCGGGTCAGTACGATTACAGTGATACCACATTTATATAGTTTTATGGTTTTGTTTTTACAGCGTTCCCTATGAGATAAAACTGACCTGTTCTCTTCATTCTCCGGGTCAGTACGATTACAGAGATACCACATTTATATAGTTTTATGGGGTTTGTATTTACAGCGTTCCCTATGAGATAAAACTGACCTGTTCCCTTCATTCTCCGGGTCAGTACGATTACAGTGATACCACATTTATATAGTTTATGGGTTTTATTATTACAGCGTTCCCTATGAGATAAAACTGACCTGCTCTCTTCATTCTCCGGGTCAGTACGATTACAGAGATACCACATTTATATAGTTTTATCGGTTTTGTATTTACAGCGTTCCCTATGAGATAAAACTGACCTGTTCTCTTCATTCTCCGGGTCAGTACGATTACAGAGATACCACATTTATATAGTTTATGGGTTTTGTATTTTCAGCGTTCCCTATGAGATAAAACTGACCTGTTCTCTTCATTCTCCGGGTCAGTACGATTACAGAGATACCACATTTATATAGTTTTATGGGTTTTGTATTTACAGTGTTCCCTATGAGATAAAACTGACCTTTTCCCTTCATTCTCCGGGTCAGTACGATTACAGTGATACCACATTTATATAGTTTTATGGGTTTTGTTTTTACAGCGTTCCCTATGAGATAAAACTGACCTGTTCTCTTCATTCTCCGGGTCAGTACGATTACAGTGATCCCACATTTATATAGTTTTATGGGTTTTATTATTACAGCGTTCCCTATGAGATAAAACTGACCTGTTCCCTTCATTCTCCGGGTCAGTACGATTACAGTGATACCACATTTATATAGTTTATGGGTTTTGTTTTTACAGTGTTCCCTATGAGATAAAACTGACCTGTTCTCCTCATTCTCCGGGTCAGTACGATTACAGTGATACCACATTTATATAGTTTTATGGGGTTTGTATTTACAGTGTTCCCTATGAGATAAAACTGACCTGTTCCCTTCATTCTCCGGGTCAGTACGATTACAGTGATACCACATTTGACCCATTGATTTCTTTGGGTCAGTGTACATGAGCGTTGTTTTTCACACATCAGTTCTGGGTTGCGTGAAAATCGCAGCATGTTCTATATTCTGCGTTTTTCACGCAGCTCTGGCCCCAAAGAAGTGAATGGGTCTGCGTGAAAAACGCATTGCATCCGCAAGCAAGTGCGGGTGCGATGCGTTTTTCACTGATGGTTGCTAGGAGATGTTGTTTGTAAACCTTAAGTTTTTTATCACGCGTGTGGAAAAAACGCATCAAAACGCATTGCACCCACGTGGAAAAAACTGAACAACTGAACGCAATCGCAGGCAAAACTGAATGGCTTTGCCTTTGAAATCACACAGTTTTCACTGAACGCATCCGCAACGCATCCGGACCTAATCCGGACACGCTCGTGTGAACCCAGCCTTAGAAAGGCAAGTCAACCACCTCTGCTCAAGCGCACTGAGCTTGGCATTCTCCAGATGTGTAAACGGGTTGTTGTCCGTCATCACGGTCACCTCTGCACCTGCCAGGTACTCTGTGAGCCTTTCTGTCATGGCCCACTCCAGTGCCAGTAGTTCCAATTTAAAGTTGCTGTAGTTGTCAGGGTTGCACTCTGACTCCCTCAGAAACCGGCTGCCATAGGCAGTGACTCTCTCACGTCCATCCTGGACTTGGGATAACACGGCCCCCAGACCATTTAAAATTCCATCAGTGTACAGCAGGAATGGGGTGTCGAACCTCGCATAAGCCAGAATCGGGGCACTGGTCATCGCCTTCTTCACTGCTTCAAAGGCCTCTTGTTGCCGGGGTCCCCACTCAATGGGATGATTCTTTGGGCCCCCCGCAGTGCCCCTTGATAACTCGTTTAACGGGCCCAGCAAATGACCAAATTTGGGTATAAACATCCTGTAGTAGCCGGCCAGTCCCACGAATGCCCGCACCTCTCGTAGTGTACGCGGCTGGGGCCACTTCTGGACAGCCTCCACCTTGCTGGGGGGCGGATTTACTCCATCCTGGGTGACCAAATGTCCCAAATACTCTATCTGCTGTCTAAACAGTTGGCACTTCTTGGGCTTGATCTTGAGCCCATGGTCTCGCAGCCGTCCTAGGACCTGTCGCAGCCTCTGGAGGTGATCCTCAAAGGAGGCCCCAAACACTACTATGTCATCCAGGCATATCAATACCGACTCAAAGTTGAGATCCCCCAGACAGTGTTCCGATAATCCACGCAGAATCAGAGACTCCCATCTTTCTTCCGCACCAAGACTACTGGAGCAGCCCAAGGACTTTGACTCTGCTGGATCACCCAGTGTTCTAACATGCTGGCCACCATATCCTTCACCTCCTGGTACATTTTAGGTAGGATTTGCCGGTAACGTTCCCTGATCGGTGCAGCATTGCCGGTGGGGATTTCGTGTTCAATGGCGGAAGCACACCCGAAGTCCTCATCATGTCTGGAAAATGCCTCCTGAAATTCCCAAAGGGTGTCTTACACCAACTTCTGTTGTCCTGGAGTCAGGATCTTGCAGTCCACCCCCATCCGGGCCATGATCACTCGACTGTTCCACTCCGCTGTCGGGTTCTCCCTCCTCTACAGCATAGGTCCAGGCTGATCTCCTATCTGGCTGTAGCATCAAGCTCCTTCGTCGAGGGATATCCCCTTGGGACACATAAACTTTGACCAGAAAGGTATTCCAAGGAAAGGTTAACTCGCAGTCTTCAACATTGAGGCAGCGTACAGGCACACATCCATCCTTCACAATAGCGAGAGCCTGGGCTACCAGTGGGCGAGTCTGCGTTTCCTCTTGTTAGGGGGCTTGATCAGGACCTCCAGTCCATTCAGTTGTCATCCAGCCCCCAACAGCGGCATCAATATTTGTTCTTGTCGAGGTGGGACCTTCACCGGGGTCCTCCGCGGCACCTTCATGTGTCCAATGGGCCGACCGGACATGTTGCTCTTTTGTAGACTACAGCTCCTCACCATCTGCTGTAAAATCTTCTGGGTCGGCCAGTGTGTAGTGGCCCATTGCCAATACTTCGGCCCTTCTGTGGCACAGAGTTAATGGTCTGGGTCTCACAGCACGTTCATACCTCGCGTCACGTCCATCTCTCTCCGTCTTGCCCAGTCGGACCCACATCCAGACTAAACCTCGGACGTCCATCTTTCTGTTATTGGCAGCAGTCAGCCTGATGACGCTCCCGTCTTCCAGCTCCATCATATGTCCAAAGTGTCTTTCAAAGAACTCCAGAGGCATAAGGGTGCACTCCGACCCTGTATCAACTAGGCAGTGTACCTTCTGGCCTTCCAACTCAGCTTCCATAACAGGGCTGCTGGCATACAGGTCGTGTTCCTCACGCATAGGGCTTAGCTTCCGGTGTACCGCCGAAGTTTAACATCGGCTCAGACTTCATCTGTTCTGGGCATTCTCTGGCCATATGCCCATACTGTCGACAAGACTAGCAGAGGGACGCTATTTTTAAGGAGCCCCCACACCTGAGTTATCCTGGGTGGAGGTCGTGGTGATCCTGTCTTCATCTGGGACACTTCCAGCCGAAGTTCTCTCAATTCTGTCCGCAGGGCCTGGACCTCATCCTTTAAGGACTCTGAGTCTTCATATGCAGAATGACCTCCTGTAGCATGGGTGCTACTCACTACTCTCACCGCCACAGGCATGTGCTCTTCCTCTCTCTCCATGGCGGCTAGGTAGACGCTGTAGATTGTTATGTAGGGCGTTATCCGGGTCATCTCTTGGAATTTGTTCTGTAAGAGCTTGTTGGAAAACCCCACTATGAACTTGTCTCGTAGTAGCCGGTCCACCTCCCAGAAGGCTCCCATGGCCTCTGGGTCTCGCCGCTTTATTTCATTTAACGTCTCCTGTAGGTCAGCTCGCTGTGGTCAGTTGAAGAAGTGGCTCCGCAACTGCACTACCTTAGTACGCCCCCACTTCCCGGGCTCATTCCAGCAGGGAGACTATTTTCTCTAGGGTGTCTCTCTTGGATTCGGGCCTTACCATTACTGTCCATCTGACGTCACTCTCTAGAGCCCCGAACACAACCTCTGCCCTCAGCTCGGGGGTCAGGTTACTTGTTCTAACAACGCCCTTTCAGTCCAGTCCTGTAATGTCATGTTTTTAGCGTCAAATTTTGGCAGATGACGCAACAGCACCCCCACAGGGATGTAACCTACTGGGGCGGGCATGGCGGGGGCAAACTGTATCAGCGGTGTTGGGGCGAGTAGGCTTTGTACTGGCGCACCCTGAGCTGGGTCCTGGACCAGTGCCATTGGCGTCGGGGGAAGGTCTCCCACCGTGCTCCCATCCATAACGGTCACTGTATCCTGCTGAGTACGCCAAGATGTAGGCCGTGTACCAGGGTGAGCTCCCCAGAATACAGCGAAGTCCCGAACTAGGAAAACAACTCCATCACCAGCTTTTGCCAAAACAGAATTTCACTTAAACGCGGTAATGAACACAACCACAAATGCTGCTGGGAACATACAATGAATTTACATACACCCAGCCCGAAGGCTGAGACCCTTGTGCTGCACAGCGCGGCACCCTCCGATGGATGCAGGAGGAAAGTGCGGTAATTTACCTACTGGCGGGCACAACTAAACTGCCACACCTTACCTGTTATTACCCTAAAAACACAAGAATGTGTGATAAGGGCTAGCCTGCAGTGCAGCACAACAGCTTAAAATCTTACAGTGCTCTTAAGTATTCCCCCTCCCATAACTGGTCTTGTAGACGTGCCGGAGTATTCTTCCTGAGCAAAACGTCAGCCTGGCTTGAGTTTGTGGGGAAGTTTATCAGCTCTCCAATGTGAAATGTCCCTTTAAATTATGGAGTCCTTGCAAAGAACAGCCCGCAACACTTGTGGCCGGACACAAACAGAGACCCTTACTAACTACAGGCCTGGTCTCAGTCTCTAGGCGCCAACACTGTAATGAGGTGCGTGGACGATCTTACCGACCCGGGTCTCCTCTGCCTCCAATGGGGACTCTGAACAGAACAAATGCCTCTCCAACAGGCATGCGGTCCCGCAGTGTATGTAGCTTTGCTCCTCAGCTCTTATCAGCTTTCCTGAAAGCAATCCTCGTTCCTCTGGTCAGGATCAGGGTCTTGGACACGATCAGCTTCACTTAGCTGCAGCTCTGGTCACTGAGGTATGCCCTCACACCTGGATGCCGTCGGATCCTCTGACACAGTTCCTCAGACTCAGCTCCCTCCAAGATGGTTGCTCCCTTTCTCTTCTTCTCCGAGCTCTGTGTAACCCCACCTTTCATGAATATGGAAATATATGCAGTCTGTAGCTGTGTTGAGGAAACAGCGGCATCTTGTGGCCAAACAGCAGAATGTCAGTCCAGATCATTTCATTTAATCTACACAAACAGTGTTCAGACAAGGAGAGATGTTTCCCCATCTCACAAGGACACTAAAGGGAGGAATGTAACAGTAGGGGGCATTTTAAATTCTGGCGGCACTACAGGGCGAGCATTATAACAGTAGGGTGCAGTATAAATACTAGGGGCACTTCAGGACGAGCATTATAATAGTAGGGTGCAACGCCCGTGCCCTAGAGGTGGTATGTGAGTGCAATGATGATGATGTGCCGAGTGAGGGTAGTAGTACTTACAGAGTTCCGTTGTCCCCTGGGCCGACCTGCAGTGGAGGGGAAGACAGCACTAAATCCTCCGGGGCACTCTCTATTGTAGGGAACACCAGCCAGATTTTAGTTGAGGTGCCCTTGATGGTATAGGTGTTAAAGGTGCTTTGGTGGCTGGGCCCCTGTGTTTGTGACGCCAACACCATAAGGTGCAAATGTTGAGGGTAGTAGAAAGAATGAGGAGTCAGTTGTAGTAGAAACAGTTAAACATTTACTTAAAGAGGACCTTTCATCTTAAAATGCACATTAAAATACATATATCCACTTGATTCTTGAGAACTCGAGCGATTTCACACAGCCTGAGCCGGGCGCCATCTTGGAGTCCTCAGACTGTGTGAAATCGCTCGAGTTCTCAAGATTCTCACAAGAACTCGAGCTTCTTCTCTCTGGCTGAGAGCAGGGCGCGCTGATTGGGTGCGCTCCGTGCCAGGGAGAAAAAAGCCACGCCCGGGAGAACTTTTGCAGGCCCACCTAGTTGAGCCGAATGGCTAATTTGCATATGAGGCGCCAATTGTTGCGGGGGCCACTGTGGACAAACGGGGGCACATTTTAGAAAATGAAAAGCTGAAACAGCACCACCGGGGGCCGCCATGCAAGTGGATATATGTATTTTACTGTGCATTTTAAGATGAAAGGTCCTCTTTAAATCAAATGTCTCAGGACCGTTGGTACATTTCATCAGTACAGTGCACTTATATGGCATAAAGGAGGATTCAGAAATTAGTTTAGCTGTAATCCTTACAACAGATCTGGCAATTGTCAGTTGAGGAGTTTTCCTAATGCTGTTACTTTACAGGTAACACAAAGTTCTCTTCTTAGATAGTTCTACTTTAAGTCCACTCTCTAGTACTCAGGTACTGAATATAATGGTTTCCTTACTTTATATTGAGCAATCCAATAAGGACGTTCTCCCTCGTGGCAGGCAAACTCTCTGCTACATTTTTTATGCAGGCTGCTCTCCTGAAAATGTTCAGGTTCACTATGTCCCAGAAGGCATGTAGAGAAAAAGGATAATTCTGCACACTAATCACCCAGTTGTGTCCAGGTGCCTTTAAGTTCCTCCTGGTCACTGGTGCTTGTGAAGTCCCTTGGCTAGACTCTGCTCTAATCTTCACTGGACCTTCTCTGTATTCGTACATAGACTCACTTGTCTGTGCTAGGCCGCTGTGACTACTTGGTCTGTCCTCTCCAGGCTTGATCAGGGCCCGGAGGAAAGAAAGGCAGCTACATCTTGGACTGAGCCTGCTCTGCTCCTCTATACACTACCCTCTCTTCTCTGCTTTCTTCACACTCAACTAACTTTACTAGGATCCTTTCACAATTGCGTTCTGAGGATCCGGCAGGCACTTCCGTCCCACCGGATCCGTCAGAACGCAAGTCGCCTGAAGCATTAGAAGACTCAGGATCCTGATCAGTCTTCGAAATGCTTTCAGGTTACTATGGTAGCCAGGACGCTATTAAAGTCCTGGTTGCCATAGTAGTAGTGGGGAGTGGGGGAGCGGTATACTTACCATCCGTGCGGCTCCCGGGGCGCTCCAGAATGACATCAGAGCACCCCATGCCCATGGATCACGTGATCCATGCAATCACGTGATCCATGCGTGTAGGGCGCCCTGATGTCACTCTGGAGCACCCCGGGAGCCGCACGGATGGTAAGTATACTGCTCCCCCGCTCCCCACTACATTTTGCCATGGCAACCAGGACTTTAGCATCCTGGCTGCCATGGTAACAATTGAGAAACAGCTAAACGTCGGATCCGGCGATGCGCCGAAACGACGTTTAGCTTAAGGCCGGATCCGGATTAATGCCTTTCTATGGGCATTAATTCCGGATCCGGCCTTGCGGCAAGTGTTCCGGATTTTTGGACGGAACAAAAAGTGCAGCATGCTGCGGTATTTGCTGCGTTCCAAAAAAGTTCCGGTCCTGAACTGAAGTCATCCTGAACGGATTTCTCTCCATTCAGAATGCATTGGGATGATCCTGATTAGGATTTTTCCAGCATAGAGACCCGACGACGGATCTCTATGCCGGAAAACAAAAACGCCAGTGTGAAAGGGCCCTTAGCAAACCCCAAGCTATATAGAATATGTGGCACCATCACCACCTAGGGGCGAATAACTGTAATGGCAATGCCAGCCTGAACTTAGGAATTACAATTCATTAAATACGTATACAAAAATTTAAGGGGACCACTTCTACACACATAAGTGGGACACTGCAGAGGCGATACCAATGCTAGGGGCACTACAGGGCGAGCATTATAACAGTGGGGGGCATTATATATACTGGGGGCACTTCAGCGTGAGCATTATAACAGAAGGGGGCGATATAAATACTGGGGGCACTTCAGGGTGAGCATTATAACAGTAGGGGGCGATATAAATACTGGGGGCACTTCAGGGGGCATTATAACAGTAGGGCGATATAAATACTGGGGGCACTTCAGGGTGAGCATTATAACAGTAGGGGCGATATAAATACTGGGGGCACTTCAGGGTGAGCATTATAACAGTAGGGGCGATATAAATACTGGGGGCACTTCAGGGTGAGCATTATAACAGTAGAGGGCGATATAAATACTGGGGCACTTCAGGAGAGCATTATAACAGTAGGGGCGATATAAATACTGGGGGCACTTCAGGGCGAGCATTATAACAGTAGGGGCGATATAAATACTGGGGGCACTTCAGGGAGAGCATTATAACAGTAGGGGGCGATATAAATACTGGGGGCACTTCAGGGCGAGCATTATAACAGTAGGGGCGATATAAATACTGGGGGCACTTCAGGGAGAGCATTATAACAGTAGGGGCGATATAAATACTGGGGGCACTTCAGGGCGAGCATTATAACAGTAGGGGTGATATAAATACTGGGGGCACTTCAGGGTGAGCATTATAACAGTAGGGGGTGATATAAATACTGGGGGCACTTCAGGGAGAGCATTATAACAGTAGGGGCGATATAAATACTGGGGGCACTTCAGGGCGAGCATTATAACAGTAGGGGCGATATAAATACTGGGGGCACTTCAGGGCGAGCATTATAACAGTAGGGGCGATATAAATACTGGGGGCACTTCAGGGTGAGCATTATAACAGTAGGGGCGATATAAATACTGGGGGCACTTCAGGACGAGCATTATAACAGTAGGGGCGATATAAATACTGGGGGCACTTCAGGGTGAGCATTATAACAGTAGGGGCGATATAAATACTGGGGGCACTTCAGGGTGAGCATTATAACAGTAGGGGCGATATAAATACTGGGGGCACTTCAGGGCGAGCATTATAACAGTAGGGGCGATATAAATACTGGGGGCACTTCAGGGAGAGCATTATAACAGTAGGGGGCGATATAAATACTGGGGGCACTTCAGGGTGAGCATTATAACAGTAGGGGCGATATAAATACTGGGGGCACTTCAGGGTGAGCATTATAACAGTAGGGGCGATATAAATACTGGGGGCACTTCAGGGCGAGCATTATAACAGTAGGGGCGATATAAATACTGGGGGCACTTCAGGGCGAGCATTATAACAGTAGGGGGCGATATAAATACTGGGGGCACTTCAGGAAGAGCATTATAACAGTAGAGGGCGATATAAATACTGGGGGCACTTCAGGAAGAGCATTATAACAGTAGGGGGGAGATATAAATACTGGGGGCACTTCAGGGTGAGCATTATAACAGTAGAGGGCGATATAAATACTGGAGGCACTTCAGGAAGAGCATTATAACAGTAGGGGGCGATATAAATACTGGGGGCACTTCAGGGTGAGCATTATAACAGTAGGGGGGATATAAATACTGGGGGCACTTCAGGGAGAGCATTATAACAGTAGGGGCGATATAAATACTGGGGGCACTTCAGGGCGAGCATTATAACAGTAGGGGGCGATATAAATACTGGGGGCACTTCAGGGTGAGCATTATAACAGTAGGGGCGATATAAATACTGGGGGCACTTCAGGGCGAGCATTATAACAGTAGGGGCGATATAAATACTGGGGGCACTTCAGGGTGAGCATTATAACAGTAGGGGCGATATAAATACTGGGGGCACTTCAGGGTGAGCATTATAACAGTAGGGGCGATATAAATACTGGGGGCACTTCAGGGTGAGCATTATAACAGTAGGGGGCGATATAAATACTGGGGGCACTTCAGGGTGAGCATTATAACAGTAGGGGCGATATAAATACTGGGGGCACTTCAGGGTGAGCATTATAACAGTAGGGGGCGATATAAATACTGGGGGCACTTCAGGGTGAGCATTATAACAGTAGGGGCGATATAAATACTGGGGGCACTTCAGGGCGAGCATTATAACAGTAGGGGCGATATAAATACTGGGGGCACTTCAGGGAGAGCATTATAACAGTAGGGGGCGATATAAATACTGGGGGCACTTCAGGGTGAGCATTATAACAGTAGGGGCGATATAAATACTGGGGGCACTTCAGGGTGAGCATTATAACAGTAGGGGCGATATAAATACTGGGGGCACTTCAGGGAGAGCATTATAACAGTAGGGGCGATATAAATACTGGGGGCACTTCAGGGAGAGCATTATAACAGTAGGGGCGATATAAATACTGGGGGCACTTCAGGGTGAGCATTATAACAGTAGGGGCGATATAAATACTGGGGGCACTTCAGGGTGAGCATTATAACAGTAGGGGCGATATAAATACTGGGGGCACTTCAGGGTGAGCATTATAACAGTAGGGGCGATATAAATACTGGGGGCACTTCAGGGAGAGCATTATAACAGTAGGGGCGATATAAATACTGGGGGCACTTCAGGGTGAGCATTATAACAGTAGGGGGCGATATAAATACTGGGGGCACTTCAGGGTGAGCATTATAACAGTAGGGGCGATATAAATACTGGGGGCACTTCAGGGCGAGCATTATAACAGTAGGGGCGATATAAATACTGGGGGCACTTCAGGGAGAGCATTATAACAGTAGGGGGCGATATAAATACTGGGGGCACTTCAGGGAGAGCATTATAACAGTAGAGGGCGATATAAATACTGGGGGCACTTCAGGGTGAGCATTATAACAGTAGGGGGCGATATAAATACTGGGGGCACTTCAGGGTGAGCATTATAACAGTAGGGGGCGATATAAATACTGGGGGCACTTCAGGGAGAGCATTATAACAGTAGGGGGCGATATAAATACTGGGGACACTTCAGGGAGAGCATTATAACAGTAGAGGGCGATATAAATACTGGGGGCACTTCAGGGTGAGTATTATAACAGTAGGGGGCAATATAAATACTGGGGGCACTTCAGGGCGAGCATTATAACAGTAGGGGGCGATATAAATACTGAGGTCACTTCAGGGAGAGCATTATAACAGTAGAGGGGCGATATAAATACTGGGGGCACTTCAGGGCGAGCATTATAAAAGTAGAGGGGGCGATATAAATACTGGGGACCCTTCAGGGAGAGCATTATAACAGTAGGGGGCGATATAAATACTGTGGACACTGCAGGACGAGCATTATAACTGCAGGGGGTGATATAAATACTGGGGGCACTTCAGGAAGAGCATTATAACAGTAGGGGCGATATAAATACTGGGGGCACTTCAGGGAGAGCATTATAACAGTAGGGGGGCGATATAAATACTGGGGGCACTTCAAGGGAGACCATTATAACAGTAGGGGACTATATAAATCCTGGAGGCACTTCAGGGTGAGCATTATAACAGTGGGGGGAGATATAAATACTGGGGGCACTTCAGGAAGAGCATTATAACAGTAGGGGGCGATATAAATACTGGGGGCACTTCTGGAAGAGCATTATAACAGAACGGGGCGATATAAATACTGGGGGCACTTCAAGGAGACCATTATAACAGTAGGGGACTATATAAATCCTGGGGGCACTTCAGGGTGAGCATTATAACAGTAGGGGGCGATATAAATACTGGGGGCACTTCAGGAAGAGCATTATAACAGTAGAGGGCGATATAAATACTGGGGGCACTTCAGGAAGAGCATTATAACAGTAGAGGGCGATATAAATACTGGGGGCACTGCAGAGCGAGCATTATAACAGTAGGGGCGATATAAATACTGGGGGCACTTCAGGGTGAGCATTATAACAGTAGGGGACTATATAAATCCTGGGGGCACTTCAGGGAGAGCATTATAACAGTAGGGGACGATATAAATACTGGGGGCACTTCAGGGAGAGCATTATAACAGTAGGGGCGATATAAATACTGGGGGCACTTCAGGGAGAGCATTATAACAGTAGGGGGGCGATATAAATACTGGGGGCACTTCAGGGTGAGCATTATAACAGTAGGGGGCGATATAAATACTAGGGGCAGTTCAGGGAGAGCATTATAACAGTAGGGGGCGATATAAATACTGGGGGCACTTCAGGGAGAGCATTATAACAGTAGGGGGCGATATAAATGCTGGGGGCACTTCAGGGAGAGCATTATAACAGTAGAGGGCGATATAAATACTGGTGGCACTTCAGGGCGAGCATTATAACAGTAGGGGGGCGATATAAATACTGGGGGCACTTCAGGGAGAGCATTATAACAGTAGGGGGCGATATAAATACCGGTGGCACTTCAGGGAGAGCATTATAACAGTAGGGGGCGATATAAATACTGGGGGCACTTCAGGGAGAGCATTATAACAGTAGAGGGCGATATAAATACTGGTGGCACTTCAGGGGGGTCATTATAACAGTAGGGGGCGATATAAATACTGGGGGCACTTCAGGGAGAGCATTATAACAGTAGGGGGCGATATAAATACTGGTGGCACTTCAGGGAGAGCATTATAACAGTAGGGGGCGATATAAATACTGGTGGCACTTCAGGGAGAGCATTATAACAGAAGGGGGTGATATAAATACTGGGGGCACTTCAGGGCGAGCAGTATAACAGTAGGGGGCGATATAAATACTGGGGGCACTTCAGGGCGAGCAGTATAACAGTAGGGGGCGATATAAATACTGGGGGCACTTCAGGGAGAGCAGTATAACCGTAGGGGGCGATATAAATACTGGGGGCACTTCAGGGCGAGCATTATAACAGAAAGGGGCGATATAAATACTGGGGGCACTTTAGGGCGAGCATTATAACTGCAGGGGGCGATATAAATACTGGGGGCACTGTAGGGACATTATAACAGTATGGGGCGATATAAATACTGGGGGCACTTCAGGGAGAGCATTATAACAGTAGGGGGCGATATAAATACTGTGGCACTTCAGGGAGAGCATTATAACAGTAGGGGCGATATAAATACTGGGGGAACCTCAGGGAGAGCAGTATAACAGTATGGCGCGATATAAATACTGGGGGCACTTCAGGGTGAGCATTATAACAGTAGGGGGCGATATAAATACTGGTGGCACTTCAGGGTGAGCATTATAACAGTAGGGGGCGATATAAATACTGGGGGCACTTCAGGGAGAGCATTATAACAGTAGGGGGTGATATAAATACTGGGGGCACTGCAGGGAGAGCAGTATAACAGTAGGGGGCGATATAAATACTGGGGGCACTTCAGGGGGGCATTATAACAGTAGGGGCGATATAAATACTGGGGGCACTTCAGGGAGAGCAGTATAACATTAGGAGGCGATATAAATACTGGGGGCACTTCAGGGAGAGCAGTATAACCGTTGGGGCGATATAAATACTGGGGGCACTTCAGGGAGAGCAGTATAACATTAGGAGGCGATATAAATACTGGGGGCACTTCAGGGAGAGCAGTATAACAGTAGGGGGCGATATAAATACTGGGGGCACTGCAGGGAGAGCAGTATAACCGTTGGGGCGATATAAATACTGGGGGCACCTCAGGGTGAGCATTATAACAGAAGGGGGCGATATAAATACTGGGGGCTCCTTAGGAGGGACTTATAGATCCGCCTTCTTTCTACTAAGAGCACTATGGGGGCCTTATTACCTCTGAGGGTCGACTTAGAGACCTGGGCCATATGCACTGGGACTTGGGCCTGAGATCCTTTGAGACCCTAGCGACGCCCCTGCTAGTAGTAGTAATATAGGATGCTGTAATATACGATGCTGCTGGAGGACTGATACCTGTCACCTGCAGCAGATGTATGATATATTAGGGGTAGTAGTACATATTGTAGGTGTAGTAGTCCGCTGTCAGGCGACTCCTCAGCTTCTCTGTAACTTATTCTATTGTTAGAGAAATCTGAGCCCGAGGATAAGAAAACACAGAAGTAATTACATGAGAAATGTGCGGAGGAAGAGAGCGGCGTCATCGGGTTACTGATTACCAGCATTCCTGCAGACCAGTGGTATATAATACATACTGATATCTGTATCACACCGCCTGTATATAATACATACTGATATCTGTATCACACCGCCTGTATATAATACATACTGATATCTATATCACATTGCCTGTATATAATACATACTGATAACTATATCATACCACCTGTATATAATATATACTGATATCTGTATCACACCGCCTGTATATAATATATACTGATATCTGTATCACACCGCCTGTATATAATATATACTGATATCTGTATCACACCGCCTGTATATAATACATACTGATATCTATATCACACCGCCTGTATATAATATATACTGATATCTGTATCACACCGCCTTTATATAATATATACTGATATCTGTATCACACCGCCTGTATATAATACATACTGATATCTGTATCACACCGCCTGTATATAATATATACTGATATCTATATCACACCGCCTGTATATAATACATACTGATATCTGTATCACACCGCCTGTATATAATACATACTGATATCTGTATGACACCACCTGTATATGATATATACTGATATCTGTATCGCACCGCCTGTATATAATACATACTGATATCTGTATGACACCACCTGTATATAATACATACTGATATCTGTATCACACTGCCTGTATATAATACATACTAATATCTGTATCACACCGCCTGTATATAATACATACTGATATCTGTATCACACTGCCTGTATATAATACATACTGATATCTGTATCACACCGCCTGTATATAATACATACTGATATCTGTATCACACCGCCTGTATATAATATATACTGATATCTGTATCACACCGCCTGTATATGATATATACTGATATCTGTATCACA
>CM065589.1:623752265-623771181 GCA_033119425.1 Bufotes viridis | reverse complement strand
TTTTCCTGGCAAAATTGTTATTGGGTACCTCTGCTGCTGCAGCTCCTCTTTCTCTCGCCTGGTGTGCTGCTACTGCTGCCTGTACACGCTCACGATGTCGGTTGAGGGTTGGGGCCAAAATGTGCCAGCCTTATTTGCACTGCCCGGTTAAATTGTATTTCCTCGGGTGTTAAATCCAAGGGACTGGCCACATTGACTCTCTCCATTCCCGGAGCTGCATCCATCTCCAGCAGTAAAGCAATAATCTCCCGTTTCTTTAAATTGCTTGCTGCACGCCCTCGGCGTTCAATATGTCTTTAAGGGTAGCACGCCTTAATTCCTCGTACTGCATGGTTTGTAGCTGACCTCCAATGCTGTGGGATTCATCCCGTCGCTTGCCACCAATTGTTAAGACACCTCCTGTGTCTTTAAACCAAACCGCCGTTTAGTAGACCTTCCCGGCTGCTGTACACATAACCTCCGTTCGCATAAACTGGATGGCACGAACCAAATGCAGGGAAGCGGCAATCTCACGAACGGCTCCAAACACACGAACGGTAATCCACGAACTGCTGCAAGCCGCGAGCGATCACACTCACCAAGCGGCTTCCATTTCCATTCAGCAGTCTCTAAACGCCAATAATAAATCCCCCAATAACGAGACAGAAGCTCCGCATTGAGGGTCAAATAAGAACTCATTTAATGACCACACAAGCATTTCCTTTTATACACATTTACAACAAGGTTACCACCCACGTGGTATAAACATAGCAGCCAATCATTTACAGTGTCACATTTTAAACAGAACCCATTCGTCAATGTACATTTAATAACCACACTGACATCGTCCGTGATCCAATCAACAACACAATGACATTGTCCGTGATACAATCAACAACACAATGACATTGTCCGTGATCCAATCAACAACACAATGACATTGTCTGTGATACAATCAACAACACAATGACATTGTCTGTGATACAATCAACAACACAATGACATTGTCTGTGATACAATCAACAACACAATGACATTGTCTGTGATACAATCAACAACACAATGACATTGTCTGTGATACAATCAACAAAATAAAAGTTAGGAATCCAGGCAATAACAGGTGTTCGGCAGAAAAAGTGTCCGTTTTTAGTTCCATGAAAATAGAGCCGAACACCGCTGGGCTTTCGGATAGTTTAAAATGGCCGCTGCCTCGTGGTCGACATACGAACGGAATGCAAACAGACGAATACAGCAGGGAAACAAGCATTAAAAAAGAATAATCAGACAGATGGTTCTGTCACATACTGATATCTGTATCACACCGCCTGTATATAATATATACTGATATCTGTATCACACCGCGTATATATAATACATACTGATATCTCTATCACACCGCCTGTATATAATACATACTTATATCTGTATCACACCGCCTGTATATAATATATACTGATATCTGTATCGCACCGCCTGTATATAATACATACTGATATCTGTATCACACCGCCTGTATATAATACATACTTATGTCTGTATCATACCACCTGTATATAATATATACTGATATCTGTATCACACCGCCTGTATATAATATATACTGATATCTGTATCGCACCGCCTGTATATAATATATACTGATATCTGTATCGCACCGCCTGTATATAATACATACTGATATCTGTATCACACCGCCTGTATATAATATATACTGATATCTGTATCCTACCACCTGTATATAATACATACTGATATCTGTATCACACCACCTGTATATAATATATACTGATATCTATATCACACTGCCTGTATATAATATATACTGATATCTGTATCACACCGCCTGTATATGATACATACTGATATCTGTATCACACCGCCTGTATATAATACATACTGATATCTGTATCACAACACTTGTATATAATACATACTGATATCTGTATCACACCGCCTGTATATAATATATACTGATATCTGTATCGCACCGCCTGTATATAATATATACTGATATCTGTATCGCACCGCCTGTATATAATATATACTGATATCTGTATCGCACCGCCTGTATATAATACATACTGATATCTGTATCACACCGCCTGTATATAATATATACTGATATCTGTATCCTACCACCTGTATATAATACATACTGATATCTATATCACACCGCCTGTATATAATATATACTGATATCTGTATCACACCGCCTGTATATAATATATACTGATATCTGTATCACACTGCCTGTATATAATACATACTGATATCTGTATCACACCGCCTGTATATAATACATACTGATATCTGTATCACACCGCCTGTATATAATACATACTGATATCTGTATCACACCGCCTGTATATAATATATACTGATATCTGTATCACACTGCCTATATATAATACATACTGATATCTATATCACACTGCCTGTATATAATATATACTGATATCTATATCACACCGCCTGTATATAATATATACTGATATCTATATCACACCGCCTGTATATAATATATACTGATATCTATATCACACCGCCTGTATATAATATATACTGATATCTGTATCACACCGCCTGTATATAATACATACTGATATCTGTATCACACCGCCTGTATATAATACATACTGATATCTGTATCACACTGCCTGTATATAATATATACTGATATCTATATCACCCCGCCTGTATATAATATATACTGATATCTGTATCACACTGCCTGTATATAATATATACTGATATCTGTATCACACAGCCTCTATATAATACATACTGATATCTGTATCACACTGCCTGTATATAATATATACTGATATCTATATCACACCGCCTGTATATAATATATACTGATATCTGTATCACACTGACTGTATATAATATATACTGATATCTGTATCACACCGCCTGTATATAATATATACTGATATCTGTATCATACCACCTGTATATAATATATACTGATATCTGTATCATACCACCTGTATATAATATATACTGATATCTGTATCACACCACCTGTATATAATACATACTGATATCTGTATCACACTGACTGTATATAATATATACTGATATCTGTATCACACCGCCTGTATATAATATATACTGATGTCTGTATCACACCACCTGTATATAATACATACTGATATCTGTATCACACCGCCTGTATATAATACATACTGATACCTGTATCACACCGCCTGTATATAATACATACTGATATCTGTATCACAACACTTGTATATAATACATACTGATATCTGCATCACACCGCCTGTATATAATACATACTGATATCTGTATCACACTGCCTGTATATAATATATACTGATATCTGTATCACACCGCCTGTATATAATATATTCTGATATCTCTATCACACCGCCTGTATATAATATATACTGATATCTGTATCACACCACCTGTATATAATACATACTGATATCTGTATCACACCGCCTGTATATAATACATACTGATACCTGTATCACACCGCCTGTATATAATACATACTGATATCTTTATCACACCGCCTGTATATAATATATACTGATATCTGTATCACACAGCCTCTATATAATATATACTGATATCTGTATCACACCGCCTGTATATAATATATATTGATATCTGTATCACACTGACTGTATATAATATATACTGATATCTGTATCACACTGACTGTATATAATATATACTGATATCTGTATCACACCGCCTGTATATAATATATACTGATATCTGTATTGCACCGCCTGTATATACTACATACTGATATCTATATCACACCGCCTGTATATAATACATACTGATATCTGTATCACACCGCCTGTATATAATACATACTGATATCTGTATCACACCGCCTGTATATAATATATACTGATATCTATATATACTGATATCTGTATCACACCGCCTGTATATAATATATACTGATATCTATATCACACCGCCTGTATATAATACATACTGATATCTATATCACACCGCCGGTATATAATACATACTTATATCTGTATCATACCGCCTGTATATAATATATACTGATATCTGTATCCCACCGCCTGTATATAATACATACTGATATCTGTATCACACCGCCTGTATATAATACATACTTATATCTCTATCACACCGCCTGTATATAATACATACTTATATCTGTATCACACCGCCTGTATATAATATATACTGATATCTGTATCGCACCGCCTGTATATAATACATACTGATATCTGTATCACACCGCCTGTATATAATACATACTTATATCTGTATCATACCACCTGTATATAATATATACTGATATCTGTATCACACCGCCTGTATATAATATATACTGATATCTGTATCACACCGCCTGTATATAATACATACTGATATCTGTATCACACCGCCTGTATATTATACATACTGATATCTGTATCACACCGCCTGTATATGATATATACTGATATCTGTATCACACCGCCTGTATATGATATATAATGATATCTATATCACACCGCCTGTATATAATATATACTGATATCTGTATCACACCGCCTGTATATAATATATACTGATATCTGTATCACACCGCCTGTATATAATATATACTGATATCTATATCACACCGCCTGTATATAATATATACTGATATCTGTATCACACAGCCTCTATATAATATAAACTGATATCTGTATCACACCACCTGTATATAATATATACTGATATCTATATCACACTGCCTGTATATAATACATACTGATATCTATATCACACCGCCTGTATATAATACATACTGATACCTGTATCACACTGCCTGTATATAATATATACTGATATCTATATCACACCGCCTGTATGTAATACATACTGATATCTATATCACTCTGACTGTATATAATATATACTGATATCTATATCACACCACCTATATATAATATATACTGATATCTCTATCACACTGCCTGTATATAATATATACTGATATCTCTATCACACCGCCTGTATATAATATATACTGAAATCTCTATCACACTGCCTGTATGATATATACTGATATCTGTATCACACCGCCTGTATATAATACATACTGATATCTGTATCACACCGCCTGTATATAATATATACTGATATCTGTATCACACTGCCTGTACATAATATATACTGATATCTGTATCACACCGCCTGTATATAATATATACTGATATCTGTATCACACTGCCTGTATATAATATATACTGATATCTGTATCACACCGCCTGTATATAATACATACTGATATCTGTATCACACCACCTGTATATAATACATACTTATATCTGTATCACACTGCCTGTAAATAATATATACTGATATCTGTATCACACCGCCTGTATATAATATATACTGATGTCTGTATCACACCACCTGTATATAATACATACTGATATCTGTATCACACCGCCTGTATATAATACATACTGATACCTGTATCACACCGCCTGTATATAATACATACTGATATCTGTATCACAACACTTGTATATAATACATACTGATATCTGCATCACACCGCCTGTATATAATACATACTGATATCTGTATCACACTGCCTGTATATAATATATACTGATATCTGTATCACACCGCCTGTATATAATATATTCTGATATCTCTATCACACCGCCTGTATATAATATATACTGATATCTGTATCACACCACCTGTATATATTACATACTGATATCTGTATCACACCGCCTGTATATAATACATACTGATACCTGTATCACACCGCCTGTATATAATACATACTGATATCTTTATCACACCGCCTGTATATAATATATACTGATATCTGTATCACACAGCCTCTATATAATATATACTGATATCTGTATCACACCGCCTGTATATAATACATACTGATATCTATATCACACCGCCTGTATATAATATATACTGATATCTGTATCACACTGCCTCTATATAATATATACTGATATCTGTATCACACCGCCTCTATATAATATATACTGATATCTGTATCACACCGCCTGTATATACTACATACTGATATCTGTATCACACCGCCTGTATATAATACATACTGATATCTGCATCACACCGCCTGTATATAATACATACTGATATCTGTATCACACCGCCTGTATATAATATATACTGATATCTATATATACTGATATCTATTTCACACTGCCTGTATATAATATATACTGATATCTATATCACACCGCCTGTATATAATATATACTGATATCTATATCACACTGCCTGTATATAATATATACTGATATCTATATCACACCGCCTGTATATAATATATACTGATATCTATATCACACTGCCTGTATATAATATATACTGATATCTGTATCACACCGCCTGTATATAATATATACTGATATCTATATCACACTGCCTGTATATAATATATACTGATATCTATATCACACCGCCTGTATATAATATATACTGATATCTATATCACACCGCCCATGTATGCTCTGTACTGACCAGTGGGCCCATGTATGATCTGTACTGACCAGTGGGCTCATGTATGATCTGTACTGACCAGTGGGCCCATGTATGATCTGTACTGACCAGTGGGCCCATGTATGATCTGTACTGACCAGTGGGCCCATGTATGATCTGTACTGACCAGTGGGCCCATGTATGATTTGTACAGACCAGTGGGCCCATGTATGATCTGTACTGACCAGTGGGCCCATGTATGTTCTGTACTGACCAGTGGGCCCATGTATGATCTGTACGGACCAGTGGGCCCATGTATGATCTGTACTGACCAGTGGGCCCATGTATGATCTGTACTGAGCAGTGGGCCCATGTATGATCTGTACTGACCAGTGGGCCCATGTATGATCTGTACAGACCAGTGGGCTCATGTATGTTCTGTACTGACCAGTGGGCCCATGTATGATCTGTACTGACCAGTGGGCTCATGTATGATCTGTACTGACCAGTGGGCTCATGTATGATCTGTACAGACCAGTGGGCCCATGTATGTTCTGTACTGACCAGTGGGCCCATGTATGATCTGTACTGACCAGTGGGCTCATGTATGGTCTGTACTGACCAGTGGGCTCATGTATGTTCTGTACTGACCAGTGGGCCCATGTATGTTCTGTACTGACCAGTGGGCTCATGTGTGATCTGTACTGACCAGTGAGCTCATGTATGTTCTGTACTGACCAGTGGGCCCATGTATGTTCTGTACTGACCAGTGGGCCCATGTATGATCTGTACTGACCAGTGGGCCCATGTATGTTCTGTACTGACCTGTGGGCCCATGTATGATCTGTACGGACCAGTGGGCCCATGTATGATCTGTACTGACCAGTGGGCCCATGTATGTTCTGTACAGACCAGTGGGCCCATGTATGATCTGTACTGACCAGTGGGCCCATGTATGATCTGTACTGACCAGTGGGCTCATGTATGATCTGTACAGACCAGTGGGCCCATGTATGTTCTGTACTGACCAGTGGGCCCATGTATGATCTGTACTGACCAGTGGGCTCATGTGTGATCTGTACTGACCAGTGGGCTCATGTATGTTCTGTACTGACTAGTGGGCCCATGTATGTTCTGTACTGACCAGTGGGCCCATGTATGATCTGTACTGACCAGTGGGCCCATGTATGATCTGTACTGACCAGTGGGCCCATGTATGATCTGTACTGACCAGTGGGCCCATGAATGTTCTGTACAGACCAGTGGGCCCATGTATGATCTGTACTGACCAGTGGGCTCATGTATGATCTGTACTGACCAGTGGGCCCATGTATGATCTGTACTGGCCAGTGGACCCATGTATGATCTGTACTGACCAGTGGGCCCATGTATGATCTGTACTGACCAGTGGGCCCATGTATGATCTGTACTGACCAGTGGGCCCATGTATGTTCTGTACTGACCAGTGGGCCCATGTATGTTCTGTACTGACCAGTGGGCCCATGTATGATCTGTACTGGCCAGTGGGCTCATGTATGATCTGTACTGACCAGTGGGCCCATGTATGATCTGTACTGACCAGTGGGCCCATGTATGTTCTGTACAGACCAGTGGGCCCATGTATGTTCTGTACTGACCAGTGGGCCCATGTATGATCTGTACTGACCAGTGGGCCCATGTATGATCTGTACTGACCAGTGGGCCCATGTATGATCTGTACTGACCAGTGGGCCCATGTATGTTCTGTACTGACCAGTGGGCTCATGTATGATCTGTACTGACCAGTGGGCCCATGTATGTTCTGTACTGACCAGTGGGCCCATGTATGATCTGTACTGACCAGTGGGCTCATGTATGATCTGTACTGACCAGTGGGCCCATGTATGATCTGTACTGGCCAGTGGACCCATGTATGATCTGTACTGACCAGTGGGCCCATGTATGATCTGTACTGACCAGTGGGCCCATGTATGATCTGTACTGACCAGTGGGCTCATGTATGATCTGTACTGACCAGTGGGCCCATGTATGTTCTGTACTGACCTGTGGGCCCATGTATGTTCTGTACTGACCAGTGGGCCCATGTATGTTCTGTACAGACCAGTGGGCCCATGTATGTTCTGTACTGACCAGTGGGCCCATGTATGATCTGTACTGACCAGTGGGCTCATGTATGATCTGTACTGACCAGTGGGCCCATGTATGTTCTGTACTGACCAGTGGGCCCATGTATGATCTGTATGTTCTGATGTTCTGCGCAGGTTCTCCCATGATCTGATGCTCTGCGCAGGGTCTCCCATGTTCTGATGCTCTGCGCAGGGTCTCCCATGTTCTGATGCTCTGCGCAGGGTCTCCCATGTTCTGATGCTCTGCGCAGGGTGTCCCATGTTCTGATGCTCTGCGCAGGGTCTCCCATGTTCTGATGCTCTGCGCAGGGTCTCCCATGTTCTGATGCTCTGCGCAGGGTCTCCCATGTTCTGATGCTCTGCGCAGGGTCTCCCATGTTCTGATGCTCTGCGCAGGGTGTCCCATGTTCTGATGCTCTGCGCAGGGTCTCCCATCTTCCGATGCTCTGCGCAGGGTCTCACATGTTCTGATGTTCTGCGCAGGGTCTCCCATGATCTGATGCTCTGCGCAGGGTCTCCCATGTTCTGATGCTCTGCGCAGGGTCTCCCATGTTCTGATGCTCTGCGCAGGGTCTCCCATGTTCCGATGTTCTGCGAAGTGTCTCCCATGTTCTGATGCTCTGCGCAGGGTCTCCCATGTTCTGATGCTCTGCGCAGGGTGTCCCATGTTCTGATGCTCTGCGAAGTGTCTCCCATTTTCTGACGCTCTGCGCAGGGGCTCCCATGTTCTGATGCTCTGCGCAAGGTCTCCCATGTTCTGATGCTCTGCGCAGGGTCTCCCATGTTCTGATGCTCTGCGCAGAGTCTCCCATGTTCCGATGCTCTGCGCAGGGTCTTCCATGTTCCGATGCTCTGCGCAGGGTCTCCCATGTTCTGATGCTCTGCGCAGGGTCTCCCATGATCTAATGCTCTGCGCAGGGTCTCCCATGTTCTGATGTTCTGCGCAGGGTCTTCCATGTTCTGATGCTCTGCGCAGGGTCTCCCATGTTCTGATGTTCTGCGCAGGGTCTCCCATGTTCTGATGCTCTGCGCAGGGTCTCCCATGTTCTGATGCTCTGCGCAGGGTCTCCCATGTTCTGATGCTCTGCGCAGGGTCTTCCATGTTCTGATGCTCTGCGCACGGTCTACCATGTTCTGATGCTCTGCGCAGGGTCTCCCATGTTCCGATGTTCTGCGCAGGGTCTCCCATGTTCTGATGCTCTGCGCAGGGTCTCCCATGTTCTGATGCTCTGCGCAGGGTCTCCCATGTTCTGATGCTCTGCGCAGGGTCTCCCACATTCTGATGCTCTGCGCAGGGTCTCCCATGTTCTGATGCTCTGCGCAGGGTCTCCTATGTTCTGATGTTCTGCGCAGGGTCTCCCATGTTCTGATGTTCTGCGCAGGTTCTCCCATGTTCTGATGCTCTGCGCAGGGTCTCCCATGTTCTGCTGCTCTGTGCAGGGTCTCCCATGTTCTGATGTTCTGCTCAGGGTCTCCCATGTTCTGATGTTCTGCTCAGGGTCTCCCATGTTCTGATGCTCTGCGCGGGGTCTCCCATGTTCTGATGCTCTGCGCAGGGTCTTCCATGTTCCGATTCTCTGCGCAGGGTCTCCCATGTTCCGATGCTCTGCGCAGGGTCTCCCATGTTCCGATGCTCTGCGCAGGGTCTCCCATGTTCTGATGCTCTGCGCAGGGTCTCCCATGTTCCGATGCTCTGCGCAGGGTCTCCCATGTTCTGATGCTCTGCGCAGGGTCTCCCATGTTCTGATGCTCTGCGCAGGGTCTCCCATGTTCCGATGCTCTGCGCAGGGTCTCCCATGTTCTGATGCTCTGCGCAGGGTCTCCCATGTTCTGATGCTCTGCGCAGGGTCTCCCATGTTCTGATGCTCTGCGCAGGGTCTCCCATGTTCTGATGCTCTGCGCAGGGTCTCCCATGTTCTGATGCTCTGCGCAGGGTCTCCCATGTTCTGATGCTCTGCGCAGGGTCTCCCATGTTCTGATGCTCTGCGCAGGGTCTCCCATGTTCTGATGCTCTGCGCAGGGTCTCCCATGTTCTGATGCTCTGCGCAGGGTCTCCCATGTTCTGATGCTCTGCGCAGGGTCTCCCATGTTCTGATGCTCTGCGCAGGGTCTCCCATGTTCTGATGCTCTGCGCAGGGTCTCCCATGTTCTGATGCTCTGCGCAGGGTCTCCCATGTTCTGATGCTCTGCGCAGGGTCTCCCATGTTCTGATGCTCTGCGCAGGGTCTCCCATGTTCTGATGCTCTGCGCAGGGTCTCCCATGTTCTGATGCTCTGCGCAGGGTCTCCCATGTTCTGATGCTCTGCGCAGGGTCTCCCATGTTCTGATGCTCTGCGCAGGGTCTCCCATGTTCTGATGCTCTGCGCAGGGTCTCCCATGTTCTGATGCTCTGCGCAGGGTCTCCCATGTTCTGATGCTCTGCGCAGGGTCTCCCATGTTCTGATGCTCTGCGCAGGGTCTCCCATGTTCTGATGCTCTGCGCAGGGTCTCCCATGTTCTGATGCTCTGCGCAGGGTCTCCCATGTTCTGATGCTCTGCGCAGGGTCTCCCATGTTCTGATGCTCTGCGCAGGGTCTCCCATGTTCTGATGCTCTGCGCAGGGTCTCCCATGTTCTGATGCTCTGCGCAGGGTCTCCCATGTTCTGATGCTCTGCGCAGGGTCTCCCATGTTCTGATGCTCTGCGCAGGGTCTCCCATGTTCTGATGCTCTGCGCAGGGTCTCCCATGTTCTGATGCTCTGCGCAGGGTCTCCCATGTTCTGATGCTCTGCGCAGGGTCTCCCATGTTCTGATGCTCTGCGCAGGGTCTCCCATGTTCTGATGCTCTGCGCAGGGTCTCCCATGTTCTGATGCTCTGCGCAGGGTCTCCCATGTTCTGATGCTCTGCGCAGGGTCTCCCATGTTCTGATGCTCTGCGCAGGGTCTCCCATGTTCTGATGCTCTGCGCAGGGTCTCCCATGTTCTGATGCTCTGCGCAGGGTCTCCCATGTTCTGATGCTCTGCGCAGGGTCTCCCATGTTCTGATGCTCTGCGCAGGGTCTCCCATGTTCTGATGCTCTGCGCAGGGTCTCCCATGTTCTGATGCTCTGCGCAGGGTCTCCCATGTTCTGATGCTCTGCGCAGGGTCTCCCATGTTCTGATGCTCTGCGCAGGGTCTCCCATGTTCTGATGCTCTGCGCAGGGTCTCCCATGTTCTGATGCTCTGCGCAGGGTCTCCCATGTTCTGATGCTCTGCGCAGGGTCTCCCATGTTCTGATGCTCTGCGCAGGGTCTCCCATGTTCTGATGCTCTGCGCAGGGTCTCCCATGTTCTGATGCTCTGCGCAGGGTCTCCCATGTTCTGATGCTCTGCGCAGGGTCTCCCATGTTCCTGATGCTCTGCGCAGGGTCTCCCATGTTCTGATGCTCTGCGCAGGGTCTCCCATGTTCTGATGCTCTGCGCAGGGTCTCCCATGTTCTGATGCTCTGCGCAGGGTCTCCCATGTTCTGATGCTCTGCGCAGGGTCTCCCATGTTCTGATGCTCTGCGCAGGGTCTCCCATGTTCTGATGCTCTGCGCAGGGTCTCCCATGTTCTGATGCTCTGCGCAGGGTCTCCCATGTTCTGATGCTCTGCGCAGGGTCTCCCATGTTCTGATGCTCTGCGCAGGGTCTCCCATGTTCTGATGCTCTGCGCAGGGTCTCCCATGTTCTGATGCTCTGCGCAGGGTCTCCCATGTTCTGATGCTCTGCGAGGGTCTCCCATGTTCTGATGCTCTGCGCAGGGTCTCCCATGTTCTGATGCTCTGCGCAGGGTCTCCCATGTTCTGATGCTCTGCGCAGGGTCTCCCATGTTCTGATGCTCTGCGCAGGGTCTCCCATGTTCTGATGCTCTGCGCAGGGTCTCCCATGTTCTGATGCTCTGCGCAGGGTCTCCCATGTTCTGATGCTCTGCGCAGGGTCTCCCATGTTCTGATGCTCTGCGCAGGGTCTCCCATGTTCTGATGCTCTGCGCAGGGTCTCCCATGTTCTGATGCTCTGCGCAGGGTCTCCCATGTTCTGATGCTCTGCGCAGGGTCTCCCATGTTCTGATGCTCTGCGCAGGGTCTCCCATGTTCTGATGCTCTGCGAGGGTCTCCCATGTTCTGATGCTCTGCGCAGGGTCTCCCATGTTCTGATGCTCTGCGCAGGGTCTCCCATGTTCTGATGCTCTGCGCAGGGTCTCCCATGTTCTGATGCTCTGCGCAGGGTCTCCCATGTTCTGATGCTCTGCGCAGGGTCTCCCATGTTCCTGATGCTCTGCGCAGGGTCTCCCATGTTCTGATGCTCTGCGCAGGGTCTCCCATGTTCTGATGCTCTGCGCAGGGTCTCCCATGTTCTGATGCTCTGCGCAGGGTCTCCCATGTTCTGATGCTCTGCGCAGGGTCTCCCATGTTCTGATGCTCTGCGCAGGGTCTCCCATGTTCTGATGCTCTGCGCAGGGTCTCCCATGTTCTGATGCTCTGCGCAGGGTCTCCCATGTTCTGATGCTCTGCGCAGGGTCTCCCATGTTCTGATGCTCTGCGCAGGGTCTCCCATGTTCTGATGCTCTGCGCAGGGTCTCCCATGTTCTGATGCTCTGCGCAGGGTCTCCCATGTTCTGATGCTCTGCGCAGGGTCTCCCATGTTCTGATGCTCTGCGCAGGGTCTCCCATGTTCTGATGCTCTGCGCAGGGTCTCCCATGTTCTGATGCTCTGCGCAGGGTCTCCCATGTTCTGATGCTCTGCGCAGGGTCTCCCATGTTCTGATGCTCTGCGCAGGGTCTCCCATGTTCTGATGCTCTGCGCAGGGTCTCCCATGTTCTGATGCTCTCGCAGGGTCTCCCATGTTCTGATGCTCTGCGCAGGGTCTCCCATGTTCTGATGCTCTGCGCAGGGTCTCCCATGTTCTGATGCTCTGCGCAGGGTCTCCCATGTTCTGATGCTCTGCGCAGGGTCTCCCATGTTCTGATGCTCTGCGCAGGGTCTCCCATGTTCTGATGCTCTGCGCAGGGTCTCCCATGTTCTGATGCTCTGCGCAGGGTCTCCCATGTTCTGATGCTCTGCGCAGGGTCTCCCATGTTCTGATGCTCTGCGCAGGGTCTCCCATGTTCTGATGCTCTGCGCAGGGTCTCCCATGTTCTGATGCTCTGCAGGGTCTCCCATGTTCTGATGCTCTGCGCAGGGTCTCCCATGTTCTGATGCTCTGCGCAGGGTCTCCCATGTTCTGATGCTCTGCGCAGGGTCTCCCATGTTCCTGATGCTCTGCGCAGGGTCTCCCATGTTCTGATGCTCTGCGCAGGGTCTCCCATGTTCTGATGCTCTGCGCAGGGTCTCCCATGTTCTGATGCTCTGCGCAGGGTCTCCCATGTTCTGATGCTCTGCGCAGGGTCTCCCATGTTCTGATGCTCTGCGCAGGGTCTCCCATGTTCTGATGCTCTGCGCAGGGTCTCCCATGTTCTGATGCTCTGCGCAGGGTCTCCCATGTTCTGATGCTCTGCGCAGGGTCTCCCATGTTCTGATGCTCTGCGCAGGGTCTCCCATGTTCTGATGCTCTGCGCAGGGTCTCCCATGTTCCGATGCTCTGCGCAGGGTCTCCCATGTTCCGATGCTCTGCGCAGGGTCTCCCATGTTCCGATGCTCTGCGCAGGGTCTCACATGTTCTGATGCTCTGTGCAGAGTCTCCCTTGTTCTGATGCTCTGCGCAGGGTCTTCCATGTTCCGATTCTCTGCGCAGGGTCTCCCATGTTCTGATGCTCTGCTCAGGGTCTCCCATGTTCTGATGCTCTGCGCGGGGTCTCCCATGTTCTGATGCTCTGCGCAGGGTCTCCCATGTTCTGATGCTCTGCGCAGGGTCTCCCATGTTCTGATGCTCTGCGCAGGGTCTCCCATGTTCTGATGCTCTGCGCAGGGTCTCCCATGTTCTGATGCTCTGCGCAGGGTCTCCCATGTTCTGATGCTCTGCGCAGGGTCTCCCATGTTCTGATGCTCTGCGCAGGGTCTCCCCATGTTCTGATGCTCTGCGCAGGGTCTCCCATGTTCTGATGCTCTGCGCAGGGTCTCCCATGTTCTGATGCTCTGCGCAGGGTCTCCCATGTTCTGATGCTCTGCGCAGGGTCTCCCATGTTCTGATGCTCTGCGCAGGGTCTCCCATGTTCTGATGCTCTGCGCAGGGTCTCCCATGTTCTGATGCTCTGCGCAGGGTCTCCCATGTTCTGATGCTCTGCGCAGGGTCTCCCATGTTCTGATGCTCTGCGCAGGGTCTCCCATGTCTCTGATGCTCTGCGCAGGGTCTCCCATGTTCTGATGCTCTGCGCAGGGTCTCCCATGTTCTGATGCTCTGCGCAGGGTCTCCCATGTTCTGATGCTCTGCGCAGGGTCTCCCATGTTCTGATGCTCTGCGCAGGGTCTCCCATGTTCTGATGCTCTGCGCAGGGTCTCCCATGTTCTGATGCTCTGCGCAGGGTCTCCCATGTTCTGATGCTCTGCGCAGGGTCTCCCATGTTCTGATGCTCTGCGCAGGGTCTCCCATGTTCTGATGCTCTGCGCAGGGTCTCCCATGTTCTGATGCTCTGCGCAGGGTCTCCCATGTTCTGATGCTCTGCGCAGGGTCTCCCATGTTCTGATGCTCTGCGCAGGGTCTCCCATGTTCTGATGCTCTGCGCAGGGTCTCCCATGTTCTGATGCTCTGCGCAGGGTCTCCCATGTTCTGATGCTCTGCGCAGGGTCTCCCATGTTCTGATGCTCTGCGCAGGGTCTCCCATGTTCTGATGCTCTGCGCAGGGTCTCCCATGTTCTGATGCTCTGCGCAGGGTCTCCCATGTTCTGATGCTCTGCGCAGGGTCTCCCATGTTCTGATGCTCTGCGCAGGGTCTCCCATGTTCTGATGCTCTGCGCAGGGTCTCCCATGTTCTGATGCTCTGCGCAGGGTCTCCCATGTTCTGATGCTCTGCGCAGGGTCTCCCATGTTCTGATGCTCTGCGCAGGGTCTCCCATGTTCTGGATGCTCTGCGCAGGTCTCCCATGTTCTGATGCTCTGCGCAGGGTCTCCCATGTTCTGATGCTCTGCGCAGGGTCTCCCATGTTCTGATGCTCTGCGCAGGGTCTCCCATGTTCTGATGCTCTGCGCAGGGTCTCCCATGTTCTGATGCTCTGCGCAGGGTCTCCCATGTTCTGGATGCTCTGCGCAGGGTCTCCCATGTTCTGATGCTCTGCGCAGGGTCTCCCATGTTCTGATGCTCTGCGCAGGGTCTCCCATGTTCTGGATGCTCTGCGCAGGGTCTCCCATGTTCTGATGCTCTGCGCAGGGTCTCCCATGTTCTGATGCTCTGCGCAGGGTCTCCCATGTTCTGATGCTCTGCGCAGGGTCTCCCATGTTCTGATGCTCTGCGCAGGGTCTCCCATGTTCTGATGCTCTGCGCAGGGTCTCCCATGTTCTGATGCTCTGCGCAGGGTCTCCCATGTTCTGATGCTCTGCGCAGGGTCTCCCATGTTCTGATGCTCTGCGCAGGGTCTCCCATGTTCTGATGCTCTGCGCAGGGTCTCCCATGTTCTGATGCTCTGCGCAGGGTCTCCCATGTTCTGATGCTCTGCGCAGGGTCTCCCATGTTCTGATGCTCTGCGCAGGGTCTCCCATGTTCTGATGCTCTGCGCAGGGTCTCCCATGTTCTGATGCTCTGCGCAGGGTCTCCCATGTTCTGGATGCTCTGCGCAGGGTCTCCCATGTTCTGATGCTCTGCGCAGGGTCTCCCATGTTCTGATGCTCTGCGAGGGTCTCCCATGTTCTGATGCTCTGCGCAGGGTCTCCCATGTTCTGATGCTCTGCGCAGGGTCTCCCATGTTCTGATGCTCTGCGCAGGGTCTCCCATGTTCTGATGCTCTGCGCAGGGTCTCCCATGTTCTGATGCTCTGCGCAGGGTCTCCCATGTTCTGATGCTCTGCGCAGGGTCTCCCATGTTCTGATGCTCTGCGCAGGGTCTCCCATGTTCTGATGCTCTGCGCAGGGTCTCCCATGTTCTGATGCTCTGCGCAGGGTCTCCCATGTTCTGATGCTCTGCGCAGGGTCTCCCATGTTCTGATGCTCTGCGCAGGGTCTCCCATGTTCTGATGCTCTGCGCAGGGTCTCCCATGTTCTGATGCTCTGCGCAGGGTCTCCCATGTCTCTGATGCTCTGCGCAGGGTCTCCCATGTTCTGATGCTCTGCGCAGGGTCTCCCATGTTCTGATGCTCTGCGCAGGGTCTCCCCATGTTCTGATGCTCTGCGCAGGGTCTCCCATGTTCTGATGCTCTGCGCAGGGTCTCCCATGTTCTGATGCTCTGCGCAGGGTCTCCCATGTTCTGATGCTCTGCGCAGGGTCTCCCATGTTCTGATGCTCTGCGCAGGGTCTCCCATGTTCTGATGCTCTGCGCAGGGTCTCCCATGTTCTGATGCTCTGCGCAGGGTCTCCCATGTTCTGATGCTCTGCGCAGGGTCTCCCATGTTCTGATGCTCTGCGCAGGGTCTCCCATGTTCTGATGCTCTGCGCAGGGTCTCCCATGTTCTGATGCTCTGCGCAGGGTCTCCCATGTTCTGATGCTCTGCGCAGGGTCTCCCATGTTCTGATGCTCTGCGCAGGGTCTCCCATGTTCTGATGCTCTGCGCAGGGTCTCCCATGTTCTGATGCTCTGCGCAGGGTCTCCCATGTTCTGATGCTCTGCGCAGGGTCTCCCATGTTCTGATGCTCTGCGCAGGGTCTCCCATGTTCTGATGCTCTGCGCAGGGTCTCCCATGTTCTGATGCTCTGCGCAGGGTCTCCCATGTTCTGATGCTCTGCGCAGGGTCTCCCATGTTCTGATGCTCTGCGCAGGGTCTCCCATGTTCTGATGCTCTGCGCAGGGTCTCCCATGTTCTGATGCTCTGCGCAGGGTCTCCCATGTTCTGATGCTCTGCGCAGGGTCTCCCATGTTCTGATGCTCTGCGCAGGGTCTCCCATGTTCTGATGCTCTGCGCAGGGTCTCCCATGTTCTGATGCTCTGCGCAGGGTCTCCCATGTTCTGATGCTCTGCGCAGGGTCTCCCATGTTCTGATGCTCTGCGCAGGGTCTCCCATGTTCTGATGCTCTGCGCAGGGTCTCCCATGTTCTGATGCTCTGCGCAGGGTCTCCCATGTTCTGATGCTCTGCGCAGGGTCTCCCATGTTCTGATGCTCTGCGCAGGTCTCCCATGTTCTGATGCTCTGCGCAGGGTCTCCCATGTCTCTGATGCTCTGCGCAGGGTCTCCCATGTTCTGATGCTCTGCGCAGGGTCTCCCATGTTCTGATGCTCTGCGCAGGGTCTCCCATGTTCTGATGCTCTGCGCAGGGTCTCCCATGTTCTGATGCTCTGCGCAGGGTCTCCCATGTTCTGATGCTCTGCGCAGGGTCTCCCATGTTCTGATGCTCTGCGCAGGGTCTCCCATGTTCTGATGCTCTGCGCAGGGTCTCCCATGTTCTGATGCTCTGCGCAGGGTCTCCCATGTTCTGATGCTCTGCGCAGGGTCTCCCATGTTCTGATGCTCTGCGCAGGGTCTCCCATGTTCTGATGCTCTGCGCAGGGTCTCCCATGTTCTGATGCTCTGCGCAGGGTCTCCCATGTTCTGATGCTCTGCGCAGG
Organism: Bufotes viridis; assembly: GCA_033119425.1. Classification (NCBI taxonomy): domain Eukaryota; kingdom Metazoa; phylum Chordata; class Amphibia; order Anura; family Bufonidae; genus Bufotes; species Bufotes viridis. The sequence goes on along the minus strand of CM065589.1, from coordinate 623,752,976 downwards.
GTCTCCCATGTTCTGATGCTCTGCGCAGGGTCTCCCATGTTCTGATGCTCTGCGCAGGGTCTCCCATGTTCTGATGCTCTGCGCAGGGTCTCCCATGTTCTGATGTCTCGCGCAGGGTCTCCCATGTTCTGATGCTCTGCAGGGTCTCCCTATGTTCTGATGCTCTGCGAGGGTCTCCCATGTTCTGATGCTCTGCGCAGGGTCTCCCATGTTCTGATGCTCTGCGAGGGTCTCCCATGTTCTGATGCTCTGCGCAGGGTCTCCCATGTTCTGATGCTCTGCGCAGGGTCTCCCATGTTCTGATGCTCTGCGCAGGGTCTCCCATGTTCTGATGCTCTGCGCAGGGTCTCCCATGTTCTGATGCTCTGCGCAGGGTCTCCCCATGTTCTGATGCTCTGCGCAGGGTCTCCCATGTTCTGATGCTCTGCGCAGGGTCTCCCATGTTCTGATGCTCTGCGCAGGGTCTCCCTATGTTCTGATGCTCTGCGCAGGGTCTCCCATGTTCTGATGCTCATGCAGGGTCTCCCATGTTCTGATGCTCTGCGCAGGGTCTCCCATGTTCTGATGCTTCTGCGCAGGGTCTCCTATGTTCTGATGCTCTGCGCAGGTCTCCCATGTTCTGATGTTTCCGCGTAGGGTCTCCCATGTCTCTGATGCTCTGCGCAGGGTCTCCCATGTTCTGATGCTCTGCAGGGTCTCCCATGTTCTGAT
>CM065589.1:623661569-623752254 GCA_033119425.1 Bufotes viridis | reverse complement strand
GACTACAGTCCAGAGGTTATAATAGTGCAGGAGCGGTATAAGAGGTGATATCAGTCATAGAGGAGTCCCAGAGACTACAGTCCAGAGGTTATAATAGCGCAGGAGAGGTATAAGAGGAGATATCAGCCATAGAGGAGTCCCGAGACTACAGTCCAGAGGTTATAATAGTGCAGGAGCGGTATAAGAGGAGATATCAGTCATAGAGGAGTCCCAGAGACTACAGTCCAGAGGTTATAATAGTGCAGGAGCGGTATAAGAGGTGATATCAGTCATAGAGGAGTCCCAGAGACTACAGTCCAGAGGTTATAATAGCGCAGGAGAGGTATAAGAGGAGATATCAGCCATAGAGGAGTCCCGGAGACTACAGTCCAGAGGGTATAATAGTGCAGGAGCGGTATAAGAGGAGATATCAGCCATAGAGGAGTCCCGGAGACTACAGTCCAGAGGTTATAATAGTGCAGGAGCGGTATAAGAGGAGATATCAGTCATAGAGGAGTCCCAGAGACTACAGTCCAGAGGTTATAATAGTGCAGGAGCGGTATAAGAGGAGATATCAGCCATAGAGGAGTCCCGGAGACTACAGTCCAGAGGGTTATAATAGTGCAGGAGAGGTATAAGAGGAGATATCAGTCATAGAGGAGTCCCAGAGACTACAGTCCAGAGGGTATAATAGTGCAGGAGAGGTATAAGAGGAGATATCAGCCATAGAGGAGTCCCAGAGACTACAGTCCAGAGTGTATAATAGTGCAGGAGCGGTATAAGAGGAGATATCAGCCATAGAGGAGTCCCAGAGACTACAGTCCAGAGGGTATAATAGTGCAGGAGAGGTATAAGAGGAGATATCAGCCATAGAGGAGTCCCAGAGACTACAGTCCAGAGGGTATAATAGTGCAGGAGCGGTATAAGAGGAGATATCAGTCATAGAGGACTCCCAGAGACTACAGTCCAGAGGGTATAATAGTGCAGGAGCGGTATAAGAGGAGATATCGGTCATAGAAGAGTCCCGGAGACTATAGTCCAGAGGTTATAATAGTGCAGGAGAGGTATAAGAGGAGATATCAGCCATAGAGGAGTCCCAGAGACTACAGTCCAGAGGGTATAATAGTGCAGGAGCGGTATAAGAGGAGATATCAGCCATAGAGGAGTCCCAGAGACTACAGTCCAGATGGCAGAGTATAAGGAGTATCAGCCATAGCAGGAGCAGTCCTAGTAAGGAGAGTGAGATATCAGTCATAGAGGAGTCCCAGAGACTACAGTCCAGAGTGTATAATAGTGCAGGAGCGGTATAAGAGGAGATATCGGTCATAGAAGAGTCCCGGAGACTATAGTCCAGAGGTTATAATAGTGCAGGAGAGGTATAAGAGGAGATATCAGCCATAGAGGAGTCCCAGAGACTACAGTCCAGAGGGTATAATAGTGCAGGAGAGGTATAAGAGGAGATATCAGCCATAGAGGAGTCCCGTAGACTACAGTCCAGAGTGTATAATAGTGCAGGAGCGGTATAAGAGGAGATATCAGTCATAGAGGAGTCCCAGAGACTACAGTCCAGAGGGTATAATAGTGCAGGAGCGGTATAAGAGGTGATATCAGCCATAGAGGAGTCCCAGAGACTACAGTCCAGAGGTTATAATAGTGCAGGAGCGGTATAAGAGGAGATATCAGTCACGGAAGAGTCCCAGAGACTACAGTCCAGAGTGTATAATAGTGCAGGAGCCATATAAGAAGAGATATCAGTCATAGAGGAGTCCCAGAGACTACAGTCCAGAGGTTATAATAGTGCAGGAGAGGTATAAGAGGTGATATCAGTCATAGAAGAGTCCCAGAGACTACAGTCCAGAGGTTATAATAGCGCAGGAGAGGTATAAGAGGAGATATCAGCCATAGAGGAGTCCCGGAGACTACAGTCCAGAGGTTATAATAGTGCAGGAGCGGTATAAGAGGAGATATCAGTCATAGAGGAGTCCCAGAGACTACAGTCCAGAGGGTATAATAGTGCAGGAGAGGTATAAGAGGAGATATCGGTCATAGAGGAGTCCCAGAGACTACAGTCCAGAGTGTATAATAGTGCAGGAGCGGTATAAGAGGTGATATCAGCCATAGAGGAGTCCCAGAGACTACAGCCCAGAGGTTATAATAGTGCAGGAGCGGTGTAAGAGGAGATATCAGTCATAGAGAAGTCCCAGAGACTACAGTCCAGCGGTTATAATAGTGCAGGAGCGGTAAAAGAGGTGATATCAGTCATAGAGGAGTCCCAGAGACTACAGTCCAGAGGGTATAATAGTGCAGGAGCGGTATAAGAGGAGATATCAGTCATAGAGGAGTCCCAGAGACTACAGTCCAAAGGGTATAATAGTGCAGGAGCGGTATAAGAGGTGATATTAGTCATAGAGGAGTCCCAGAGACTACAGTCCAGAGGGTATTATTGTGCAGGAGCGGTATAAGAGGAGATATCAGTCATAGAGGAGTCCCGGAGACTACAGTCCAGAGGGTATAATAGTGCAGGAGCGGTATAAGAGGTGATATTAGTCATAGAGGAGTCCCAGAGACTACAGTCCAGAGGGTATAATAGTGCAGGAGAGGTATAAGAGGAGATATCAGCCATAGAGGAGTCCCAGAGACTACAGTCCAGAGGGTATAATAGTGCAGGAGCGGTATAAGAGGAGATATCAGCCATAGAGGAGTCCCGGAGACTACAGTCCAGAGGGTATAATAGTGCAGGAGCGGTATAAGAGGTGATATTAGTCATAGAGGAGTCCCAGAGACTACTAGTCCAGAGGGTATTATAGTGCAGGAGCAGTATAAGAGGAGATATCAGTCATAGAGGAGTCCCAGAGACTACAGTCCAGAGGGTATAATAGTGCAGGAGCGGTATAAGAGGAGATATCAGTCATAGAGGAGTCCCAGAGACTACAGTCCAGAGGGTATAATAGTGCAGGAGCGGTATAAGAGGAGATATCAGTCATAGAGGAGTCCCAGAGACTACAGTCCAGTGGTTATAATAGTGCAGGAGCGGTATAAGAGGTGATATCAGTCATAGAGGAGTCCTGGACACTGCAGTCCAGAGGTCATATGTCACAATGGGAAGTGGGAAACCCCCACACCGTACAATGTAGGTAAAGGAGATGCTGCTAGGCCTGAAAACAGGAATAAAGGGAGAAGGACACCTTCCTAACTCCTAGCCCTGACCTCCTAACTGTATGAGTGAACCATGATGGTGGGAGGGCTCATACCCTGAACCTCGGGCCCTTCTAACCCTAGAGATCCCCTGTAATAGAGTGGCTAGGAGACAACCTGTTCATCCACGACGCAGATGAACCAGAGTCTCCAGCAGGCCTAGTAACAACAAAGGAGCAGACAGTAGCATAAAACAGATTGGCAGGTAAGCACACAGAGCAAATAACACACACTGGAACAACAGCACTTACCTGCCACCACAACTGGATGGAACAACTACTGCTACAGATTTGTGGTTCTCCTTCGGGAAACCCTGGAGCCCACTTCTGCAGGCTCGTGGTCAATGCGGTTCCCTCCGAGGAACCCAGGAGCCCTCACTGGAAGTACAACACACAGGGAAACGCCTTGCATACATGCTGGACAAACAACAACCTTAAAGGGGAAGTGTGTAAAAATGCTAAAAACTACACGTTGCCACCATCAACAGGCATGCACGGCTAAAGTGTCACGGTCCACTGCCACCAGACCATGACACAGTCGTGACATTATAATAGTGCAGGAGAGGCATAATAGGTGATATCAGACACAGAGGAGTCCCGGAGACTACAGTCCAGCGGTTATAATAGTGCACGGGAGGTATAACAGTTGATATCAGACACATGGGAGTCTTGACGCTACAGCGCAGCGGTTATAATAGTGCTGGAGAGGTAAAAGAGGTGATATCAGACACACAGGAGTCCCGGAGACTACAGTCCAGAGGTTATAATAATACAGGAGTGGTATAAGAGGTGATATCAAATACACAGGAGTCCCAGACACTAAAGTCCAGAGGTTATAATAGTGTAGGAGAGGTATAAGAGGTGATATCAGACACACAGGAGTCCCGGAGACTACAGTCCAGCGGTTATAATAGTGCAGGAAAGGTATAAGAGGTGATATCAGTCATAGAGGAGTCCCGGAGACTACAGTCCAGAGGATATAATAATACAGGAGAGGTATAAGAGGTGATATCAGACACACAGGAGTCCCGGAGATTACAGTCCAGTGGTTATAATAATACAGGAGAGGTATAAGAGGTGATATCAGACATAGAGGAGTCCTGGACACTACACTCCAGAGGTTTTAATAGTGCAGGAGCGGTATAAGAGGTGATATCAGACACACAGGAGTCCCGGAGATTACAGTCCAGAGGATATAATAGTTCAGGAGCAGTATAAGAGGTGATATCAGACACACAGGAGTCCTGGAGACTACAGTCCAGAGGATATAATAATACAGGAGAGGTATAAGAGGTGATATCAGACACACAGGAGTCCCGGAGACTACAGTCCAGAGGATATAATAATACAGGAGAGGTATAAGAGGTGATATCAGACACACAGGAGTCCCGGAGACTACAGTCCAGAGGGTATAATAGTGCAGGAGAGGTATAAGAGGTGATATCAGTCATAGAGGAGTCCTGACACTACACTCCAGAGGTTATAATAATACAGGAGAGGTATAAGAGGTTATATTAGGCACACAGGAGTCCTGTACACTACAGTCCAGCGGTTATAATAGTGCAGGAGCAGTATAAGAGGTGATATCAGACACACAGGAGTCCCGGAGATTACAGTCCAGAGGTTATAATAATACAGGAGAGGTGATATCAGTCATAGAGGAGTCCTGGACACTACACTCCAGAAGTAATAATAGTGCAGGAGCAGGTATAAGAGGTGATATCAGACACACAGGAGTCCCGGAGACTACAGTCGAGCGGTTATAATAGTGCAGGAAAGGTATAAGAGGTGATATCAGTCATAGAGGAGTCCCAGAGACTACAGTCCAGAGATTATAATAGTGCAGGAGAGGAATAAGAGGTGATATCAGTCATAGAGGAGTCCCGGAGACTACAGTTCTGAGGGTATAATAGTGCAGGGGAGGTATAAGAGGTGATATCAGACATAGAGGAGTCCCGGAGACTACAGTCCAGAGGTTATAATAGTGGAGGGGAGGTATAAGAGGTGATATCAGTCATAGAGGAGTCCCGGAGACTACAGTCCAGAGGTTATAATAGCACAGGAGAGGTAATATTAGTCACACAGGAGTCCTGTACACTACAGTCCAGAGGTTATAATAATGCAGGGGAGGTATAAGAGGTGATATCAGACATAGAGGAGTCCCGGAGACTACAGTTCTGAGGGTATAATAATACAGGAGAGGTATAAGAGGTGATATCAGACACGGAGTCCCGGAGACTATAGTCCAGAGGTTATAATAGTGCAGGTGAGGTATAAGAGGTGATATCAGACATAGAGGAGTCCCGGAGACTACAGTTCTGAGGGTATAATAGTGCAGGAGCGGTATGAGCGGTAATATCAGTCACATATAGATGTATAGGTGATGGCGGCTGTGTTACACTTCCTGTCTCGCCTCATCCCACAGAAGAACACCACAGTCGGCCCAGGCATCAGGTTAATATCATACTGTGCTTTATTCATCTCTAGATTATATTACGTTTAGTGACTGGTTATACATATATGTACGTGACATCGCAGAAGCAGCTCCAGAAACATCCTCAAAGCTCAGTGTGAACCAGCCACACCACATGTGATGGTGCCCCCCCTCATCTGTGACTGCGCCTCATCATGTGATAATGCCAACCCTTTCATCATGTGACCATGTGGTGGTGCCTCATCATGTGATAGAACCAACCCCTTCATCATGTGACCATGTGATAGTGCCTCATGAAGTGCTAGTGCCAACTCCTTCATCATGTGATCAAGTGATGGTGCCTAATCATGTAAGCATGTCAATCCCTTTATCATATGATGGCGTCTCACTATGTGATAATGCTATCCTCTTCATTATGTGACCATGTGATGGCTCCTCATCATGTGATAATGTCAACGCCTTCATTATGTGACCATGTGATGGCTCCTCATCATGTGATAATGTCTATCGCCTTCATTATGTGACCAGGTGATGGCTCCTCATCATGTGATAATGCTATCCCTTCTCATTATGTGACCAGGTGATGGCTCCTCATCATGTGATAATGCTATCCCTCTCATTATGTGACCATGTGATGGCTCCTCATCATGTGATAATGTCAACGCCTTCATTATGTGACCATGTGATGGCTCCTCATCATGTGATAATGCTATCCTCTCTCATTATGTGACCATGTGATGGCTCCTCATCATGTGATAATGCCAACGCCTTCATTATGTGACCATGTGATGGCTCCTCATCATGTGATAATGCTATCCTCTCTCATTATGTGACCAGGTGATGGCTCCTCATCATGTGATAATGCTATCCCCTTCATTATGTGACCATGTGATGGTGTCCTCATCATGTGATAATGCCATCCCCTTCATTATGTGACCATGTGATGGCTCCTCATCATGTGATAATGCCATCCCCTTCATTATGTGACCATGTGATGGTGTCTCATCATGTGATAATGCCATCCCCTTCATTATGTGACCATGTGATGGCTCCTCATCATGTGATAATGCCATCCCCTTCATTATGTGACCATGTGATGGTGTCCTCATCATGTGATAATGCTATCCTTCTCATTATGTGACTATGTGATGGCTCCTCATCATGTGATAATGCCATCCCCTTCATTATGTGACCATGTGATGGCTCCTCATCATGTGATAATGCCATCCCCTTCATTATGTGACCATGTGATGGCTCCTCATCATGTGATAATGCTATTCTCTTCATTATATGACCATCTGATGGCGCCTCATCATGTGATAGTGCCAACACATTCATCATGTCACCATGTGATGGTGTGTGCCATCTCCTCTCATTTGATGGCACCTCATTACATGATACTGCCAGCTCCTTCATCATATGACCATGTCATGGAGCCTCATCATGTGATTGTGTCAATGCCTCCACATGTGACCCTGTAATAGTGCCATCTCCTCATGTGACCCTGTAATAGTGCCATCTCATCATGTGACCCTGTAATAGTGCCATCTCATCATGTGACCCTGTAATAGTGCCATCTCATCATGTGACCCTGTAATAGTGCCATCTCATCATGTGACCCTGTAATAGTGCCATCTCATCATGTGACCCTGTAATAGTGCCATCTCATCATGTGACCCTGTAATAGTGCCATCTTATCATGTGACCCTGTAATAATGCCATCTCATCATGTGACCCTGTAATAGTGCCATCTCCTGATGCTATGGCAATGTGATGGTGTCTTCTGTAACCCTTCTGGGTAGACATTACACATGATTGGTAGAAATGCATGGTCCTTGAAGGCGTGATGTTATGTTGTTGGGTTGTTTTACACAAATAAGTGCAATTGTGGTCAGTTCTCCTCATTATCCACCAGGATACGAGGAAATGACATGATATCATTTAAAGGAATCTTCTTGATTGATAGAACAGTGCCCAATGACAAGAGGTGTCATCTTGGTTCATGGGTGTCAATGATTGGGGGTGCTATTTATCTGTTGGGTGCTGGTGTCCAAAGGTGTCTTTTTGATTCTTGGGTGCTCAATGACTGGAGGTGACTTTATGATTGATAGGTGCCCCGAGACTTAAGATGTCTTCTTGATTGTTGGTCACAGTAAGGCGAGGTGACTCGGAGAAGTTTTCATCTTGATAGTTGACGGTAACTGGAGGTGTTGCCATTAATGGTGACGGAGCTGTCTTCTTCATCAGAGGCAAGGAAAATGCATCACCTCAATGGGAATGACTCTCATGCTGAGCATGACCTGACCAGCTCATGATCTCTGTAGAGAAAATACAAGTCTCAGGTCAAAGATATTCCACATATTCTGTCCCTATAACCACTTTTAAGAACTGATCTACCTACACAATGGAAGTGGGTGTAGGGCAACCTCAATAACTGGGAGAAGGCGGACTGTCATGGATGCAAATAGGAATATGAAGGTTAGAGAAAGGAGAGGACATGTGTGAGAAACAAGACATTACCCTATGAAGTGCCCTTAAGGTCAAGTGTCTGAGAAACTCAAAGGTGACAAATTGCGTAAATAGGACAAAAGACACAACCAGTAACCCAACCTTAGAAGCATATCATCACTTACCTCTACTATACTCCAAGTCTAGGTGCAGTATGTAGATCAAAGCAAAGCTTCGGGAGCGTTGTTGTTGAGCTGTGTGTGGAGAAGTTCCTCACAGCTAGCAGTTAGGTTGGGGTCACGTGCTGCATCTTCATCTACGGTGATGTTACTGGAGGACAGGACATCATAGACAGACACATTCTCCACATTGCCTGTGGCCTTCACCTCAGGGTCACCAGGGTTAATTGTTGCCATAGACTCAAGTGCAATTAAATTTCCATTAACTGGAGGACTACCCGGGTGAGTATCTTCAACCAGGGTGACTTTCTCAGCATACACAGTTTCAACTGATGGAGAGGAGCTTCTTAAGGGAGGTTCGGGTGTGTTATCAGAGGGAAGGCAGGGTGCCGGAGACTGATTGGGGAGAACTTCTTCTAGAAGGACCATGGGTACAGGTGAGATCTCATCTGATGGAAATTCAGATTGATTACGAATGGGTTTACCATCATAGCCTGATGTGTTGTCGTGAGGGCAGATTGACACTGGTGTTGACTCTGATAGCGGTACTTCGGTTTGTTTTATAATGGGTAGAGGCTCCTCGCTGCTGCTGGTGGGAATGGAGAATAACTGAGTGCCACTTTCATTATTATTAGATGGTTCAGAGTCAGGGGTGTTCTCACAGGAAGGTGGTGACGACACAATGAGTGCAATATCTTCCTGCCCTTGTGGTAGGAGTCCAGTGAAGTTCTCACTGGGAATGGATGAAGAAGACTCTTGTATAAGTGAAGACTCCACCAGTGAAAGGTCAGTATGGACATTATTAGGGAGCAATTCTGTAGGGATTGCAGGTGGCGGTTCTTGTAGTGGAATGTCAGCTTCTATATTATTCAGTTGTTCCTCAGAGGAGACATTATTGGTAATAGAGATAATAACAGGTGCAGCCTCTTGTACTAGATTGTCAAACTGGATGCCATTGGCCTTAGATTCTGGTGAGCTTTCAGTCAAAGGAACAGTAGATGCAGCCGTTGACTCTGGTGCCTGAGCATCATTTCTGTCACTGCTGGATTGTGGTTCAGGTGAATACACAGTAGTATCAAGGGCAGATGTCGGTGGCAATGCTAGTACTGGAATGTCTGTATGGACATGCTGAGACTCAGTTGAGCTTTCAGTGAGAGCAGGTGAAGCCTTTCCTGATACAATGTCAGGCTGGATATCATTTACCCGAGACTCAGCTGGACTTTCTGTGGGAATGGATGAAGGTATAGGTAATGGACCTTCTAATTTAATTTCACTCTGGATATCATAGGCTTGAGATTCCGAGGAACAATCAGTGGGTAGTGATGGAGGCACAGGTAAGAGCTCTGCTAATACTATGTCAGGTTGGACATTATTGGGTTGTGATTCAGAGGAACCCTCTGTGTGTAGTGATGAAGATACAGGTAAGAGCCCTGCTAACAGTATGTCAGTTTGGACGTTATTGGGTTGAGACTCGAAGGAACCCTCAGTGGGTAGTGATGAAGATACAGGTAAGAGCTGAGACTCGGAGGAACCCTCCTCAACGGGGAGCGAGGAAGACACAGGTAAGAGTTCTGCCATCACAATGTCAGTTTGGACATTATTGGGTTGAGATTCAAAGGAACCCTCGGTGGGTAGTGATGAAGATACAGGTAAGATCTTTGCCAACACAGTGTCAGTTTGGACATTATTGGGTTGAGACTCAGAGGTAGACTCAGTTGGTAGTGATGAAGATACAAGAAGGAGATCTGCTAACACTATGTCAGTTTGGACATTATTGGACTGGGACTCGACTATGTCAGTTTGGAAGTTATTGGGTTGAGATTCAGAGGAACCCTCAGTAGATAGGGATGAAGACGGTGGTATAGATGCCGTTTGTGGAATGTCCACTAGAGTATTATTAGGATGAAGGTCAAATAAGCTTGTGGTCTGAAGTGATGGTGATACAGAAGACTCTGGAGGTACAGTGATGGGTCGATTGTTCGCAGGTTGAGGTTCAGTTGCATTTTCTGTGGAAATTAATGAAACTGGTGTAGACTCTAGTAACGTAATATCAGCTTGGGCATTATTCACTGCTCCTGGGCTCTCATGGGATGCACATGTAGAGGGAGACTGTAATAACAGGACATCTTGATTATTATTCATTTGATATTCGGCTGAGCTCTCAATTGGAAGACATGGAGATACGACGGAAGAGTCTAGTAATGGATTATTAGATTGGGTATTATTTATTTGAGATCCAAAAGAGCTTTCAGTAAGCGAAGATGATTCAAGTAAAGACTCAGCTTGGATTTTATTTGATTGAAGTCTAGAAGAGCTCTCAATAGGAAGAGATGAAGATACAGATGAAGGCTCGTTTAATGAAATGTCGACTTGGACTTTATTTAGTTGAGGTCCAGAGAAGCCATTGCTGGTAATGGACAGAGGTTCAGGTAAAGACTTAGGTTCGATTGAGCTCTCAGGAAAATGAGATGACGACCCAGATAAAGGTCCTGTTAATGGATTATCAGCCTGAATATTATTCAATGTGGTGGTACTGGATGGAGGTTCATAGGAAGGCTCTACTAATGGAATATCAGCTTGGGCATTATTGAATTGAGGTTTGGTTGAGCTCTCACTAGTTAGGGATAAAGATGAAGGCTCTGTTAATGAAATGTCAACTTGATTGTTATTTATTTGAGGTCCTAAGGATACATCAGTGGTAATGGGTGGAGGCTCAGGTAAAGACTCAACTTGGATAGTAGTCGATTGAGGTTCAGTTGAGCTATCACTAGTAAGGAAAGAAGGTGATGGCTTTACTAATGGAATGTCCTCTTGGACATGTGGTTGAGGTGCAGAAGATACTTCAGTGATAATGAATGGAGGTTCACATGAAGCCTCACCTCGGGTAGTAACTGACTGAGGTTCTTTTGAGTGCTCAGTAGTAAAGGAAGGGTGACAACTCTACCAATGAAATATCAGCTTGCACGTTTACTTGAGGTGCTGACGTTATTTTGGTGGTAATGGTGGGAGGTTCATGTGAAGGCTCGATTAATGAATTATCACTCTGAATAGTGTTCAGCAGAGGTCCATCTGAGCTTTCAGGAGGAAGGGATGAAGACATGGATAAAGACTGTGCTAAAAGAACATCCAGTTGCATAGGATTCAGTTGACGTTCAACTGATATTTCAGTGGGAATGGTTGACGAGGAAGATGAAGACTCTGGTATCAGAATATCATTTGGGAAATTACCAACTTTAGATTCAGCTAAGCTTTCAGTAAGAAAGGACAGAGATTCTGGTGGTGGCTCCGGTAATGATACATCTCCTTTGTTATTACTGAGTTGAGATTCAGATGAGCTCTTGGTACCAAGGTCCAAAAATCCTGATGAAGATGCTATTGGTGGAACGTCAGCATGGACATTATATGGCTGTAAATCAGCCAAGTGCTCTGTGGTAATGGGTGGAGATACCGGTGTTGACTGCGGTACTAGATTCTCGTGGGGTTGAGAGTCAGATGTTCTTGTGGGAGATGACATTTCAGCTTGATCATTGTCGGGTTCAGATTCTGGTGATCTCTGGGTGAGAATTCCAGAGGATTCGGGTGAAGACTGTGGTAGTGGAATACTGGTTTGGATATCATTTGGTTGAGATTCAGATGAGATTTGCAGAGATCCAACTAAAGACTCTGGAACATCAACTTGGTCAGAACTGGGCTGAGATGTAGCTGAGATATAGACAGGAAATGAGGCAGATTTTGGTACAGGGTCTAGTACAGGGTCTGTGAGCGAGATTTCGGAGGTGACGGGAGAACAGACAGATAAAGGCTCTGTGGGTGGTGGCATACTCGACTGATATTTAGGGGTGCTGCCATTGAGTTGCTGCATAGGAGCTGGTACAGGAGATGTTTTAGTGGATGAATCTTGACTGAATTCATAAGCAGATGGATATTTACATCCGACAGCAGAATTGGGTGCAGCTTCAAGGCTTGGAAGAGTCAGAATTGGTAGAGTCTCCAGGGAAGGAAACAGAGCATTGCCACTTACAGAAGTGGCGGTATGCGAGCTCCTCAGGGTGGTACTGTCTGCCCTCTGTGTGCGGTAAGGGGTATAAGGAATTGGAGCCAACAAAGACACCAAAGAAGTTGATCCAGGAGATATCTTGGGCTCATATGATAAAGCTGAGTCAGTGGGCCGGACGGGTTCCTCACTGTGGAATTTGATATCTGAGGTTTTATTTGTAATTTCTTGAGTGGGTAGAAAGACCTGGTCAGCGAGAAGAGGTGTCGGGACTTCTGCAGTAGCTTTCTGAGTACCTTTGTAAGATGGTGGAGGTATTGGTACTGAACTCTGTGTGGCAGTAGGTATGTTGGCCTCTGGGGTTGGTGTCGGACTCGTGACTGCTATCTCTGTCATTGAAGAGGATACGGACACTGTGGCCTTTATCGCTGTTGGTCTTTCAGCTTTGAAGCTCGTTGGAGATTTTGCTGCTTTAGTTGGGAGCTCCTGCACCTCAGAGTGGGATGTTGATGGAGAGTCAACTGGCACAAGCTCCGCTCTGTACAGACCCCCTGACCTGCCCGGCTTTTCTCCACTATGGAGGTCTTCGTGCAGGGATCTTGCCTCTTGTTTGGTATCTGGGGCCACAGCACCGTGTTCTGCTGGACTTACTGTTACATATTCAGCTTTGAATGGCGGATCACAAGAGCCAGTTCTGGGCGATGTAAGGGGCGTGTGTGGTGGAGGACTTCCTTTCACTTGTGTTGTGGTTATTCGAGCAGTAGATATTGGTGGTGGGATGAAGGAAGGTAAGGAATCCACCTTAGGAGATGTGGTGGGCAGGGGAGACTTGGAGAAAATGAAGGCGGGTGAGCAGGGCTGAGGGGTGCTGGGCGAGAAGGAGCTGAATGAATCTCTTTTTTGGAAACCCTGGAAGAAGGTTGGACTTCTGCTTGTTGGGGTCAAGATAGACTCTGTCACACTGCGCTGATATCGGAGAGTTGTCCTGTTGAAAAAGCCTTGAAGATAAAAATAAAAGCACCATTAATGAAAGCTATGAAGAAATCCCATTCATCTACAAAAGGAACACTCACTGATAGAGGCCCCTGCAGCCGCTATAGGGCCGTAGATAAGTGGACCCCAGCTCAGGTTGGTACCATCACTCCTCCCATGGTGCCATTTCTCCATAAGTACCACAATGTTAGCAAACCATGGAGGGGGTACTGGTATGAGGGCCACACTGCCCTTGTCTGTTGGGGGTCACTGTAGTGATGTAAATCTGCATTAAAACAGGAGCTCATCCTTGTACCTACCCTTTAAATATCATACATTATATCATACATGTAGACTACTTACCCGAAGAGGACTTAGATGGGGAGCTGGGTGTGGATGGGGGAGAGGATGAGCTGGACACAGAACGTTCGTGCTGACGGAAGAAGTCACGAGGATGCAGGGATCTTCCAGACACAAGGGCTGCCGCTTCCTGGGGGATCATATGGCCATTACTGGAGGTCGGTATGCACCAGCCCTGACTATACCCAGGCTGATATATTGCGACACCAGGGTGCCACATACGGGTTACATGTGTGGCACCCTGTGGCTCGCAGTCTATGAAACATGCAGTAGGATTATCTAACAAGGCTTTAGACTGTGGAAAATGGAAGACTTTAGGGCAAATAACTGTCAGCGATCATGGAGGATACAGGAGGGGGTCACTCAGGACTGCTGTCTCCTGGCTGAACGTACCAACATATTACCAACGTCTCGAACACTCACCGCGGCCATTTCAATGGACTGACTGCGCTTAAACCGACCCTTCAACTCTTCTTCATATTCCTTCTGCTGCTGCGCCTGCAACGTCAACCAACGTTACTGCCACCTACAGGTAAGTCCCCCAGCAGGAGTATAGAGGGCAACACCACAGGAAGGGGTAGTAGAAAGAAATCCAGCAGCAGGCTCGGGATGAAATCCAGTTTCTTTATTATAAAATCCATGGGCTGACCAGACAGGCAAGGTCTACGCGTTTCGACTGTACGTCTTAATCATGATCACCACAGTCGTACAGTCGAAACGCGTGAGACCTTGCCTGTCTGGTCAGCCCATGGATTTTATAATAAAGAAACCGGATTTTATCCTCGAGCCGGCTGCTGGATTTTTCTACTACCCTGGATTGATTCCTGGTCCGGGATCCGTGCACGGCGAAGGAGGAGAGTGGGGAGCTGAAATCCCTTTTTCTCACAGGAAGGTGTAGTATGGAGAGATGTCTACAAGAATCGCCCAAGGGATGTGTGAGGAGCAGTGGGTGTCATCATGGCGAGCGGGTATAGGTGTGTGCCAGCAGGAGGTTGATGGGGAAGGTTGGGGTGGATGATGTGAGGGAGCGGCAGTGTCCTGCTGGGAGTAATACTTATGTATATAGTGCTGGTCCGAGAATCCTCTCACAACCGGTCATGTTAGGAAACACTTACCCATCGCTCCTTCTCAAGCCTCCGGCGCTCTGCCTCCAGCCTTGCTTGCTCCTTCCTATACAGTATACGGGAGGGACACTGATCAGCTATAATCCAGGAGCCTCGGGCCTCCCCACAATAACACTGTATCGCACCCAATAAGCTTAGATACATGCAGTTACCTCTGCTCCTCCACCATTCTCTCCTTCTCGTGGATGCGACGTTCTCGCTCTTCCTCCTCCAGTCTCTCTCTCTGTATCCTCTCTTTCTCCAGCGCGATCCTCTCCTCCTGCAGTCTCAGCCGCTCCATCTCCTTCCTCCTCTCCTCTTCTCTCTGCACAGTAATCAGGTTACAGTTGTCATCTGGTGTCACAGATTTTCCTTTCCCCCATATCATTACAGCCATGGAATGAGAGGCCCCGAGGTCATTCCATTAGAAGCCTTGGTCTGATGAGTGGCCGCTCACCTCTGACCTCTGCCAGAACGCCTCCCTCTTGCTGATCTTCATCTCTACCGCTGGGTTTGTCTTCATATACTTTGTCCCCTAAATAACAGGAAATCTCGTTAGTAAATTCTCCGTATTTCACCCTGCGGTGCCCATCTGACCAGTCACAGACTTACCACCACCTCATGAGATCCGGGGATGCGGGCTTTCTGGAAAGCCCGGGAAGGTGGTGGTACCCTATTCAGAGCCTGCGCCACCGACTCCTGGGTGATGTCTTCAACTTTCTGGGCACCCAGCAACACATTAGCCTCCTAGAGGGGCGGAAAGAAGAGGGGGTCACCCGATAGGGCAGCACCAGTCACAGCCTTGGGCAGGCATCACAAAGCATCATTCAGCCTAGAGAACAATCAAATCCCAGTCCTGACCACTTATTCCCAATGTTGTGTCAATCCTCCCAACCCCACCACCTACAGATGATCCTCACCTTGAAGAATTTGCGGATGGAAGGAAGATGCTGAGCGGTGACTTCTCTCCGAAGGGCGTCCACATTCTCCCCGATCTGCCAAGCATAGAGATCATAGAAAGGTCACCCATTAGTCTAGAGACCCTGAGGAACCAATCTCCTCATTGTATCCCATAGGACCACCACCATCAGCGTCCTTGCTCAGAAGTGCAGGTCAGGTCTGCGGATCTTAGGGTTCACTGGTTTCCATGGGACACATCTGGACTATATGGATAATGTACGTATCCAGGCAGGAGGCTGCACGGGACCATCTGAAGCTGAACCCCGGGGTCCATACCTGGGGTCACTGGACTGTAGATGTGTGTCTAGTTTTATTCGGGGTCTATATCATGAGTTTTAATAGAGCAGTCCATTAGAAGGAGATAATTATGGACATGATGGATGGATTTGGGGTGATTATTTATGGTGCGCACAGTAGCACTATATGGGGTACATACCCAGTGTATGAGGATCACCCTCTGCACCCCGGTGTTTGGGTCGTTCACTTGGCACAGCCCATACTGGATCAGGTTCTTATTAAATTTCTTGGTCAGTTCTTCCAGACCGCCCACTGCAAAACAACATAGAGGTCAGAGGTCACAGGAAGTGGTCAAAACTGTCAATGGCCACCACACTCTACATACAAGACATATGTGCCGTACTGATATTGTATTATGCAGTGTCCTCCCTAGTATGACCAGCAGAGGTCAGCGCTCTCCTGTACAGCAGCGTGTCATGTGCTGGGTCCATGTCTAACACAGATCGTTCTCTAGGCCGTCATCTGGTTAGGCCCCTAGCTTCTTGGCCGCACACATTCTTCCTTTTTCCATGCCCCGTGTACAGGTTATGGCATGGAGACGGCCTCTCTGTGTCAGGATGTCGGCCTATGTGGTGCAATACATGGATAATGTGCCAGCGACTCCAGCCCCGAGGACAGGAACTTTCCTGGGATCTCTGATAGCTGCGGCCTCAGGGCATGACTGGGTTTTGGCTGCGGATCTTGATGTAGGCCATGGCCGCAGTACTTAGCGCTACGGCTCTTCATCACTGTAAACAGACGTGTAATTAGGGAGCATTAAACTGTAGCTCGTTCCCAGGATGGAAGCGACCATGATAAAATAACATCCGTTATACAGAGAAGATCCTGGGAGAGTTCCCACCGAGCTCCAGGCTCCTCATGTCATCTCCGCTTCTACTACCACCCAGTTATAAGGAGGATTCCTCCTGAAATCAAGAAATCTCCAGTAACACCACTGTCCGAGTCAGACAACAGGGCCCTCAGTAACCCCCCTGAGGTTGTCACTAGCTGGTGCCTCATGCAGAGGTACACCTCCGCTAGACAGAGATGGCTGAAAGCCATGGTGGGAGCTGTAAGGAGACTCCGTGACTGAAGAATCTTAGGTAAAGTGGGAGAAGCTCTCCGAGGAGCCCCTGACTAGAGATATCCCAAACTATTCGCCGGCGAACATAGCTTGTTCGCGTCTGCCGCGGTGGGCGATGTTCGCGTTCGCCCCTAAACTTTATCATTGAGTAAACTTTGACCCTGTACCTCACAGTCAGCAGACACATTCCAGCCAATCAGCAGCATACCCTCCCTCCCAGACCCTCCCACCTCCTATCTAAACGCAAGGACGGCATCCATCTTAGATTCATTCTGACGCTGCAGTGTTAGTAGTTGTAATCGCAATGCGATTAATATAACCTGTATTATTCGCATTGCGATTACAACTTAGATCTGTTCCTAATGGTTGTATTGCTAGAATATAACGAAGATTGAGAAAATAATGCTATATTCGTTATATTCATCAATTCTAGCAATACAACCATTAGGAACTCAGCTCTAAGTTGTAATCGTAATGCGATTAATGCAGGTTATATTACTCGCATTGCGATTACAACTACCACACTCTGCGTCCTCTACGTAATTTTCCATGGGAGTTTTGCCATGGATCCCCCTCCGGCATGCCACAGTCCAGGTGTTAGACCCCTTGAAACAACTTTTCCATCACTATTGTGGCCAGAAAGTCTCCCTGTGGTTTTTAAAATTCGCCTGCCTATTGAAGTCTATGGCGGTTCGCACTGTTCGCAAACATTTGCGGAAGTTCGCTGTTCGCGAACTAAAAAATTTATGCTCGCGACATCACTACCCCTGACCATGTGGTGACATTTATGAGGGATGCCATGCCAGTCCATGTGGTGAGGATTGTGGCGGATCCCAGTCCATGTGGTGAGGATTGTGGCGGATCCCAGTCCATGTGGTGGGGATTGTGGCGGATCCCAGTCCATGTGGTGAGGATTGTGGCGGATCCCAGTCCATGAGATGAGGATTGTGGCGGATCCCAGTCCATGAGATGAGGATTGTGGCGGATCCCAGTCCATGAGATGAGGATTGTGGCGGATCCCAGTCCATGAGGTGAGGATTGTGGCGGATCCCAGTCCATGAGGTAATGTTTATGACAGCCCTTGGCCCATGTGCTGGGTGACATCTGCGTGTCTCTTGGTCTTGAGGACCACCCTTGCACCCTCATGGGTTTGCTCCAGGACATGCAGAATTTCACAGGAGGAACCCGGAGACTATTTATGGATGCTCCTTGTCCCGGGACCCTCGGCATATCCTGCACATTCCCAGGAACAGACATCTAAATATCGTCTATACGTCAGTAGGAAGAGACATAAGCATGAATCCCGGGGAAGTCTATATATAAGGAAGCAGATGTTTACAGGACACTGCGGCTGTCACCCAGAGAATGTGAGGAGGAGGAGGAGGGGTAGTGGTGCTTATACAAACAGGGCGATGAGGGGGCACCACCACTGGTGAACGGTCCCAGCTGTCGGATGGAGGAGGGGGTCATTACTCCATGCAGGACTGCAGCAGATTCTCAGGACAGGGGACTACATGACTATATTGGGAATGACTGCATAATCCCGGAAGATGACGTACAACATCCTTCATTATTAGTACATGAGAAAGTATTCACCGGACCCCTCCCCCGCCCACACATAGTCCGCTCCATGTATAGACCCCACGTATATTCTATGGTACACACACATGCCATAGCGTCTGAGAACCAATTCTAAGCAGTTCTGTGACATTTCCTTCATCACAGCCTTAATAAAACAAGCTTTTCACCACAGGTTTGCCATTGCCGTGTGCCCATCATGGCGTCTCATATCCGCCATGTTACCAGAGTGTCTCCAGCCACCTTCACACAACTAAAGCCTTCACCCTACAACCACCACCTCCAGCTGTCCTCCATATTCCTCGATCTAACCCAACGTAATGCCGGCAGAGTTACTCTGGGTTCACCATCTCCTCAGGTCTTCTAGGCACCGAAAATCTGCCGGTCTCATCCTATAACAGCCGATTCATTACCCATAATGAGCCTCATCCTATATTAGTCTTCAGTCGCTTCCAGTCTTCCATAATAATGACTCTCTCAGGAATTTGAGGTTTCCGGTAACTGGGAGGATGGAGATTCCTACCCACAGATTAACGTGACCACACATGACAAATGTGAAGGATTTTAGGCCTTGATTCTCATAAGATATGATCCGTCGGGTAATGTCCACTGCACGTCTACGAGGGTAAAGAGTTGGAGAAACATCTACACTTGGATTACGTGATCGTTCTGATCTCTGAACTGTGTGAGAACCTCAGATATCATCTCCACATTCCCACAGTGATTAATGAAGCCTCTTCCATCATGAGCGGAATGAGAGATACTTAGTGGGACAGGGACGTAGACCATGCGTGAGATCTCGGATGCTGGGTGACATGGTCGTAGACTCCAAGAGTCTCGGTAAATAATTGTTATTCTCTTTCTTCTTTAGAAAGGGTTGAGCATACCCAGTAAACATTACAACGTTCCCGCTGGTCTCTGCTTCCAGGTCCACTCTCAGCATACAGGACCTGCCTATAAGGTACAGTAGGTCCCGGCAGATGTTCTCATGATGAGGAGACAAATGGTGGGCGAAAAGTAGCCTTTAGGAAAGTGCACGGCTCTGTGGGGTCTTTTGGGAACTTTGGGCTGGTGGACATGTGCATGTAGGAGCCTATAAATTCTAAGCACAACCCAGTAAGGACCCGGTAAGCTTAGAAATGGGATTGGTTGGGAATTCGTGAGGATGAGTAATTTTTTACAGAATTTCCCCCAATGGACAACTCCTTAACGGGCATAAGTAAGCAAGGCTGATTATCAATAATAGCAGGTTATCACCTTGGTGTTACTAGAACCAGTAGAAATCCGGTAAGATACCCAATGTTGCGAATAAAGCCTCCATCAGTAATGGTCTCACTAGCGGTCTGGCTCTACCTACAGTTTCCCTAGCAGAGACTGAACATGACCGTCCACATTACTGAAGATTTTCACTGTATGTCCTCTAGGTGACTATACACCAGATGTTGAGTTCTTGAAGATCTGGTAACTTCTCCAGTTAGGAAATTGTTGAAAAAGAGACTTTAATTGTTCCCCTCATAGTCTGCACTGGACATTGCTTTGGTAGAAGTGTCCCTCTGGGCATGGTGGGATGTCCACTTCTCAAGCCTTGCTGTGCCACTGCCACCGTTAATGAAAATAGAGACAAATTACATAGAAAGACAGAAGTTTTACAAAAGGTTCTGCTATGCTATTGAAATGCTTGACAGAAGCCCATTCATGGTACCCAGAAGCCCATCCATGGTGCCCAGAAGCCCATCCATGATACCCAGAAGCCCATCCATGGTGCCCAGAAGCCCATCCATGGTGCCCAGAAGCCCATCCATGGTACCCAGAAGCCCATCCATGGTACCCAGAAGCCCATCCATGGTACCCAGAAGCCCATCCATGGTACCCAGAAGCCCATCCATGGTACCCAGAAGCCCATCCATGGTACCCAGAAGCCCATCCATGGTACCCAGAAGCCCATCCATGGTACCCAGAAGCCCATCCATGGTACCCAGAAGCCCATCCATGGTACCCAGAAGCCCATCCATGGTACCCAGAAGCCCATCCATGGTGCCCAGAAGCCCATCCATGGTGCCCAGAAGCCCATCCATGGTACCCAGAAGCCCATCCATGGTACCCAGAAGCCTATCCATGGTACCCAGAAGCCCACCCATGGTACCCAGAAGCCCATCCATGATACCCAGAAGCCCATCCATGGTACCCAGAAGCCCATCCATGGTACCCAGAAGCCCATCCATGGTGCCCAGAAGCCCATCCATGGTGCCCAGAAGCCCATCCATGGTGCCCAGAAGCCCATCCATGGTGCCCAGAAGCCCATCCATGGTACCCAGAAGCCCATCCATGGTACCCAGAAGCCCATCCATGGTACCGAGAAGCCCATCCATGGTACCCAGAAGCCCATCCATGGTACCGAGAAGCCCATCCATGGTACCGAGAAGCCCATCCATGGTACCCAGAAGCCCATCCATGGTACCGAGAAGCCCATCCATGGTACCCAGAAGCCCATCCATGGTACCGAGAAGCCCATCCATGGTACCGAGAAGCCCATCCATGGTACCCAGAAGCCCATCCATGGTACCCAGAAGCCCATCCATGGTACCCAGAAGTCCATTCATGGTACCGAGAAGCCCATCCATGGTACCGAGAAGCCCATCCATGGTACCCAGAAGCCCATCCATGGTACCCAGAAGCCCATCCATGGTACCCAGAAGCCCATCCATGGTACCCAGAAGCCCATCCATGGTACCCAGAAGCCCATCCATGGTACCCAGAAGCCCATCCATGGTACCCAGAAGCCCATCCATGGTACCGAGAAGCCCATCCATGGTACCCAGAAGCCCATCCATGGTACCCAGAAGCCCATCCATGGTACCGAGAAGCCTATCCATGGTACCATCCTCAGGGGTAAATATCAAACTAGACAGGGCCAAAGTTCAGGTAATAAATCTGTGTGGACTCAAGTGGAAAGTGAAAAGGTGCGGGACACACATATTCTACTGTCTCTCACCTCCAGAATCCAAAAGTTTTAGGCTCCATTTCTTCTCGTAAGTAAAAACAGCCCTAAAGGAGAAAACACCAAGATGTTAACACAAACAATGACATCATCAGTGTGAAATATATTACATACTCCAATATCTCAACAGTGTCCTGGTAAATAACAACAGCCTGAACCCTGCAAATAAGTGTCCATTCACATGACCCAAATGTCAGGCCATAAGAGCGCCAATTCACTATAAAATAAAACTGAATAGAGCTCGTTTAAAGTGGCTTTAGACAGGCTGATGAAAACTGCATGGGGATGAATGATCGTTGCTATCATATTATGTCGGCAGCACATGCGGAGATATGCTGCTGATCAGCGAGTATTTTTCTGCTCACATAGAATGCTGTACGCATTCTGTACAAGACTCCTCATAACTGGACTGATAACAGGACAGAACTCTCCTGATACCTCGACAGGACTCCTGATAACCGGATAGGACTCCCGATCACTAGACAGGACTCACTATCACTGAACAGGACTCCCGATAACAGAACAGGACTCCCTATAACCGGACAGGACTCCCTATAACCGGACAGGACTCCCTATAACAGGACAGGACTCCCTATAAACGGACAGGACTCCCTATAACAGAATTGGACTCCCTATAACCGGGCAGGACTCCTGATAACAGGACAGGACTACCTGTAACAGGACAGGACTACCGATAACAGGACAGGACTCCCTATAACCGGACAGGACTCCTGATAACAGGACAGGACTACCGGTAACAGGACAGGACTACCGGTAACAGGACAGGACTACCGGTAACAGGACAGGACTACCGATAACAGGACAGGACTACCTGTAACAGAACAGGACTCCCTATAACCGGACAGGACTCCTGATAACAGGACAGGACTACCGGTAACAGGACAGGACTACCGGTAACAGGACAGGACTACCTGTAACAGAACAGGACTCCCTATAACCGGACAGGACTCCTGATAACAGGACAGGACTACCGGTAACAGGACAGGACTACCGGTAACAGGACAGGACTACCGGTAACAGGACAGGACTACCGGTAACAGGACAGGACTACCTGTAACAGGACAGGGGTACCGGTAACAGGACAGGGGTACCTGTAACAGGACAGGACTACTGGTAACAGGACAGAACTACCGATAACAGGACAGGACTACCGGTAACAGGACAGGACTACCTCTTACAGGACAGGACTACCGATAACCGGATAGGACTCCCGATCACTAGACAGGACTCACTATCACTGAACAGGACTCCCAATAACAGAACAGGACTCCCTATAACCGGACAGGACTCCCTATAACAGAATAGGACTCCCTATAACCGGGCAGGACTCCTGATAACAGGACAGGACTACCTGTAACAGGACAGGACTACCGATAACAGGACAGGACTCCCTATAACTGGACAGGACTCCTGATAACAGGACAGGACTACCGGTAACAGGACAGGACTACCGGTAACAGGACAGGACTACCGGTAACAGGACAGGACTACCGATAACAGGACAGGACTACCTGTAACAGAACAGGACTCCCTATAACCGGACAGGACTCCTGATAACAGGACAGGACTACCGGTAACAGGACAGGACTACCGGTAACAGGACAGGACTACCTGTAACAGAACAGGACTCCCTATAACCGGACAGGACTCCTGATAACAGGACAGGACTACCGGTAACAGGACAGGACTACCGGTAACAGGACAGGACTACCGGTAACAGGACAGGAATACCGGTAACAGGACAGGACTACCTGTAACAGGACAGGGGTACCGGTAACAGGACAGGAGTACCGGTAACAGGACAGGACTAACGGGAACAGGACAGGACTCCCGATAACAGAATAGGACTCCCTATAACCGGACAGGACTCCTGATAACCGGACAGGACTCACTATCACTGAACAGGATTCCCGATAACAGAATAGGACTCCCTATAACCGGGCAGGACTCCTGATAACAGGACAGGACTACCTGTAACAGGACAGGACTACCGATAACAGGACAGGACTACCGGTAACAGGACAGGACTCCTGATAACAGGACAGGACTACCTGTAACAGGACAGGACTAACGGGAACAGGACAGGGGTACCGATAACAGGACAGGACTACCGGTGACAGGACTACCGGATACAGGACAGGACTATCGGTAATAGGACAGGACTACCGGTGACAGGACTACCGGTAACAGGACAGGACTACCTGTAACAGGACAGGACTACCGGTAACAGGACAGGACTACCGATAACAGGACAGGACTACCTGTAACAGGACAGGACTAACGGGAACAGGACAGGGGTACCGATAACAGGACAGGACTACCGGTGACAGGACTATCGGTAACAGGACAGGACTATCGGTAACAGGACAGGACTACCGGTAACAGGACAGGACTACCGATAACAGGACAGGACTACCGGTAACAGGACAGGGGTACCGGTAACAGGACAGGGGTACCTGTAACAGGACAGGACTACTGGTAACAGGACAGAACTACCGATAACAGGACAGGACTACCGGTAACAGGACAGGACTACCTGTTACAGGACAGGACTACAGGTAACAGGACAAGACTACCGATAACAGGACAGGACTACCTGTAACAGGACAGGACTACCGGTAACAGGACAGGACTACTGGTAACAAGACAGGACTACTGGTAACAAGACTACAGGTAACAGGACAGGACTAACGGGAACAGGACAGGACTACCGGTAACAGGACAGGACTACTGGTAACAAGACTACAGGTAACAGGACAGAACTACCGGTAACAGGACAGGACTACTGGTAACAAGACTACAGGTAACAGGACAGGACTAATGGGAACAGGACAGGACTACAAGTAACAGGACAGGACTACTGGTAACAAGACTACAGGTAACAGGACAGGACTAACGGGAACAGGACAGGACTACAAGTAACAGGACAGGACTACTGGTAACAAGACTACAGGTAACAGGACAGGACTAACGGGAACAGGACAGGACTACAGGTAACAGGACAGGACTACCGGTAACAGGGCAGGACTACAGGTAACAGGACAGGACTACCGGAAACAGGACAGGACTACAAGTAACAGGACAGGACTACCTGTAACAGGACAGGACTACTGGGAACAGGACAGGACTACCGGTAACAGGACAGGACTACAAGTAACAGGACAGGACTACCTGTAACAGGACAGGACTACCGGTAACAGGACAGGACTACAGGTAACAGGACAGGACTACAGGTAACAGGACAGGACTACCGGGAACAGGACAGGACTACCGGGAACAGGACAGTACTACCGGTAACAGGACAGGACTACAGGTAACAGGACAGGACTACCGGTAACAGGACAGGACTACCTGTAACAGGACAGGACTACCGGTAAGAGGACAGGACTACCTGTAACAGGACAGGACTACCGGTAAGAGGACAGGACTACCGGTAACAGGACAGGACTATCGGTAACAGGACAGGACTACCTGTAACAGGACAGGACTACCTGTAACAGGACAGGACTATCGGTAACAGGACAGGACTACCGGTAACAGGACAGGACTATCGGTAACAGGACAGGACTACCGGTAACAGGACAGGACTACCGGTAACAGGACAGGACTACAGGTAACAGGACAGGACTACCTGTAACAGGACAGGACTACCGATAACAGGACAGGACTACAGGTAACAGGACAGGACTACCAGGAACAGGACAGGACTACAAGTAACAGGACAGGACTACTGGTAACAGGACAGGACTACCGGTAACAGTATAGGACTACAGGTAACAGGACAGGACTACAGGTAACAGGACAGGACTACCGGTAACAGGACAGGACTACCGGTAACAGGACAGGACTATCGGTAACAGGACAGGACTACTGGTAACAGGACAGGACTACAGGTAACAGGACAGGACTACAGGTAACAGGACAGGACTACAGGTAACAGGACAGGACTACCGGTAACAGGACAGGACTATCGGTAACAGGACAGGACTCGGGATAACTGGACAGGACTACCGGTAACAGGACAGGACTACTGGTAACAGGACAGGACTCGGGATAACTGGACAGTGGTGTTAGGGCTCATGTACGTGAACGAATTTTCAGTCTGCATCTGATCCGCATTTTTTTGCAGGTCGGATGCCGACCCATTCACTTCGCTG
Source organism: Bufotes viridis (assembly GCA_033119425.1). Classification (NCBI taxonomy): domain Eukaryota; kingdom Metazoa; phylum Chordata; class Amphibia; order Anura; family Bufonidae; genus Bufotes; species Bufotes viridis. The sequence continues at coordinate 623,726,517 of CM065589.1, read as the reverse complement.
GGGCCACAAATGATGTGGACAGCACTGTGTCTGCCGTCCGCAAAATTACAAGTCCTATTCCTGTCTGCATTATGGACAAGGGTAGGACTGTCCTATTGGGGCGGACGTTCTATTCCATAAAATACGCAATGTACACAGCCAGTATCCGTGTTTTTCAGCTCCGCAATTTGAGGACCACACAACAGCCGCTTGTGTTCATCCTTAGTACAAGGACTCATTTACACAACTGTATGGTTGGAGTGCCCATGCTGCAGACCGGATGTAGCGATCCGCAATGCAGGGGCCCCGTGAACTCCGTGCTGTGTTGCGGACCCATTCACTCGACATGTCCTATCTTTTGGCCAATTTTGCGGACTGTGGACTCATTCAAGTCAATGGGTCGGCACGGCTGGACGTGGTATTTGTGTGAATGGACCCTGAGCCTCTGATCAGTGTCCCTTCCTTCCTGTAATTAGCGGCAGTAATCAGCCCCCGGGGCATTAACTCTTTCAGTGCTCAGATAGTGAGAGGTATATACAGCCCGGCTGCCTGGCAGGAGCGGGGTTAACCACTCTGCGTCCAGGATCTGTCTCAGCACATAGTTATATTTCAAGACACCAGAAGATGTTAATATTCCTGGAATGTCCTATTGTCCCACAGCCAGCAGCAGATATAGGAGCCTGCAGCCGCCCTGCCCCCAACCCTTCCTGCCCATTGTGTCTGCCTCCCCCAAATAGTGGGGCACGGCTGGTCAGGCTCCTCTGCCGCGCACGCCTGGCATTTCTCGTTATGCATTACGTAGACGCCTCAAGTCTATGGAGGCGTCCGCCTCAACATTCAAGGAAACCGCCCCAATCCACAGGAGAAAACATGGGGTCCATTCAATAACACAGCACATGGGGGAGATCAGCGGCAAAACTGAGAAAAGAATGGTGATACGGGCGATAGATACCATAGTGACCGCCCTACAGCTGCTACGGGATCTCAGAGAAGAGGGTGCCCACCCATGGTCGCCTCATAGCCAACGGTCACACCGCCATTTTACATAATGGGCAAAATCCTTCTAGCTCCTCCCCTGTGTGACACATGATAGAATAAACATGGCGGATACATAACCGATACGTGGCGGATACATAACTGATACGGCGGATACATAACCGATACGTTATGGATACATAACCGGTACACGGAGGATACATAACCGATACGTGGCGGATACATAACCGATACACGGAGGATACATAACCGATACATGGCGGATACATAACCGATACGTGGCGGATAGATATCTGATACGTGATGGATACATATCTGATACATGGAGGATACATATCTGATACATGGAGGATACATAACCAATATGTGATGGATACATAACCGATACGTGGCGGATACATATCCGATACGTGGCGGATACATAACCGATACACGGAGGATACATAACCGATATGTAGTGGATACATAACCGATACATGGCGGATAGATATCCAATACGTGGCGGATACATATTCGATACGCGAGGATACATAGCGGATACGTGGTGGATACATATCTGATACATGGTGGATACATATCTGATACACGGCGGATACATATCTGATACCGCGGAGGATACATATCTGATACACAACGGATACACTTCTGATACACGGAGGATACATAACTGATACACGGAGGATACATATCTGATACACAATGGATACACATCTGATACCGGAGGATACATAACTGATATGTGGTGGATACATATCTGATACGTGGTGGATACATATCTGATACACTGAGGATACATAACTGATACGTGGTGGATACATAACTGATACGTGGTGGATACATAACTGATACGTGGTGGATACATATCTGATACGTGGTGGATACATATCTGATACACTGAGGATACATAACTGATACATGGTGGATACATAACTGATAGGTGGTGGATACATATCTGATACATGATGAATACATATCTGATACGTGGTGGATACATAACTGATACGTGGTGGATACATATCTGATACGTGGTGGATACATATCTGATACATGACGGATACATATTTGACACACGGAGTCTGTTGACCTGATCTGCAGCCAAATGAAACAAGGTGAGTGGACTCTAAGTGGACTCCACATTCTTCTCCGCTGATGTAAAACTTGTATTAATTATTTATCTCAAGGAGAAAAGGCACCAAGTGCAGAGACTGGGCCAAGGGTGAGAGGGCAGGAGGGGCAGGTCCTCCATAACAAACCGACATTGTACTACCAGGATCCCACATATCAGCCCCCGTACCACTGATCAGCTGTATGGCCCTGTACACAACTCATCGGCTATCCTCCCCTGTATACCACTGATCAGCTATCCTCCCCTGTATACCACTGATCAGCTATCCTCCCCTGTATACCACTGATCAGCTGTATGGCCCTGTACACAACTGATCGAGCTATCCTCCCTGTATACCACTGATCGGCTATCCTCCCTGTATACTCACTGATCAGCTGTATGGCCCTGTACACAACTCATCGGCTATCCTCCCTGTATACCACTGATCAGCTATCCTCCCCTGTATACCACTGATCAGCAGTATGGCCCTGTACACAACTCAATCAGCTATCCTACCCTGTATACCACTGATCAGCTGTATGGCCCTGTACACCACTCATCGGCTATCCTACCCTGTACCACTCATCGGCTATCCTCCCCTGTATACCACTGATCAGCTATACTCCCTGTACACCACTGATCAGCTGTATGGCCCTGTACACAACTCATCGGCTATCCTCCCCTGTATACCACTGATCGGCTATCCTCCCCTGTACACAACTCATCAGCTATCCTACCCTGTATACCACTGATCAGCTGTATGGCCCTGTACACAACTCATCAGCTATCCTCCCTGTATACCACTGATCGGCTATCCTCCCTGTACACAACTCATCGGCTATCCTCCCCTGTATACCACTGATCGGCTATCCTCCCTGTATACCACTGATCAGCTGTATGGCCCTGTACACAACTCATCGGCTATCCTCCCCTGTATACCACTGATCAGCGATCCTCCCTGTATACCACTGATCAGCTGTATGGCCCTGTACACAACTAATCAGCTATCCTACCCTGTATACCACTGATCAGCTGTATGGCCCTGTACACCACTCATCGGCTATCCTACCCGTACCACTCATCGGCTATCCTCCCCTGTATACCACTGATCAGCTATACTCCCCTGTACACCACTGATCAGCTGTATGGCCCTGTACACAACTCATCGGCTATCCTACCCTGTATACCACTGATCAGCTATACTCCCTGTACACAAATCATCGGCTATCCTACCCCGTACCACTCATCGGCTATCCTCCCTGTATACCACTGATCAGCTATACTCCCCTGTACACCACTGATCAGCTGTATGGCCCTGTACACAACTCATCGGCTATCCTCCCTGTATACCACTGATCGGCTATCTCCCCTGTACACAACTCATCGGCTATCCTACCCTGTATACCACTGATCAGCTGTATGGCCCTGTACACAACTCATCAGCTATCCTCCCTGTATACCACTGATCGGCTATCCTCCCTGTACACAACTCATCGGCTATCCTCCCCTGTATACCACTGATCAGCTGTATGGCCCTGTACACAACTCATCGGCTATCCTTCCCTGTATACCACTGATCAGCTGTATGGCCCTGTACACAACTCATCTGCTACCTTCCCTGTTTACCACTGATCGGCTATCCTCCCCTGTATACCACTGATCAGCTATACTCCCTGTATACCACTGATCGGCTATCCTCCCCTGTACACAACTCATCGGCTATCCTCCCTGTATACCACTGATCAGCTGTATGGCCCTGTACACAACTCATCGGCTATCCTTCCCTGTATACCACTGATCAGCTGTATGGCCCTGTACACAACTCATCTGCTACCTTCCCCTGTATACCACTGATCGGCTATCCTCCCCTGTACACAACTCATCAGCTATCCTCCCTGTATACCACTGATCAGCTATACTCCCCTGTATACGACTCATCGGTTATCCTCCCTGTATACCACTGATCAGCTGTATGGCCCTGTACACAACTCATCGGCTATCCTTCCCTGTATACCACTGATCAGCTGTATGGCCCTGTACACAACTCATCTGCTACCTTCCCCTGTATACCACTGATCGGCTATCCTCCCTGTATACCACTGATCAGCTATACTCCCCTGTATACCACTCATCGGCTATCCTCCCTGTATACCACTGATCAGCTGTATGGCCCTGTACACAACTCATCAGCTATCCTACCCTGTATACCACTGATCAGCTGTATGGCCCTGTACACAACTCATCTGCTACCTTCCCTGTATACCACTGATCGGCTATCCTCCCTGTACACAACTCATCAGCTATCCTACCCTGTATACCACTGATCGGCTATCCTCCCTGTACACCACTAATCAGCTGTATGGCCCTGTACACAACTCATCGGCTATCCTACCCTGTATACCACTGATCGGCTATCCTCCCTGTACACAACTCATCGGCTATCCTACCCTGTATACCACTGATCAGCTATATGGCCCTGTACACAACTCATCAGCTATCCTACCCTGTATACCACTGATCGGCTATCCTCCCCTGTACACAACTCATCGGCTATCCTTCCCTGTATACCACTGATCAGCTGTATGGCCCTGTACACAACTCATCTGCTACCTTCCCTGTATACCACTGATCGGCTATCCTCCCTGTATACCACTGATCAGCTATCCTCCCTGTATACCACTGATCAGCTGTATGGCCCTGTACACAACTCATCGGCTATCCTACCCTGTATACCACTGATCGGCTATCCTCCCCTGTACACAACTCATCGGCTATCCTACCCTGTATACCACTGATCAGCTGTATGGCCCTGTACACAACTCATCAGCTATCCTACCCTGTATACCACTGATCAGCTGTACGGCCCTGTACACAACTCATCGGCTATCCTCCCCTGTATACCACTGATCAGCTGTATGGCCCTGTACACAACTCATCAGCTATCCTACCCTGTATACCACTGATCGGCTATCCTCCCTGTACACAACTCATCAGCTATCCTACCCTGTATACCACTGATCGGCTATCCTCCCCTGTACACAACTCACCGGCTATCCTACCCTGTATACCACTGATCAGCTGTATGGCCCTGTACACAACTCATCGGCTACCTTCCCCTGTATACCACTGATCGGCTATCCTCCCCTGTACACAACTCATCAGCTATCCTACCCTGTATACCACTGATCGGCTATCCTCCACTGTACACCACTAAGCAGCTATGCTCCCCTGTATACCACTGATCAGCAATACTCCCCTGTACACCACTAATCAGCTGTATGGCCCTGTACACAACTCATCGGCTATCCTCCCCTGTATACCACTGATCAGCTATACTCCCCTGTATACCACTCATCGGCTATCCTCCCCTGTATACCACTGATCAGCTATACTCCCCTGTATACCACTCATCGGCTATCCTCCCCTGTATACCACTGATCAGCTGTATGGCCTTGTACACAACTCATCGGCTATCCTCCCCTGTATACCACTGATCAGCTATACTCCCTGTTTACCACTCATCGGCTATCCTCCCCTGTATACCACTGATCGGCTATCCTCCCTGTTTACCACTCATCGGCTATCCTCCCTGTATACCACTGATCAGCTGTATGGCCCTGTACACAACTCATCAGCTATCCTACCCTGTATACCACTGATCAGCTGTATGGCCCTGTACACAACTCATCAGCTATCCTACCCTGTATACCACTGATCAGCTATCCTCCCTGTTTACCACTCATCGGCTATCCTCCCTGTATACCACTGATCAGCTGTATGGCCCTGTACACAACTCATCAGCTATCCTACCCTGTATACCACTGATCAGCTGTATGGCTCCTGTACACAACTCATCAGCTATCCTACCCTGTATACCACTGATCAGCTGTATGGCCCTGTACACAACTCATCTGCTACCTTCCCCTGTATACCACTGATCGGCTATCCTCCCTGTACACAACTCATCAGCTATCCTACCCTGTATACCACTGATCGGCTATCCTCCCTGTACACCACTAATCAGCTGTATGGCCCTGTACACAACTCATCGGCTATCCTACCCTGTATACCACTGATCGGCTATCCTCCCTGTACACAACTCATCGGCTATCCTACCCTGTATACCACTGATCAGCTATATGGCCCTGTACACAACTCATCAGCTATCCTACCCTGTATACCACTGATCGGCTATCCTCCCTGTACACAACTCATCGGCTATCCTTCCCTGTATACCACTGATCAGCTGTATGGCCCTGTACACAACTCATCTGCTACCTTCCCCTGTATACCACTGATCGGCTATCCTCCCTGTATACCACTGATCAGCTATCCTCCCTGTATACCACTGATCAGCTGTATGGCCCTGTACACAACTCATCGGCTATCCTACCCTGTATACCACTGATCGGCTATCCTCCCCTGTACACAACTCATCGGCTATCCTACCCTGTATACCACTGATCAGCTGTATGGCCCTGTACACAACTCATCAGCTATCCTACCCTGTATACCACTGATCAGCTGTACGGCCCTGTACACAACTCATCGGCTATCCTCCCCTGTATACCACTGATCAGCTGTATGGCCCTGTACACAACTCATCAGCTATCCTACCCTGTATACCACTGATCGGCTATCCTCCCCTGTACACAACTCATCAGCTATCCTACCCTGTATACCACTGATCGGCTATCCTCCCTGTACACAACTCACCGGCTATCCTACCCTGTATACCACTGATCAGCTGTATGGCCCTGTACACAACTCATCGGCTACCTTCCCTGTATACCACTGATCGGCTATCCTCCCCTGTACACAACTCATCAGCTATCCTACCCTGTATACCACTGATCGGCTATCCTCCACTGTACACCACTAAGCAGCTATGCTCCCCTGTATACCACTGATCAGCAATACTCCCCTGTACACCACTAATCAGCTGTATGGCCCTGTACACAACTCATCGGCTATCCTCCCTGTATACCACTGATCAGCTATACTCCCCTGTATACCACTCATCGGCTATCCTCCCCTGTATACCACTGATCAGCTATACTCCCCTGTATACCACTCATCGGCTATCCTCCCCTGTATACCACTGATCAGCTGTATGGCCTTGTACACAACTCATCGGCTATCCTCCCTGTATACCACTGATCAGCTATACTCCCTGTTTACCACTCATCGGCTATCCTCCTGTATACCACTGATCGGCTATCCTCCCCTGTTTACCACTCATCGGCTATCCTCCCCTGTATACCACTGATCAGCTGTATGGCCCTGTACACAACTCATCAGCTATCCTACCCTGTATACCACTGATCAGCTGTATGGCCCTGTACACAACTCATCGGCTATCCTCCCCTGTATACCACTGATCAGCTATACTCCCCTGTATACCACTCATCGGCTATTCTCCCCTGTATACCACTGATCAGCTGTATGGCCTTGTACACAACTCATCGGCTATCCTCCCCTGTATACCACTGATCAGCTATACTCCCCTGTTTACCACTCATCGGCTATCCTCCCCTGTATACCACTGATCGGCTATCCTCCCCTGTTTACCACTCATCGGCTATCCTCCCCTGTATACCACTGATCAGCTGTATGGCCCTGTACACAACTCATCAGCTATCCTACCCTGTATACCACTGATCAGCTGTATGGCCCTGTACACAACTCATCAGCTATCCTACCCTGTATACCACTGATCAGCTATCCTCCCCTGTTTACCACTCATCGGCTATCCTCCCCTGTATACCACTGATCAGCTGTATGGCCCTGTACACAACTCATCAGCTATCCTACCCTGTATACCACTGATCAGCTGTATGGCCCTGTACACAACTCATCAGCTATCCTACCCTGTATACCACTGATCAGCTGTATGGCCCTGTACACAACTCATCTGCTACCTTCCCCTGTATACCACTGATCGGCTATCCTCCCCTGTACACAACTCATCAGCTATCCTACCCTGTATACCACTGATCGGCTATCCTCCCCTGTACACCACTAATCAGCTGTATGGCCCTGTACACAACTCATCGGCTATCCTACCCTGTATACCACTGATCGGCTATCCTCCCCTGTACACAACTCATCGGCTATCCTACCCTGTATACCACTGATCAGCTATATGGCCCTGTACACAACTCATCAGCTATCCTACCCTGTATACCACTGATCGGCTATCCTCCCCTGTACACAACTCATCGGCTATCCTTCCCTGTATACCACTGATCAGCTGTATGGCCCTGTACACAACTCATCTGCTACCTTCCCCTGTATACCACTGATCGGCTATCCTCCCCTGTATACCACTGATCAGCTATCCTCCCCTGTATACCACTGATCAGCTGTATGGCCCTGTACACAACTCATCGGCTATCCTACCCTGTATACCACTGATCGGCTATCCTCCCTGTACACAACTCATCGGCTATCCTACCCTGTATACCACTGATCAGCTGTATGGCCCTGTACACAACTCATCAGCTATCCTACCCTGTATACCACTGATCAGCTGTACGGCCCTGTACACAACTCATCGGCTATCCTCCCCTGTATACCACTGATCAGCTGTATGGCCCTGTACACAACTCATCAGCTATCCTACCCTGTATACCACTGATCGGCTATCCTCCCTGTACACAACTCATCAGCTATCCTACCCTGTATACCACTGATCGGCTATCCTCCCCTGTACACAACTCATCGGCTATCCTTCCCTGTATACCACTGATCAGCTGTATGGCTCCTGTACACAACTCATCTGCTACCTTCCCTGTATACCACTGATCGGCTATCCTCCCTGTATACCACTGATCAGCTATCCTCCCTGTATACCACTGATCAGCTGTATGGCCCTGTACACAACTCATCGGCTATCCTACCCTGTATACCACTGATCGGCTATCCTCCCTGTACACAACTCATCGGCTATCCTACCCTGTATACCACTGATCAGCTGTATGGCCCTGTACACAACTCATCAGCTATCCTACCCTGTATACCACTGATCAGCTGTACGGCCCTGTACACAACTCATCGGCTATCCTCCCTGTATACCACTGATCAGCTGTATGGCCCTGTACACAACTCATCAGCTATCCTACCCTGTATACCACTGATCGGCTATCCTCCCCTGTACACAACTCATCAGCTATCCTACCCTGTATACCACTGATCGGCTATCCTCCCTGTACACAACTCACCGGCTATCCTACCCTGTATACCACTGATCAGCTGTATGGCCTCTGTACACAACTCATCGGCTACCTTCCCTGTATACCACTGATCGGCTATCCTCCCCTGTACACAACTCATCAGCTATCCTACCCTGTATACCACTGATCGGCTATCCTCCACTGTACACCACTAAGCAGCTATGCTCCCTGTATACCACTGATCAGCAATACTCCCTGTACACCACTAATCAGCTGTATGGCCCTGTACACAACTCATCGGCTATCCTCCCTGTATACCACTGATCAGCTATACTCCCCTGTATACCACTCATCGGCTATCCTCCCCTGTATACCACTGATCAGCTATACTCCCTGTATACCACTCATCGGCTATCCTCCCTGTATACCACTGATCAGCTGTATGGCCTTGTACACAACTCATCGGCTATCCTCCCTGTATACCACTGATCAGCTATACTCCCTGTTTACCACTCATCGGCTATCCTCCTCTGTATACCACTGATCGGCTATCCTCCCCTGTTTACCACTCATCGGCTATCCTCCCCTGTATACCACTGATCAGCTGTATGGCCCTGTACACAACTCATCAGCTATCCTACCCTGTATACCACTGATCAGCTGTATGGCCCTGTACACAACTCATCAGCTATCCTACCCTGTATACCACTGATCAGCTATCCTCCCTGTTTACCACTCATCGGCTATCCTCCCCTGTATACCACTGATCAGCTGTATGGCCCTGTACACAACTCATCAGCTATCCTACCCTGTATACCACTGATCAGCTGTATGGCCCTGTACACAACTCATCAGCTATCCTACCCTGTATACCACTGATCAGCTGTATGGCCCTGTACACAACTCATCTGCTACCTTCCCTGTATACCACTGATCGGCTATCCTCCCTGTACACAACTCATCAGCTATCCTACCCTGTATACCACTGATCGGCTATCCTCCCTGTACACCACTAATCAGCTGTATGGCCCTGTACACAACTCATCGGCTATCCTACCCTGTATACCACTGATCGGCTATCCTCCCTGTACACAACTCATCGGCTATCCTACCCTGTATACCACTGATCAGCTATATGGCCCTGTACACAACTCATCAGCTATCCTACCCTGTATACCACTGATCGGCTATCCTCCCCTGTACACAACTCATCGGCTATCCTTCCCTGTATACCACTGATCAGCTGTATGGCCCTGTACACAACTCATCTGCTACCTTCCCCTGTATACCACTGATCGGCTATCCTCCCTGTATACCACTGATCAGCTATCCTCCCTGTATACCACTGATCAGCTGTATGGCCCTGTACACAACTCATCGGCTATCCTACCCTGTATACCACTGATCGGCTATCCTCCCTGTACACAACTCATCGGCTATCCCACCCTGTATACCACTGATCAGCTGTATGGCCCTGTACACAACTCATCAGCTATCCTACCCTGTATACCACTGATCAGCTGTACGGCCCTGTACACAACTCATCGGCTATCCTCCCTGTATACCACTGATCAGCTGTATGGCCCTGTACACAACTCATCAGCTATCCTACCCTGTATACCACTGATCGGCTATCCTCCCCTGTACACAACTCATCAGCTATCCTACCCTGTATACCACTGATCGGCTATCCTCCCCTGTACACAACTCACCGGCTATCCTACCCTGTATACCACTGATCAGCTGTATGGCCCTGTACACAACTCATCGGCTACCTTCCCCTGTATACCACTGATCGGCTATCCTCCCTGTACACAACTCATCAGCTATCCTACCCTGTATACCACTGATCGGCTATCCTCCACTGTACACCACTAAGCAGCTATGCTCCCCTGTATACCACTGATCAGCAATACTCCCTGTACACCACTAATCAGCTGTATGGCCCTGTACACAACTCATCGGCTATCCTCCCCTGTATACCACTGATCAGCTATACTCCCCTGTATACCACTCATCGGCTATCCTCCCTGTATACCACTGATCAGCTATACTCCCTGTATACCACTCATCGGCTATCCTCCCTGTATACCACTGATCAGCTGTATGGCCTTGTACACAACTCATCGGCTATCCTCCCTGTATACCACTGATCAGCTATACTCCCCTGTTTACCACTCATCGGCTATCCTCCCTGTATACCACTGATCGGCTATCCTCCCCTGTTTAACACTCATCGGCTATCCTCCCTGTATACCACTGATCAGCTGTATGGCCCTGTACACAACTCATCAGCTATCCTACCCTGTATACCACTGATCAGCTGTATGGCCCTGTACACAACTCATCAGCTATCCTACCCTGTATACCACTGATCGGCTATCCTCCCTGTACACAACTCATCAGCTATCCTACCCTGTAGACCACTGATCGGCTATCCTACCCTGTATACCACTGATCAGCTGTATGGCCTTGTACACAACTCATCGGCTACCTTCCCTGTATACCACTGATCGGCTATCCTCCCCTGTACACAACTCATCAGCTATCCTACCCTGTATACCACTGATCGGCTATCCTCCCCTGTACACCACTAATCAGCTGTATGGCCCTGTACACAACTCATCGGCTATCCTACCCTGTATACCACTGATCGGCTATCCTCCCTGTACACAACTCATCGGCTATCCTACCCTGTATACCACTGATCAGCTATATGGCTCCTGTACACAACTCATCAGCTATCCTACCCTGTATACCACTGATCGGCTATCCTCCCCTGTACACAACTCATCGGCTATCCTCCCCTGTACACAACTCATCGGCTATCCTCCCCTGTATATCACTGATCAGCTGTATGGCCCTGTACACAACTCATCAGCTATCCTACCCTGTATACCACTGATCGGCTATCCTCCCCTGTACACAACTCATCGGCTATCCTCCCCTGTATACCACTGATCAGCTGTATGGCCCTGTACACAACTCATCAGCTATCCTACCCTGTATACCACTGATCGGCTATCCTCCCCTGTACACAACTCATCAGCTATCCTACCCTGTATACCACTGATCAGCTGTATGGCCCTGTACACAACTCATCAGCTATCCTACCCTGTATACCACTGATCAGCTATCCTCCCCTGTATACCACTGATCAGCTGTATGGCCCTGTACACAACTCATCAGCTATCCTACCCTGTATACCACTGATCAGCTATCCTACCCTGTATACCACTGATCAGCTGTATGGCCCTGTACACAACTCATCTGCTACCTTCCCCTGTATACCACTGATCGGCTATCCTCCCCTGTACACAACTCATCGGCTATCCTCCCCTGTACACAACTCATCGGCTATCCTCCCCTGTACACAACTCATCGGCTATCCTACCCTTCCTAATCTCCTTTGTTATTCCTCTCTCTATAATCTCCTCTGTTATTCCTCTCTCTATAATGTCCTCTGTTATTCCTCTCTCTATAATCTCCTCTGTTATTCCTCTCTCTATAATGTCCTCTGTTATTCCTCTCTATAATGTCCTCTGTTATTCCTCTCTATAATGTCCTCTGTTATTCCTCTCTCTATAATGTCCTCTGTTATTCCTCTCTATAATGTCCTTTGTTATTCCTCTCTATAATGTCCTCTGTTATTGCTCTCTCTATAATGTCCTCTGTTATTCCTCTCTCTATAACGTCCTCTGTTACTCCTCTCTCTATAATCTCCTCTGTTATTCCTCTCTCTATAATCTCCTCTGTTACTCCTCTCTCTATAATCTCCTCTGTTATTCCTCTCTCTATAATCTCCTCTGTTACTCCTCTCTCTATAATGTCCTCTGTTATTCCTCTCTCTATAATGTCCTCTGTTATTCCTCTCTCTATAATCTCCTCTGTTACTCCTCTCTCTATAATCTCCTCTGTTATTCCTCTCTCTATAATCTCCTCTGTTATTCCTCTCTCTATAATGTCCTCTGTTATTCCTCTCTCTATAACGTCCTCTGTTACTCCTCTCTCTATAATCTCCTCTGTTATTCCTCTCTCTATAATCTCCTCTGTTATTCCTCTCTCTATAATGTCCTCTGTTATTCCTCTCACTATAATCTCCTCTGTTATTCCTCTCTCTATAATGTCCTCTGTTATTCCTCTCTCTATAATCTCCTCTGTTATTCCTCTCTATATAATCTCCTCTGTTATTCCTCTCTATAATTTCCTCTGTTATTCCTCTCTCTATAATCTCCTCTGTTATTCCTCTCTCTATAATCTCCTATGTTATTCCTCTCTATAATCTCCTCTGTTATTCCTCTCTCTATAATGTCCTCTGTTATTCCTCTCTCTATAATGTCCTCTGTTATTCCTCTCTCTATAACGTCCTATGTTATTCCTCTCTATAATGTCCTCTGTTATTCCTCTCTATAATGTCCTCTGTTATTCCTCTCTCTATAATGTCCTCTGTTATTTCTCTCTCTATAATCTCCTCTGTTATTCCTCTCTATAATCTCCTCTGTTATTCCTCTCTCTATAATCTCCTCTTTTATTCCTCTCTCTATAATGTCCTCTGTTATTCCTCTCTCTATAATGTCCTCTGTTATTCCTCTCTCTATAATGTCCTCTGTTATTCCTCTCTCTATAATGTCCTCTGTTATTCCTCTCTCTATAATCTCCTCTGTTATTCCTCTCTCTATAATGTCCTCTGTTATTCCTCTCTATAATGTCCTCTGTTATTCCTCCTCTATAATGTCCTCTGTTATTCCTCTCTCTATAATGTCCTCTGTTATTCCTCTCTCTATAATCTCCTATGTTACTCCTCATCTCCTCTGTTATTCCTCTCTCTATAATGTCCTCTGTTATTCCTCTCTTTATAATGTCCTCTGTTATTCCTCTCTCCTCTGTTATTCCTCTCTCTAAAATGTCCTCTGTTATTCCTCTCTCTATAATGTCCTCTGTTATTCCTCTTTCCTCTGTTATTCCTCTCTATATAATGTCCTCTGTTATTCCTCTCTCCTCTGTTATTCCTCTCTCCTCTGTTATTCCTCTCTCCTCTGTTATTCCTCTCTCTATAATGTCCTCTGTTATTCCTCATCTCTTCTGTTATTCCTCTCTCTATAATGTCCTCTGTTATTCCTCTCTCCTCTGTTATTCCTCTCTATAATCTCCTCTGTTATTCCTCTCTCTATAATGTCCTCTGTTATTCCTCTCTCTATAATCTCTTCTGTTATTCCTCTCTATAATGTCCTCTGTTATTCCTCTCTATAATGTCCTCTGTTATTCCTCATCTCCTCTGGTTTTCCTCTCTATAATGTCCTCTGTTATTCCTCATCTCCTCTGTTATTCCTCTGTCTATAATGTCCTCTGTTATTCCTCTCTATAATCTCCTCTGTTATTCCTCTCTCTATAATCTCATCTGTTACTCCTCTCTCTATAATGTCCTCTGTTATTCCTCTCTCTATAATGTCCTCTGTTATTCCTCTCTCTATAATCTCCTCTGTTATTCCTCTCTCTATAACGTCCTATGTTATTCCTCTCTCTATAATGTCCTCTGTTATTCCTCTCTATAATGTCCTCTGTTATTCCTCTCTCTATAATCTCCTCTGTTATTCCTCTCTCTATAACGTCCTATGTCATTCCTCTCTATAATGTCCTCTGTTATTCCTCTCTATAATGTCCTCTGTTATTCCTCTCTCTATAATGTCCTCTGTTATTCCTCTGTCTATAATCTCCTCTGTTATTCCTCTCTCTATAATCTCCTCTGTTACTCTCTCTCTATAATGTCCTCTGTTATTCCTCTCTATAATGTCCTCTGTTATTCCTCATCTCCTCTGTTATTCCTCTGTCTATAATGTCCTCTGTTATTCCTCTCTCCTCTGTTATTCCTCTCTCTATAATGTCCTCTGTTATTCCTCTCTATAATGTCCTCTGTTATTCCTCTCTCTATAATCTCCTCTGTTATTCCTCTCTCTATAATCTCCTCTGTTATTCCTCTCTCTATAATGCTCCTCTGTTATTCCTCTCTCTATAATCTCCTCTGTTATTCCTCTCTCTATAATCTCCTCTGTTATTCCTCTCTCTATAATGTCCTCTGTTATTCCTCCTCTATAATGTCCTCTGTTATTCCTCTCTCTATAATCTCCTCTGTTATTCCTCTCTATAATGTCCTCTGTTATTCCTCTCTCTATAATCTCCTCTGTTATTCCTCTCTATAATCTCCTCTGTTATTCCTCTCTATAATGTCCTCTGTTATTCCTCTCTCTATAATGTCCTCTGTTATTCCTCTCTCTATAATCGTCCTCTGTTATTCCTCTCTATAATGTCCTCTGTTATTCCTCTCTCTATAATCTCCTCTGTTATTCCTCTCTCTATAATCTCCTCTGTTATTCCTCTCTATAATGTCCTCTGTTATTCCTCTCTATAATGTCCTCTGTTATTCTCTCTCTATAATGTCCTCTGTTATTCCTCTCTCTATAATGTCCTCTGTTATTCCTCTCTCTATAATCTCCTCTGTTATTCCTCTCTATAATGTCCTCTGTTATTCCTCTCTCTATAATGTCCTCTGTTATTCCTCTCTATAATGTCCTCTGTTATTCCTCTCTATAATGTCCTCTGTTATTCCTCTCTCTATAATGTCCCTCTGTTATTCCTCTCTCTATAATCTCCTCTGTTATTCTCTCTATATGTCTCTATTCTCTCTCTATAATGTCCTCTGTTATTCCTCTCTATATGTCCTCTGTTATTCCTCTCTATATGTCCTCTGTTATTCCTCTCTCTATAATCTCCTCTGTTATTCCTCTCTCTATAATCTCCTCTATTCCTCTCTCTATAATGTCCTCTGTTATTCCTCTCTCTATAATGTCCTCTGTTATTCCATCTCTCTCTATAATCTCCTCTGTTATTCCTCTCTCTATAATCTCCTCTGTTATTCCTCTCTATAATGTCCTCTGTTATTCCTCTCTATAATGTCCTCTGTTATTCCTCTCTCTATAATCTCCTCTGTTATTCCTCTCTCTATAATGTCCTCTGTTATTCCTCTCTCTATAATGTCCTCTGTTATTCCTTCTCTATAATCTCCTCTGTTATTCCTCTCTCTATAATCTCCTCTGTTATTCCTCTCTCTATAATGTCCTCTGTTATTCCTCTCTCTATAATCTCCTCTGTTATTCCTCTCTCTATAATCTCCTCTGTTATTCCTCTCTCTATAATCTCCTCTGTTATTCCTCTCTCTATAATGTCCTCTGTTATTCCTCTCTCTATAATCTCCTCTGTTATTCCTCTCTATAATCTCCTCTGTTATTCCTCTCTATAATGTCCTCTGTTATTCCTCTCTCTATAATCTCCTCTGTTATTCTCTCTCTATAATGTCCTCTGTTATTCCTCTCTCTATAATGTCCTCTGTTATTCCTCTCTCTATAATGTCCTCTGTTATTCCTCTCTCTATAATCTCCTCTGTTATTCCTCTCTCTATAATGTCCTCTGTTATTCCCTCTCTATAATCTCCTCTGTTATTCCTCTCTATAATCTCCTCTGTTATTCCTCTCTCTATAATCTCCTCTGTTATTCCTCTCTCTATAATCTCCTCTGTTATTCCTCTCTCTATAATCTCCTCTGTTATTCCTCTCTCATAATGTCCTCTGTTATTCCTCTCTCTATAATCTCCTCTATGTTATTCCTCTCTCTATAATGTCCTCTGTTATTCCTCTCTATAATCTCCTCTGTTATTCCTCTCTATAATGTCCTCTGTTATTCCTCTCTCTATAATCTCCTCTGTTATTCCTCTCTCTATAATGTCCTCTGTTATTCCTCTCTCTATAATCTCCTCTGTTATTCCTCTCTATAATGTCCTCTGTTATTCCTCTCTCTATAATCTCCTCTGTTATTCCTCTCTCTATAATGTCCTCTGTTATTCCTCTCTCTATAATCTCCTCTGTTATTCCTCTCTATAATGTCCTCTGTTATTCCTCTCTCTATAATCTCCTCTGTTATTCCTCTCTCCTTCGTTTATCTCCTTATAATCTCTTCTATCATTCCTCTATCCCAGGGATCAGGAACCTTCGGCACTCCAGCTGTTGTGGAACTACAACTCCCAGCATGCTCTGTCCCCTTGTGTGGGAGTTTAGAGAGCAGTATGTCTCCCCGGGGCACAAAGTACTGCCCAATATAAGTATGAGAGCTCCTGCGCACTCCTTCCCTTCCCTGTCCCGGTAGGAGCCCGTGCTGAACGTAGAACCTTAGTAGAGGCGTCCATCTTCCTGTGGGGATCAGGCTGGGCGTGCGTCTGGCTTCTAAGATGGCGGTTTCTTATCTGCTGTGTCACCCTCCTCAGGTGTCTGAGATTTATCACTCGGAAACCTTTGCCCTCAGCGCTCTCTGCAGATTTCTCTAAAGGAATGTGCCGCCATCGCACCGCCTGCTGCAGGTCACACACAGGTGCAGATACCGGGACAGGGCTCGTCTGCAGAGCTAGCCAGGAGCATGCTCACTACATACACACAGAGAACACGCTCGTTACCTGTACAGGAGCATGCTTCACTACATACACACAGAGAACACGCTCATTACCTGTACAGGAGCATGCCCACTACATACACACAGAGAACACGCTAATTACCTGTACAGGAGCATGCTCACTACATACACACAGAGAACACGCTCATTACCTGTACAGGAGCATGATCACTACATACACACAGAGAACCCGCTCATTACCTGTACAGGAGCATGCTTACTACATACACACAGAGAACACGCTCATTACCTGTACAGGAGAATGCTTACTACATACGCCAAGAGAACCCGCTCATTACCTGTACAGGAGCATGCTTACTACATAGACACAGAGAACCCGCTAATTACCTGTACAGGATCATGCTCACTACATACACACAGAGAACACGCTCATTACCTGTTCAGGAGCATGCTCACTACATACACACAGAGAACACGCTCATTACCTGTACAGGAGCATGCCCACTACATACACACAGAGAACACGCTAATTATCTGTACAGGAGCATGCTCACTACATACACACAGAGAACACGCTCATTATCTGTACAGGAGCATGCCCACTACATACACATAGAGAACACACTTATTACCTGTACAGGAGCATGCTCACTACATACACACAGAGAACCCGCTCATTACCTGTACAGGAGCATGCTTACTACATACACACAGAGAACACGCTCATTATCTGTACAGGAGCATGCTTACTACATAGACACAGAGAACCCGCTCATTACCTGTACAGGAGCATGCCCACTACATACACACAGAGAACACGCTCATTATCTGTACAGGAGCATGCTTACTACATAGACACAGAGAACCCGCTAATTACCTGTACAGGAGCATGCTCACTACATTCACACAGAGAACACGCTCATTATCTGTACAGGAGCATGCTCACTACATTACACACAGAGAACCCGCTCATTACCTGTACAGGAGCATGCTCACTACATACACACAGAGAACCCTCTCATTACCTGTACAGGAGCATGATCACTACATACACACAGAGAGCACGCTCATTACCTGTACAGGAACATGCTCACTACATACACACAGAGAACACGCTCATTACCTGTACAGGATCATGCTCACTACATACACACAGAGAACACGCTCATTACCTGCACAGGATCATGCTCACTACATACACACAGAGAACACGCTCATTACCTGTACAGGATCATGCTCACTATATACACACAGAGAACACGCTGATTTCCTGTACAGGAGCATGCCCACTACATAGACACAGAGAACACGCTTATTACCTGTACAGGAGCATGCTCACTACATACACACAGAGAACCCGCTCATTACCTGTACAGGAGCATGCTTACTACATACACACAGAGAACACGCTCATTATCTGTACAGGAGCATTCTTACTACATAGACACAGAGAACCCGCTAATTACCTGTACAGGAGCATGCTTACTACATTCACACAGAGAACACGCTCATTATCTGTACAGGAGCATGCTCACTACATTCACACAGAGAACCCGCTCATTACCTGTACAGGAGCATGCTCACTACATACACACAGAGAACCCGCTCATTACCTGTACAGGAGCATGATCACTACATACACACAGAGAACACGCTAATTATCTGTACAGGAGCATACTCACTACATACACACAGAGAGCACGCTGATTACCTGTACAGGAGCATGCTCACTACATACACACAGAGAACCCGCTCATTACCTGTACAGGAACATGCTCACTACATACACACAGAGAACCCGCTCATTTCCTGTACAGGAGCATGATCACTACATACACACAGAGAACCTGCTCATTACCTGTACAGAAGCATGCTCACTACATACACACAGAGAACCCTCTCATTACCTGTACAGGAGCATGCTCACTACATAGACACAGAGAACACGCTCATTACATGTACAGGAGCATGCTCACTACATACACACAGAGAACATGCTCATTACCTGTACAGGAGCATGCTCACTACATACACACAGAGAACCTGCTCATTTCCTGTACAGGAGCATGATCACTACATACAGACAGAGAACCCGCTCATTACCTGTACAGGTGCATGCTCACTACTTACACACAGAGAACCCTCTCATTACCTGTACAGGAGCATGCTCACTACATACACACAGAGAGCACGCTCATTACCTGTACAGGAGCATGCCCACTACATACACACAGAGAACCCGCTCATTACCTGTACAGGAGCATGCTCACTATATACACACAGAGAACACGCTCATTACCTGTACAGAAGCATGCTCACTACATACACACAGAGAACACGCTCATTACCTGTACAGGAGCATGCTCATTACATACACACAGAGAACCCGCTCATTACCTGTACAGGAGCATGCTTACTACATACACACAGAGAACACGCTATTTATCTGTACAGGAACATGCTTACTACATACACACAGAGAACCCGCTCATTACCTGTACAGGAGCATGCCCACTACATACACACAGAGAACCCGCTCATTACCTGTACAGGAACATGCTCACTACATACACACAGAGAACCCGCTCATTACCTGTACAGGAGCATGCTCAATACATACACACAGAGAACCCGCTCACTACCTGTACAGGATCATGCTCACTACATAGACACAGAGAACACTCTCATTACCTGTACAGGAGCATGCTCACTACATACACACAGAGAACACGCTCATTACCTGTACAGGAGCATGCTTACTACATACACACAGAGAACACGCTCATTACCTGTACAGGAGCATGCTCACTACATACACACAGAGAACACGCTCATTACCTGTACAGGAGCATGCTCACTACATACACACAGAGAACCCGCTCATTACCTGTACAGGAGCATGCTCACTACATTCACACAGAGAACACGCTCATTACCTGTACAGGAGCATGCTCACTACATACACACAGAGAACACGCTCATTACCTGTAAAGGAGCATGCTCACTACATACACACAGAGAACCCGCTCATTACCTGTACAGGAGCATGCTCACTACATACACACAGAGAACATGCTCATTACCTGTACAGGAGCATGCTCACTACATACACACAGAGAACCCGCTCATTACCTGTACAGGAGCATGCTTACTACATACACACAGAGAACACGCTCATTACCTGTACAGGAGAATGCTTACTACATACGCCTTGAGAACCCGCTCATTACCTGTACAGGAGCATGCTTACTACATAGACACAGAGAACCCGCTAATTACCTGTACAGGAGCATGCTCACTACATACACACAGAGAACACGCTCATTACCTGTTCAGGAGCATGCTCACTACATACACACAGAGAACACGCTCATTACCTGTACAGGAGCATGCCCACTACATACACACAGAGAACACGCTTATTATCTGTACAGGAGCATGCTCACTACATACACACAGAGAACACGCTCATTACCTGTACAGGAGCATGCCCACTACATACACATAGAGAACACACTTATTACCTGTACAGGAGCATGCTCACTAAATACACACAGAGAACCCGCTCATTACCTGTACAGGAGCATGCTTACTACATACACACAGAGAACACGCTCATTATCTGTACAGGAGCATGCTTACTACATAGACACAGATAACCCGCTCATTACCTGTACAGGAGCATGCTTACTACATACACACAGAGAACACGCTCATTATCTGTACAGGAGCATGCTTACTACATAGACACAGAGAACCCGCTAATTACCTGTACAGGAGCATGCTCACTACATTCACACAGAGAACACGCTCATTATCTGTACAGGAGCATGCTCACTACATTCACACAGAGAACACGCTCATTACCTGTACAGGAGCATGCTCACTACATACACACAGAGAACCCTCTCATTACCTGTACAGGAGCATGATCACTACATACACACAGAGAGCACGTTCATTACCTGTACAGGAACATGCTCACTACATACACACAGAGAACACGCTCATTACCTGTACAGGATCATGCTCACTACATACACACAGAGAACACGCTCATTACCTGTACAGGATCATGCTCACTACATACACACAGAGAACACGCTCATTACCTGTACAGGATCATGCTCACTACATACACACAGAGAACACGCTGATTACCTGTACAGGAGCATGCTCACTACATACACACAGAGAATACGCTCATTACCTGTACAGGAGCATGCCCACTACATAGACACAGAGAACACGCTTATTACCTGTACAGGAGCATGCTCACTACATACACACAGAGAACCCGCTCATTACCTGTACAGGAGCATGCTTACTACATACACACAGAGAACACGCTCATTATCTGTACAGGAGCATTCTTACTACATAGACACAGAGAACCCGCTAATTACCTGTACAGGAGCATGCTCACTACATTCACACAGAGAACACGCTCATTATCTGTACAGGAGCATGCTCACTACATTCACACAGAGAACCCGCTCATTACCTGTACAGGAGCATGCTCACTACATTCACACAGAGAACCCGCTCATTACCTGTACAGGAGCATGCTCACTACATACACACAGAGAACACGCTGATTACCTGTACAGGAGCATGCTCACTACATACACACAGAGAACCCGCTCATTACCTGTACAGGAACATGCTCACTACATACACACAGAGAACCCGCTCATTTCCTGTACAGGAGCATGATCACTACATACACACAGAGAACCTGCTCATTACCTGTACAGAAGCATGCTCACTACATACACACAGAGAACCCTCTCATTACCTGTACAGGAGCATGCTCACTACATAGACACAGAGAACACGCTCATTACATGTACAGGAGCATGCTCACTACATACACACAGAGAACATGCTCATTACCTGTACAGGAGCATGCTCACTACATACACACAGAGAACCTGCTCATTACCTGTACAGGAGCATGATCACTACATTCAGACAGAGAACCCGCTCATTACCTGTACAGGTGCATGCTCACTACATACACACAGAGAACCCGCTCATTACCTGTACAGGAGCATGCTCACTACATTCTCACAGAGAACCCGCTCATTACCTGTACAGGAGCATGCTCACTACATACACACAGAGAACCCGCTCATTACCTGTACAGGAGCATGCTCACTACATACACACAGAGAACACGCTCATTACCTGTACAGGAGCATGCTCACTACATACACACAGAGAACCCGCTCTTTACCTGTACAGGAGCATGCTTACTACATACACACAGAGAACACGCTTATTACCTGTACAGGAGCATGCCCACTACATACACACAGAGAACCCGCTCATTACCTGTACAGGAGCATGCTTACTACATAGACACAGAGAACCCACTAATTACCTGTACAGGAGCATGCTCACTACATACACACAGAGAACACGCTCATTACCTGTACAGGAGCATGCCCACTTCATACACACAGAGAACACGCTAATTATCTGTACAGGAGCATGCTCACTACATACACACAGAGAACACGCTCATTACCTGTACAGGAGCATGCCCACTACATACACATAGAGAACACACTTATTACCTGTACAGGAGCATGCTCACTACATACACACAGAGAACCCGCTCATTACCTGTACAGGAGCATGCTTACTACATACACACAGAGAACACGCTCATTATCTGTACAGGAGCATGCTTACTACATAGACACAGAGAACCCGCTCATTACCTGTACAGGAGCATGCTTACTACATACACACAGAGAACACGCTCATTATCTGTACAGGAGCATGCTTACTACATAGACACAGAGAACCCGCTAATTACCTGTACAGGAGCATGCTCACTACATTCACACAGAGAACACGCTCATTATCTGTACAGGAGCATGCTCACTACATACACACAGAGAACCCTCTCATTACCTGTACAGGAGCATGATCACTACATACACACAGAGAGCACGCTCATTACCTGTACAGGAACATGCTCACTACATACACACAGAGAACACGCTCATTACCTGTACAGGATCATGCTCACTACATACACACAGAGAACACGCTCATTACCTGTACAGGATCATGCTCACTACATACACACAGAGAACACGCTCATTACCTGCACAGGATCATGCTCACTACATACACACAGAGAACACGCTGATTACCTGTACAGGAGCATGCTCACTACATACACACAGAGAATACGCTCATTACCTGTACAGGAGCATGCCCACTACATAGACACAGAGAACACGCTTATTACCTGTACAGGAGCATGCTCACTACATACACACAGAGAACCCGCTCATTACCTGTACAGGAGCATGCTTACTACATACACACAGAGAACACGCTCATTATCTGTACAGGAGCATTCTTACTACATAGACACAGAGAACCCGCTAATTACCTGTACAGGAGCATGCTCACTACATTCACACAGAGAACACGCTCATTATCTGTACAGGAGCATGCTCACTACATTCACACAGAGAACCCGCTCATTACCTGTACAGGAGCATGCTCACTACATTCACACAGAGAACCCGCTCATTACCTGTACAGGAGCATGCTCACTACATACACACAGAGAACCCTCTCATTACCTGTACAGGAGCATGATCACTACATACACACAGAGAACACGCTAATTATCTGTACAGGAGCATGCTCACTACATACACACAGAGAGCACGCTGATTACCTGTACAGGAGCATGCTCACTACATACACACAGAGAACCCGCTCATTACCTGTACAGGAACATGCTCACTACATACACACAGAGAACCCGCTCATTTCCTGTACAGGAGCATGATCACTACATACACACAGAGAACCTGCTCATTACCTGTACAGAAGCATGCTCACTACATACACACAGAGAACCCTCTCATTACCTGTACAGGAGCATGCTCACTACATAGACACAGAGAACACGCTCATTACATGTACAAGAGCATGCTCACTACATACACACAGAGAACATGCTCATTACCTGTACAGGAGCATGCTCACTACATACACACAGAGAACCTGCTCATTACCTGTACAGGAGCATGATCACTACATACAGACAGAGAACCCGCTCATTACCTGTACAGGTGCATGCTCACTACATACACACAGAGAACCCTCTCATTACCTGTACAGGAGCATGCTCACTACATACACACAGAGAGCACGCTCATTACCTGTACAGGAGCATGCCCACTACATACACACAGAGAACCCGCTCAATACCTGTACAGGATCATGCTAACTACATACACACAGAGAACACGCTCATTACCTGTACAGGAGCATGCTCACTACATACACACAGAGAACACGCTCATTACCTGTACAGGATCATGCTCACTACATAGACACAGAGAACATGCTCATTACCTGTACAGGAGCATGCTCACTACATACACACAGAGAACCCACTAATTACCGGTACAGGAGCATGCTCACTACATACACACAGAGAACCCGCTCATTACCTGTACAGGAGCATGCTCACTACATACACACAGAGAACCTGCTCATTACCTGTACAGGAGCATGCTCACTACATACACACAGAGAACCCGCTCATTACCTGTACAGGAGCATGCTCACTTCATACACACAGAGAGCACGCTTATTACCTGTACAGGAGCATGCTCACTACATTCACACAGAGAGCACGCTCATTACCTGTACAGGATCATGCTCACTACATACACACTGAGAACCCGCTCATTACCTGTACAGGAGCATGCTTACTTCATAGACACAGAGAACCCGCTCATTACCTGTACAGGATCATGCTCACTTCATACACACAGAGAGCACGCTCATTACCTGTACAGGAGCATGCTCACTACATTCACACAGAGAGCACGCTCATTACCTGTACAGGATCATGCTCACTACATACACACTGAGAACCCGCTCATTACCTGTACAGGAGCATGCTTACTGCATAGACACAGAGAGCACGCTCATTACCTGTACAGGAGCATGCTCACTACATTCACACAGAGAGCACGCTCATTACCTGTACAGATTCATGCTCACTACATACACACAGAGAACCCGCTCATTACCTGTACAGGAGCATGCTTACTACATAGACACAGAGAACCCGCTCATTACCTGTACAGGATCATGCTCACTACATACACACAGAGAACACGCTCATTACCTGTACAGGAGCATGCTCACTACATGCACACAGAGAACACGCTCATTACCTGTACAGGAGCATGCTCACTACATGCACACAGAGAACACGCTCATTACCTGTACAGGAGCATGATCACTTCATACACACAGAGAACCCGCTCATTACCTGTACAGGATCATGCTCACTACATACACACAGAGAACACGCTCATTACCTGTACAGGAGCATGATCACTACATACACACAGGGAACACGCTCATTACCTGTACAGGAGCATGATCACTACATACACACAGAGAACACGCTCATTACCTGTACAGGAGCATGATCACTACATACACACAGAGAACACGCTCATTACCTGTACAGGAGCATGCCCACTACATACACACAGAGAACCCGCTCATTACCTGTACAGGAGCATGCCCACTACATACACACAGAGAACACGCTCATTACCTGTACAGGAGCATGCTCACTACATACACACAGAGAACACGCTCATTACCTGTACAGGAGCATGATCACTACATACACACAGAGATCCCGCTCATTACCTGTACAGGAGCATGCCCACTACATTCACACAGAGAACCCGCTCATTACCTGTACAGGATCATGATCACTACATACACACAGAGAACTCGCTCATTACCTGTACAGGAGCATGCCCACTACTTACACACAGAGAACACGCTCATTACCTGTACAGGAGCATGCTCACTACATACACACATAGAACCCGCTCATTACCTGTATAGGAGCATGCTCACTACATACACACAGAGAACCCGCTAATTACCTGTACAGGAGCATGCTCACTACATACACACAGAGAACCCGCTCATTACCTGTACAGGAGCATGCTCACTACATACACACAGAGATCCCGCTCATTACCTGTACAGGAGCATGATCACTACATACACACAGAGAACCCGCTCATTACCTGTACAGGAGCATGCTCACTACATACACACAGAGAACCCGCTCATTACCTGTACAGGAGCATGCCCACTACATACACACAGAGAGCACGCTCATTACCTGTACAGGAGCATGCTCACTACATACACACAGAGAACCCGCTCATTACCTGTACAGGAGCATGCCCACTACATACACACAGAGAGCACGCTCCCTGCATGTATAGATGGCACACAGCACTCGATCGGTGACAGTCCTCACCCTGGCTCTATATTATCACCCCTTTGGCCTTGAAATGTAGAAGTGATTTCCGCATTGTTGATGCAGAATGTAGGTGACCCTCTAAGATAATCACGTGTGTCCTCTAAGATGGAGACCCTCCATAGACATGGCATGGTTGTGCTGTCCCATCACCGCTAGATGATGGTCCATTAATGAGTGGAGTTTGTGACCGGACCAGGGTCCACCTTGAGTAGGTCTCCGGAGAGTGGTGCTCACGTTCTCAGCCCTAGTTATCAGTGAGGACATGTTTGTACTCGGACTGTATGGCATGGGTCGATAAACGCCTATGTCATATTGCACAGACTGTACCTTACCAGCCGATGGATGCGTTCCACATCTGGACCATTTGTCATGGGAATGGTCAGACTGAGAGAGTCGCTACTGGAGAAGCAAAGCAGCACAGTATCAGTCAGCTGCGTCTAAGGGCGCCTGTACAGTCGTAGGATCTGGCCTACTGTTCGGGAATGAACGTTCATACAAATGCTTGTTTCTGGTCCATGTGAATGTTCCATCTGCTCCACCAATGAGAAACTGTCCACCCAGAGTAATTCCACGAAATAATCCATAGGGTCCAGCAATGGGGACGTCATCTGCTGCTCCAGAGGGTCCTCTAGAATATGTCGTTCAGTCCTGGTGACCAAAGTATAGGCTGAGAGAAGTCCACATAAGAAAAAGCAGCTGAGGATGAGGAGGCAGTAATCATATTCATGAAGTCTAGAAACGTACGGGCAATTGGTCCATACTGGGAGTAGCTGTCCACTTCAAGGGCACCCCGGACACGAGGGTGTGGGAGCATGAACATCGGTCCATTCTCACCAGTGGGCTGGAGCTCGATGGACACCGCTATGGCAGGGAGCCACAAGTGTCTCGGAGCTGGACTACTTCTTCTGAAGGTCCATTAGTTGCTCAGCTGTGCCCCTTGGGCCATGCTTCGGCCCATCCTGTCCCTCTTGAGTTGGGTTATTGGATACCAGGGACATCTTGAGCCTGAGATATATCACACAGTAGAGGGTCACCTACTTAGCTCATAGAAATGACCTTTTGTATTGCAGAGCTCCATCGATGTGCAGTGTTCAGCGCTCTGCAGATCCGAGGAGAGGTTTATGACACAGAGATGGTCTTTGTCGATCGCACCACCACAGATATCTGCTTTGAGAATGCGATCGTCTTGTAAGTGTCTTCTTTCCCGTTATTCTGCTCCATATCTTCAGTGGCCCCTTCTTACATGGTGTAACCTACCGGTAGTCACCTGTTGTGTCCGTTCCAGCTCTGACGTGGACCCTGGGTTCGAGCTCAGCCTTCAGCTGTACAGTTGTGCGGTTGATGAAGATTTTTCACTCTCGGGGACACCGCGAAGGTTATCTACCAGACTCAGCAGTTCATTGGGGAGATCTTCTGGGCGCAGGTTACGAGCTGCCATAGATGGGACCTGCAGCAACGGGGGAGGAGGACCTATCCTGCTACCACCTCCCAGTGTTCCGTGAGTGCTACTGGGGGCATGTTCTGCTTCCTCGGCAGATCCGGGATTTATAGGAATATTTATAATGACTTGTACATAATAATCTGCTCTGTATTTGGAATTTATGGTGCATTCCTTATTCTTCAGGGGCCCTAAATTCCAACTGTTGGCCCATACCAAGCTGACCTTGGCCCATGTGCAGGATGGCTTCAGGACCCATGACCTCACCATCAGCAGCTCTGGTAAGGAAATGCTTCCCTCAGGTGGGGGACCCCAGAGAATATGCCTGCTCCTCGGGGTCTGTGTATGAATGATATATCTGTAGGGTCATGCGGCTGAAACAGGAGAGCTGTGTAGTCCGAGCCCATTACAGTACCCCAGCAGGGAAGGATTTGGTAGGTCAGGCTGATGATATCAGGGTATGTATACATTGCTGGGTGGCGGGCAGAGTCCTCCAGAGCAGAGCCTCCTGTATGTGCTCCGTGATGTGTAGACGTCTCTGACACTTCTTCTTCCAGATGAGAGTTCCTGCTGGCTGCCGTTATATGGAGCGTGTGCTGCCGTCTCACTGCACAGCCGGACTGTATGAATCAGGACATGATGTCCGGAGTTCTGCACATCCAGGTAGTCTGTCAGCTCTCATCTATGGCTGGAGGACATGTCACTAAGAATTGCACGTAACATGGCGACTTTCACAGGGCCGAGGACAGAAGAGCTGGCAGCGCGTGTTCTGCCTGTTACGTGGATGTCAGCTGCTCTGCTACAAGGGACAGTCTCACCCGGGGCCTGAAACCGAACCTGACCTGACGGTCTCTGTTAATAAGGCAAGACTGAGATTGACTGTCTGTGATATTACCTGTGGGGAGTGTCTGTATTACATGTGAGATATTACACTGTGCGGTGTCTGTATTACATGTGTGATATTACCTGTGGGGAGTGTCTGTATTACATGTGAGATATTACACTGTGCGGTGTCTGTATTACATGTGTGATATTACCTGTGGGAGTGTCTGTATTACATGTGTGATATTACCTGTGGGGAGTGTCTGTATTACATGTGTGATATTACCTGTGGGAGTGTCTGTATTACATGTGAGATATTACCTGTGGGGAGTGTCTGTATTACATGTGTGATATTACCTGTGGGGAGTGTCTGTATTACATGTGTGATATTACACTGTGCGGTGTCTGTATTACATCTGTGATATTACCTGTGGGGAGTGTCTGTATTACATGTGAGATATTACACTGTGCGGTGTCTGTATTACATGTGTGATATTACCTGTGGGGAGTGTCTGTATTACATGTGAGATATTACCTGTAGGGAGTGTCTGTATTACATGTGAGATATTACACTGTGCGGTGTCTGTATTACATGTGTGATATTACCTGTGGGGAGTGTCTGTATTACATGTGTGATATTACCTGTGGGGAGTGTCTGTATTACATGTGATATTACCTGTGGGGAGTGTCTGTATTACATGTGTGATATTACATTGTGCGGTGTCTGTATTACATGTGTGATATTACCTGTGGGGAGTGTCTGTATTACATGTGTGATATTACCCTGTGCGGTGTCTGTATTACATGTGTGATATTACCTGTGGGGAGTGTCTGTTTTACATGTGTGATATTACCTGTGGGAGTGTCTGTATTACATGTGAGATATTACACTGTGCGGTGTCTGTATTACATGTGTGATATTACCTGTGGGGAGTGTCTGTTTTACATGTGTGATATTACCTGTGGGAGTGTCTGTATTACATGTGTGATATTACACTGTGTGGTGTCTGTATTACATGTGTGATATTACACTGTGCGGTGTCTGTATTACATGTGTGATATTACCTGTGGGGAGTGTCTGTATTACATGTGAGATATTACACTGTGCGGTGTCTGTATTACATGTGTGATATTACCTGTGGAGAGTGTCTGTATTACATGTGTGATATTACCTGTGAGGAGTGTCTGTATTACATGTGTGATATTACCTGTGGGGAGTGTCTGTATTACATGTGTGATATTACCTGTAGGAGTGTCTGTATTACATGTGAGATATTACACTGTGCGGTGTCTGTATTACATGTGTGATATTACCTGTGGGGAGTGTCTGTATTACATGTGTGATATTACATTGTGTGGTGTCTGTATTACATCTGTGATATTACACTGTGCGGTGTCTGTATTACATCTGTGATATTACACTGTGCAGTGTCTGTATTACATGTGTGATATTACATGGGGAGTGTCTGTATTACATGTGTGATATTACATGGAGAGTGTCTGTGTTACATGTGTGATATTACATGGAGAGTGTCTGTGTTACATGTATGATATTACATGGAGAGTGTCTGTATTACATGTGTGATATTACATGAAGAGTGTATTACATGTGTGATATTACATGGTGAGTGTCTGTATTGCATGTGTTATATTACATGGAGAGTGTCTGTGTTACATGTGTGATATTACATGGAGAGTGTCTGTGTTACATGTGTTATATTACATGGAGAGTGTCTGTGTTACATTTGTGATATTACTTGGAGAGTGTCTGTGTTATATGTGTGATATTACATAGAGTGTGTCTGTGTTACATGTGTGTTATTACATGGAGAGTGTCTGTGTTACATGTGTGATATTACATGGAGAGTGTCTGTGTTACATGTGTGCTATTACATGGAGAGTGTCTGTGTTACATGTGTGATATTACATGGAGAGTGTCTGTGTTACATGTGTGATATTACATGGAGAGTGTCTGTGTTACATGTGTAATATTACATGGTGAGTGTCTGTATTACATGTGTGATATTACATGGAGAATGTCTGTATTACATGTGTGATATTACATGGAGAGTGTCTGTGTTACATGTGTGATATTACATGGAGAGTGTCTGTGTTACATGTGTGATATTACATGGAGAGTGTCTGTGTTACATGTGTGATATTACATGGAGAGTGTCTGTGTTACATGTGTGATATTACATGGAGAGTGTCTGTAGTACATGTGTGATATTACATGGAGAATGTCTGTGTTATATGTGTGATATTACCTGTGAGGAGTGTCTGTGTTACATGTGTGCTATTACATGGAGAATGCCTGTATTACATGTGTGATATTACATGGAGAGTGTCTGTATTACATGTGTGATATTACATGGAGAGTGTCTGTAGTACATGTGTGATATTACATGGAGAATGTCTGTGTTATATGTGTGATATTACCTGTGGGGAGTGTCTGTGTTACATGTGTGATATTACACGGAGAGTGTCTATGTTACATGTGTGATATTACATGGAGAATGTCTGTGTTACATGTGTGATATTACATAGAGTGTGTCTGTGTTACATGTGTGTTATTACATGGAGAGTGTCTGTGTTACATGTGTGATATTACATGGAGAGTGTCTGTGTTACATGTGTGCTATTACATGGAGAGTGTCTGTGTTACATGTGTGATATTACATGGAGTGTGTCTGTGTTACATGTGTGTTATTACATGGAGAGTGTCTGTGTTACATGTGTGATATTACATGGAGAATGTCTGTGTTACATGTGTGATATTACATTGGGAGTGTCTGTGTTACATGTGTGATATTACATGGAGAGTGTCTGTGTTACATGTGTGATATTACATGGAGAGTGTCTGTGTTACATGTGTGATATTACATGGAGAGTGTCTGTATTACATGTGTGATATTACATGGACAATGTCTGTGTTAAATGTGTGATATTACATGGAGAATGTCTGTAGTACATGTGTGATATTACATGGAGAATGTCTGTGTTACATGTGTGTTATTACATAGAGAGTGTCTGTGTTACATGTGTGATATTACATGGAGAGTGTCTGTGTTACATGTGTGATATTACATGGAGAGTGTCTGTATTACATGTGTGATATTACATGGAGAGTGTCTGTGTTACATGTGTGATATTACATGGAGAGTGTCTGTATTACATGTGTGATATTACATGGAGAATGTCTGTGTTACATGTGTGATATTACATGGAGAGTGTCTGTGTTACATGTGTGATATTACATAGAGAGTGTCTGTGTTACATGTGTGATATTACATGGAGAATGTCTGTGTTACATGTGTGATATTACATGGAGAGTGTCTGTGTTACATGTGTGATATTACATGGAGAGTGTCTGTGTTACATGTGTGATATTACATGGAGAGTGTCTGTGTTACATGTGTGATATTACATGGAGAGTGTCTGTATTACATGTGTGATATTACCTGTGGGGAGTGTCTGTATTACATGTGTGATATTACATGGAGAGTGTCTGTGTTACATGTGTGATATTACATAGAGAGTGTCTGTATTACATGTGTGATATTACATGGAGAGTGTCTGTGTTACATGTGTGATATTACATGGAGAGTGTCTGTGTTACATGTGTGATATTACATGGAGAGTGTCTGTGTTACATGTGTGATATTACATGGAGAGTGTCTGTGTTACATGTGTGATATTACCTGTGGGGAGTGTCTGTGTTACATGTGTGATATTACATGGAGAGTGTCTGTGTTACATGTGTGATATTACATGGAGAGTGTCTGTGTTACATGTGTGATATTACATGGAGAGTGTCTGTATTACATGTGTGATATTACATGGAGAATGTCTGTGTTACATGTGTGATATTACATGGAGAGTGTCTGTGTTATATGTGTGATATTACATGGAGAATGTCTGTGTTACATGTGTGTTATTACATGGAGAGTGTCTGTGTTACATGTGTGATATTACATGGAGAGTGTCTGTGTTATATGTGTGATATTACATGGAGAATGTCTGTGTTACATGTGTGTTATTACATGGAGAGTGTCTGTGTTATATGTGTGATATTACATGGAGAATGTCTGTGTTACATGTGTATATTACATGGAGAGTGTCTGTGTTACATGTGTGATATTACATGGAGAGTGTCTGTGTTACATGTGTGATATTACATGGAGAGTGTCTGTGTTACATGTGTGATATTACATGGAGAGTGTCTGTGTTACATGTGTGATATTACATGGAGAATGTCTGTGTTACATGTGTGATATTACATGGAGAGTGTCTGTGTTACATGTGCGATATTACATGGAGAGTGTCTGTGTTACATGTGTGATATCACATGGAGAGTGTCTGTATTACATGTGTGCTATTACATGGAGAGTGTCTTTATTACATGTGTGTTATTACATGGAGAGTGTCTGTGTTACATGTGTGATATTACATGGAGAGTGTCTGTGTTACATGTGTGATATTACATGGAGAGTGTCTGTGTTACATGTGTGATATTACATGGAGAGTGTCTGTAGTACATGTGTGATATTACATGGAGAGTGTCTGTGTTACATGTGTGATATTACCTGTGAGAGTGTCTGTGTTACATGTGTGATATTACATGGAGAGTGTCTGTGTTACATGTGTGCTATTACATGGAGAGTGTCTGTGTTACATGTGTGATATTACATGGAGAGTGTCTGTAGTACATGTGTGATATTACATGGAGAGTGTCTGTATTACATGTGTGTTATTACATGGAGAGTGTCTGTGTTACATGTGTGATATCACATGGAGAGTGTCTGTGTTACATGTGTGATATTACATGGAGAGTGTCTGTGTTACATGTGTGATATTACATGGAGAGTGTCTGTATTACATGTGTGCTATTACATGGAGAGTGTCTTTATTACATGTGTGTTATTACATGGAGAGTGTCTGTGTTACATGTGTGATATTACATGGAGAGTGTCTGTGTTACATGTGTATTATTACATGGAGAATGTCTGTGTTACATGTGTGTTATTACATGGAGAGTGTCTGTATTACATGTGTGATATTACATGGAAGTGTCTGTATTACATGTGTGATATTACATGGAAGTGTCTGTAGTACATGTGTGATATTACATGGAGAGTGTCTGTGTTACATGTGTGATATTACATGGAGAGTGTCTGTGTTACATGTGTGATATCACATGGAGAGTGTCTGTATTACATGTGTGCTATTACATGGAGAGTGTCTGTATTACATGTGTGATATCACATGGAGAGTGTCTGTAGTACATGTGTGATATCACATGGAGAGTGTCTGTATTACATGTGTGATATTACATGGAGAATGTCTGTGTTACATGTGTGATATTACATGGAGAGTGTCTGTGTTACATGTGTGATATTACATGGAGAGTGTCTGTATTACATGTGTGATATTACATGGAGAGTGTCTGTATTACATGTGTGATATTACATGGATAGTGTCTGTGTTACATGTGTGATATTACATGGAGAATGTCTGTATTACATGTGTGATATTACATGGAGAGTGTCTGTATTACATGTGTGATATTACATGGAGAATGTCTGTGTTACATGTGTGTTATTACATGGAGAGTGTCTGTATTACATGTGTGATATTACACTGTCTCCTGAATGACATTGATTGGGACCCCAGGAGGCATTCATAGTTTCCTTATCCCCAGGACACCAGGATCCGGTGTTCGGATCGTGACGGTCAGAGCCTGGTGCTGACCTTGTCCATCACTAACCGCTACGGCAGTGAAGAAGTGACTCACACAGCCAAGGCCGAGAGCCGAGAAGATCTGCGCCGCTGGATGGAGGCCTTCTGGCAGCACTTCTATGACATGAGTATGTCTCTGCCCCTTGTCTGTGTTCTGCTTCTTCTTCTGGAGCTGCTCCGTGTCTTCCTCACAGTCTCACTGTCTTCTGCAGGTCAATGGAAGCAATGCTGCGATGACCTGATGAAAATAGAAACCCCACCACCCAAGAGACCAGCAGCTGCCCTCGCCAAGCAAGGCTCCCTCTACCATGAAATGGGTGAGTGCCTCTACAGACATAAGCCCGATGAACTGAAATGTGGGGGCACCAGGGGGGACATGAGCAAGAGAAGATGTCTGCTGGAAGAGGACCATCACCGGGGTAATGAGTGCGAGGAGGAGAATGGTAGAATGAGGAGGGTGATGTGGAGAATTGGTGGTGGAGGAGGCTGATGATGAGGAGAATGGTAGAATGAGGAGGGTGATGTGGAGAATTGGTGGTGGAGGAGGCTGATGATGAGGAGAATTGGTGGTGGAGGAGGCTGATGATGTGGAGAATGGGTGGTGGAGGAGGCTGATGATGAGGAGAATGGTAGAATGAGGAGGGTGATGTGGAGAATGGCTGGTGGAGGATGATGATGATGAGGAGAATGGTAGAATGAGGAGGGTGATGTGGAGAATAGGTGGTGGAGGATGATGATGATGAGGAGAATGGTAGAATGAGGAGGGTGATGTGGAGAATAGGTGGTGGAGGATGATGATGATGAGGAGAATGGTAGAATGAAGAGGGTGATGTGGAGAATTGGTGGTGGAGGAGGCTGATGATGAGGAGAATGGTAGAATGAATGAGGAGTGGTGATGTGAGGAGACTGGTGGTGGAGGAGGCTGATGATGAGGAGAATGGTAGAATGAGGAGGGTGATGTGGAGAATAGCTGGTGGAGGATGATGATGATGATGAGAATGGTAGAATGAGGAGGGTGATGTGGAGAATAGGTGATGGAGGAGGCTGATGATGAGGAGAATGGTAGAATGAGGACGGTGATGTGGAGAATAGGTGGTGGAGGAGGCTGATGATGAGGAGAATGGTAGAATGAGGAGGGTGATGTGGAGAATTGGTGGTGGAGGAGGCTGATGATGAGGAGAATGGTAGAATGAGGAGGGTGATGTGGAGAATTGGTGGTGGAGGAGGCTGATGATGAGGAGAATGGTAGAATGAGGAGGGTGATGTGGGGAATTGGTGGTGGAGGAGGCTGATGATGAGGAGAATGGTAGAATGAGGAGGGTGATGTGGGGAATTGGTGGTGGAGGAGGCTGATGATGAGGAGAATGGTAGAATGAGGAGGGTGATGTGGAGAATTGGTGGTGGAGGAGGATGATGATGAGGAGAATGGTAGAATGAGGAGGGTGATGTGGAGAATTGGTGGTGGAGGAGGATGATGATGAGGAGAATGGTAGAATGAGGAGGGTGATGTGGAGAATTGGTGGTGGAGGAGGCTGATGATGAGGAGAATGGTAGAATGAGGAGGGTGATGTGGAGAATTGGTGGTGGAGGAGGCTGATGATGAGGAGAATGGTAGAATGAGGAGGGTGATGTGGAGAATTGGTGGTGGAGGAGGCTGATGATGAGGAGAATGGTAGAATGAGGAGGGTGATGTGGGGAATTGGTGGTGGAGGAGGCTGATGATGAGGAGAATGGTAGAATGAGGAGGGTGATGTGGAGAATTGGTGGTGGAGGAGGCTGATGATGAGGAGAATGGTAGAATGAGGAGGGTGATGTGGGGAATTGGTGGTGGAGGAGGCTGATGATGAGGAGAATGGTAGAATGAGGAGGCTGATGTGGAGAATTGGTGGAGGAGGAGGATGATGATGAGGAGAATGGTAGAATGAGGAGGGTGATGATGAGGAGAATGGTAGAATGTTGAGGGTGATGTGGAGAATTGGTGGTGGAGGAGGGTGATGATGAGGAGAATGGTAGAATGAGGAGGGTGATGTGGAGAATGGGTGGTGGAGGAGGCTGATGATGAGGAGAATGGTAGAATGAGGAGAGTGATGTGGAGAATTGGTGGTGGAGGAGGCTGATGATGAGGAGAATGGTAGAATGAGGAGGGTGATGTGAGAACTGGTGGTGGAGGAGGCTGATGATGAGGAGAATGGTAGAATGAGGAGGGTGATGTGGAGAATTGGTGGTGGAGGAGGCTGATGATGAGGAGAATGGTAGAATGAGGAGGGTGATGTGGAGAATTGGTGGTGGAGGAGGCTGGTGATGAGGAGAATGGTAGAATGAGGAGGGTGATGTGGAGAATTGGTGGTGGAGGAGGCTGATGATGAGGAGAATGGTAGAATGAGAAGGGTGATGTGGAGAATTGGTGGTGGAGGAGGCTGATGATGAGGAGAATGGTAGAATGAGGAGGGTGATGTGGGGAATTGGTGGTGGAGGAGGCTGATGATGAGGAGAATGGTAGAATGAGGAGGGTGATGTGGAGAATTGGTGGTGGAGGAGGCTGATGATGAGGAGAATGGTAGAATGAGGAGGGTGATGTGGAGAATTGGTGGTGGAGGAGGCTGATGATGAGGAGAATGGTAGAATGAGGAGGGTGATGTGGAGAATTGGTGGTGGAGGAGGATGATGATGAGGAGAATGGTAGAATGAGGAGGGTGATGTGGAGAATTGGTGGTGGAGGAGGCTGATGATGAGGAGAATGGTAGAATGAGGAGGGTGATGTGGAGAATTGGTGGTGGAGGAGGCTGATGATGAGGAGAATGGTAGAATGAGGAGGGTGATGTGAGAATTGGTGGTGGAGGAGGCTGATGATGAGGAGAATGGTAGAATGAGGAGGGTGATGTGGAGAATTGGTGGTGGAGGAGGCTGATGATGAGGAGAATGGTAGAATGAGGAGGGTGATGTGGAGAATTGGTGGAGGAGGCTGATGATGAGGAGAATGGTAGAATGAGGAGGCGATGGGAGAATGGTGGAGGAGATGATGATGAGAGAATGGTAGAATGAGGAGGGTGATGTGGAGAATTGGTGGTGGAGGAGGCTGATGATGAGGAGAATGGTAGAATGAGGAGGGTGATGTGGAGAATTGGTGGTGGAGGAGGCTGATGATGAGGAGAATGGTAGAATGAGGAGGGTGATGTGGAGAATTGGTGGTGGAGGAGGCTGATGATGAGGAGAATGGTAGAATGAGGAGGGTGATGTGGAGAATTGGTGGTGGAGGAGGCTGATGATGAGGAGAATGGTAGAATGAGGAGGGTGATGTGAGAATTGGTGGTGAGGAGGCTGATGATGAGGAGAATGGTAGAATGAGGAGGGTGATGTGGAGAATTGGTGGTGGAGGATGATGATGAGAGAATGGTAGAATGAGGAGGGTGATGGAGAATTGGTGGTGGAGGAGGTGATGATGAGGAGAATGGTAGAATGAGGAGGGTGATGTGGAGAATGGGTGGTGGAGGAGGATGATGATGAGGAGAATGGTAGAATGAGGAGGGTGATGTGGAGAATTGGTGGTGGAGGAGGCTGATGATGAGGAGAATGGTAGAATGAGGAGGGTGATGTGGAGAATTGGTGGTGGAGGAGGCTGATGATGAGGAGAATGGTAGAATGAGGAGGGTGATGTGGGGAATTGGTGGTGGAGGAGGCTGATGATGAGGAGAATGGTAGAATGAGGAGGGTGATGTGGAGAATTGGTGGTGGAGGAGGCTGATGATGAGGAGAATGGTAGAATGAGGAGGGTGATGTGGAGAATTGGTGGTGGAGGAGGATGATGATGAGGAGAATGGTAGAATGAGGAGGGTGATGTGGAGAATTGGTGGTGGAGGAGGCTGATGATGAGGAGAATGGTAGAATGAGGAGGGTGATGTGGAGAATTGGTGGTGGAGGAGGCTGATGATGAGGAGAATGGTAGAATGAGGAGGGTGATGTGGAGAATTGGTGGTGGAGGAGGCTGATGATGAGGAGAATGGTAGAATGAGGAGGGTGATGTGGAGAATTGGTGGTGGAGGAGGCTGATGATGAGGAGAATGGTAGAATGAGGAGGGTGATGTGGAGAATTGGTGGTGGAGGAGGCTGATGATGAGGAGAATGGTAGAATGAGGAGGGTGATGTGGAGAATTGGTGGTGGAGGAGGCTGATGATGAGGAGAATGGTAGAATGAGGAGGGTGATGTGGAGAATTGGTGGTGGAGGAGGCTGATGATGAGGAGAATGGTAGAATGAGGAGGGTGATGTGGAGAATTGGTGGTGGAGGAGGCTGATGATGAGGAGAATGGTAGAATGAGGAGGGTGATGTGGAGAATTGGTGGTGGAGGAGGCTGATGATGAGGAGAATGGTAGAATGAGGAGGGTGATGTGGGGAATTGGTGGTGGAGGAGGCTGATGATGAGGAGAATGGTAGAATGAGGAGGGTGATGTGGAGAATTGGTGGTGGAGGAGGCTGATGATGAGGAGAATGGTAGAATGAGGAGGGTGATGTGGAGAATTGGTGGTGGAGGAGGCTGATGATGAGGAGAATGGTAGAATGAGGAGGGTGATGTGGAGAATTGGTGGTGGAGGAGGATGATGATGAGAATGGTAGAATAAGGAGGGTGATGATGAGGAGAATGGTAGAATGAGGAGAGTGATGTGGAGAATTGGTGGTGGAGGAGGCTAATGATGAGGAGAATAGTAGAATGAGGATGGTGATGTGGAGAATTAGTGGTGGAGAAGGCTGATTATGAGGAGAATGGTAGAATGAGGAGGGTGATGTGGAGAATTGGTGGTGGAGGAGGATGATGATGAGGAGAATGGTAGAATGAGGAGGGTGATGTGGAGAATTGGTGGTGGAGGAGGCTGATGATGAGGAGAATGGTAGAATGAGGAGGGTGATGTGGAGAATTGGTGGTGGAGGAGGCTGATGATGAGGAGAATGTTAGAATGAGGAGGGTGATGTGGAGAATTGGTGGTGGAGGAGGATGATGATGAGGAGAATGGTAGAATGAGGAGGGTGATGTAGGGAATTGGTGGTGGAGGAGGATGATGATGAGGAGAATGGTAGAATGAGGAGGGTGATGTGGAGAATTGGTGGTGGAGGAGGATGATGATGAGGAGAATGGTAGAATGAGGAGGGTGATGTGGGGAATTGGTGGTAGGAGGAGTGATGATGAGGAGAATGGCAGAACTGAGGAGGGTGATGTGGGGAACTGTGGTGGAGGAGGATGATGATGAGGAGAATGGTAGAATGAGAAGACAGATAATGGTTTTAAAGAAAATGCTTCATAAGGTCGGAGAAAAGGAGGTTGGAGAAAAAGGAGTGGAAAGACTGGGTGAGAAGGATGATAGAAAATGAGGGTGGTGTGATGAGAAAGGTAGATGAGGAGAATTATTATAAGAAGTAAAAGAGATGAGGAGCAGTATGAATAGAAGTAAGGGAGATGAGGAGCAGTGTGATGAGAAGTAAGGGAGATGAGGAGCAGTATGATGAGATGTAAGGGAGATGAGGAGCAGTATGATGAGAAGTATGGGAGATGAGTAGCAGTATGATGAGAAGTAAGGGAGATGAGAAGCAGTATGATGAGAAGTAAGGGAGATGAGGGGCAGTATGATGAGAAGTAAGGGAGATGAGGAGCAGTATGATGAGAAGTAAGGGAGATGAGGAGCAGTATGATGAGAAGTAAGGAGATGAGGGGCAGTATGATGAGAAGTAAGGAGATGAGGAGCAGTATGATGAGAAGTAAGGGAGATGAGGAGCAGTATGATGAGAAGTAAGGAGATGAGTAGCAGTATGATGAGAAGTAAGGAGATGAGAAGAGCAGTATGATGAGAAGTAAGGAGATGAGGAGCAGTATGATGAGAAGTAAGGGAGATGAGGAGCAGTATGATTAGAAGTAAGGGAGATGAGGAGCAGTATGATGAGAAGTAAGGGAGATGAGGAGCAGTATGATGAGAAGTAAGGGAGATGAGGGCAGTATGATGATGAGAGTAAGGGAGATGAGGAGCAGTATGATGAGAAGTAAGGGAGATGAGGGGCAGTATGATGAGAAGTAAGTGAGATGGGGTGCAGTATGATGAGAAGTATGGGAGATGAGGGGCAGTATGATTAGAAGTAAGGGAGATGAGGAGCAGTATGATGAGAAGTAAGTGAGATGAGGAGCAGTATGATGAGAAATAAGGGAGATGAGGGGCAGTATGATGAGAAGTAAGGAGATGAGGACAGTATGATGAGAAGTAAGGGAGATGAGGAGCAGTATGATGAGAAGTAAAGGAGATGGGGGCAGTATGATGAGAAGTAAGGGAGATGAGGAGCAGTATGATGAGAAGTAAGGGAGATGAGGAGCAGTATGATGAGAAGTAAGGGAGATGAGGAGCAGTATGATGAG
Organism: Bufotes viridis; assembly: GCA_033119425.1. NCBI lineage: Eukaryota > Metazoa > Chordata > Amphibia > Anura > Bufonidae > Bufotes > Bufotes viridis. The sequence continues at coordinate 623,685,066 of CM065589.1, read as the reverse complement.
AAGTAAGGGAGATGAGGGGCAGTATGATGAGAAGTAAGGGAGATGGGGCAGTATGATGAGAAGTAAGGGAGATGAGGGGCAGTATGATGAGAAGTAAAGGAGATGAGGGGCAGTATGATGAGAAGTAAGGGAGATGAGGAGCAGTATGATGAGAAGTAAGGGAGATGAGGGGCAGTATGATGAGAAGTAAGTGAGATGGGGTGCGGTATGATGAAAAGTAATGAGGATAAGGAGGGTATGATGAGAAAGGAGATAATAGTTGGTGCTTGCCTTTCTTCTTTTCCTCCTTATATAATGTTTGGGTCCATGCACTCTTCTCTCGTATGTACCATCACATGTTTTGTCCTCTGTCACTTACACTTGTCTGACTCTTACACTCAGAGTAACACTCTCTTTTTCTCTCTCTTGTGTCTGCATGCATTGCATGGCGCCCTCCCTTCCTGTCCTTGCTCTTCTCCCACTGCATGGCCCATGCTCGTCCCTCCGCTTAGCTCTCTCTGCTGCCCCTGCACCCAGCGCTGAGGGGCTGCTGCTGCAGGATAATGCAGTCTCTGCTGAAATCCGATCATTGCTGTGCACCTATTACACGGAAAGGTTTGTAAGACACCACCCTCTGTAGGAGTAGCACCTAGAAATATGGGTGTAGTGGGTCATCTAGTATGAGATTGTCTCCCTCGCTGGATGCTCAGTCCTGTGGCCGGTCAAAAGTAAGGGTAGAGGAACCCCCAGGCATCGTAGGATGCACTTGATCATGGACTGTAGATAAGTGAAATCTCCTGTGACTTCATGTAGGCACCTGTAGGCTGGGAATGTAGTGGTCTCTATATCTAGTGGTCATACAGTTGTGTACATCCGTGGAGTCTACAGGTTTTGTAGGTCTCCTAAATCTGTGACCTTCCTAGTTATGTTGTCCTTCTGTCCCCCCAGCTATTGAGGGCTTGGGCCCTATTCCTGACCTCCTTTCTCAGAGGATGAAGGAATTTGAGCTGCAGAGAGGTCTTGATCCACCACCTTGGACGTCTTTCTTCCACAACCCTTCCCCTGGGCATCCGTCTTCCTCCTCCTCTGAATGTGATAGTCCTCCAGCCCAGTCCTCCAAACACAGACCTCGAACACTTTCCCTGGATGCTAAACTAACATCCCTGAAGACTCGAGGCCTGAAAATGACTGAGAGTCCATCTAGTCTTGGGTCATCTAGAACCCGAAATGAAAGTCCTCGCCCAGAGGCAAGAAACAGCAGCAGCAGCGGCAGCAGTACACCGGACTTAGAAAGGGGTTGTCACACCCGCAAGAACACGAAGAGCCTGAAAACCAAACTGGACCCCCGTAACTGGCTCCAAAGCCAAGTGTGAGCGTCCACTGACAAGTCCAACAGCAGGAGGACAGGCTAGGGCAGCCATGTCTGATGTCAACATGGCTGCCAGGGCCCACTACGGACTCTTTGGCTTGGGGCTGATTGGGTTGCCCTGACCCGTTGGTTGAGGCCAGCATTTTACTGCTTCTGACATGTAATAAGTGTGAATAAGATTAACTCAGGGTCTGTCCTGACCCCGGAAGAAGGGAAAGAAGCGCTCTGCACCCCCTCAGGGTAACGGTGACGTGAATGTGCAGGAGGAAGGAACCAAGTGCCAAACCCTCCTACTGCCCGCAACCATACTATGAAACATGACAGGTGGTGATACACATGACCCAGGGCGTTAGATTCCTGTACTGTGCCCCGTGGCAGGGCAACACTACAGATACGATCCTGCACTGAACATAATTTTTTACTGCACTACAGGGGGCACAGAGATAAGGGAGGTATGAGGCATGGAGTCAACTCCAACTGCTGCAAGGTGGCAGGAGGGAGGTTCTAGGCATGGAGTTAGCTCTAACCACTGCAAAGTGGCAGGAGGGAGGTATGAGGCATGGAGTCAGTTCCAACTGCTGCAAAGTGGCAGGAGGGAGGCATGGAGTCAGCTCCAACTGCTGCAAGGTGGCAGGAGCAAAGTATGAGGCACGGAGTTGACTCCAACCACTGCGTGGTGGCAGGAGGGTAGGTATGAGGCATGGAGTCAGCTCCAACCGCTGCAAAGTGGCAGGAGAAAGACATGAGGCATGGAGTGAGCTCCAACTGCTACAAAGTGGAAGGAGGGTGGCATTGAGTCAGCTCCAACTGTTGCATGGTGGCAGGAGGGAGGTATGAGGCATGGAGTTGACTCCAAACTCTTCAAGGAGGCTGGAGGGCGGCATGGGGCATGGAGTTGGCTCTAACCGCTGCTAGGTGGCAGGAGGGAGGTATGAGGCATGGAGTTGGCTCTAACCTCTGCAAGCTGGTAGGAGGGAGGTATGAGGCATGGAGTCAGCTCCAACTGCTCTGAGGTGGCAGGAGGGAGGTATGAGGCATGGAGTCAGCCCCAAACACTGGTTATGGGCGGGACTGACACATGCCAATAGGGTCACGGATCCATCGTGGTGTTGAGGCCTCCATGACGTCCTGGCAAAGTTAAAGCTTTATGATGATAACAGCCTAACCAAATATCTACTAACAGAATATTATAATATCTCAATAAAGGGTTACTGCCGAGGCTCGTCTACAACATTCATGGAGTCTAAGAGGAGATATCAGTCATAGAGGAGTCCCGGAGACTACAGTCCAGAGGTTATAATAGTGCAGGAGCGGTATAAGAGGTGATATCAGTCATAGAAGAGTCCCAGAGACTACAGTCCAGAGGTTATAATAGTGCAGGAGCGGTATAAGAGGTGATATCAGTTATAGAGGAGTCCCAGAGACTACAGTCCAGAGGTTATAATAGTGCAGGAGCGGTATAAGAGGTGATATCAGTCATAGAGGAGTCCCAGAGACTACAGTCCAGAGGTTATAATAGTGCAGGAGCGGTATAAGAGGTGATATCAGTCATAGAGGAGTCCCAGAGACTACAGTCCAGAGGTTATAATAGTGCAGGAGCGGTATAAGAAGAGATATCAGTCATAGAGGAGTCCCAGAGACTACAGTCCAGAGGTTATAATAGTGCAGGAGCGGTATAAGAGGTGATATCAGTCATAGAGGAGTCCCAGAGACTACAGTCCAGAGGTTATAATAGCGCAGGAGAGGTATAAGAGGAGATATCAGCCATAGAGGAGTCCCGGAGACTACAGTCCAGAGGGTATAATAGTGCAGGAGCGGTATAAGAGGAGATATCAGCCATAGAGGAGTCCCAGAGACTACAGTCCAGAGGTTATAATAGTGCAGGAGCGGTATAAGAGGTGATATCAGTCATAGAGGAGTCCCAGAGACTACAGTCCAGAGGTTATAATAGCGCAGGAGAGGTATAAGAGGAGATATCAGCCATAGAGGAGTCCCGGAGACTACAGTCCAGAGGGTATAATAGTGCAGGAGCGGTATAAGAGGAGATATCAGCCATAGAGGAGTCCCGGAGACTACAGTCAGAGGGTATAATAGTGCAGGAGCGGTATAAGAGGAGATATCAGTCATAGAGGAGTCCCAGAGACTACAGTCCAGAGGGTATAATAGTGCAGGAGCGGTATAAGAGGAGATATCAGCCATAGAGAGTCCGGAGACTACAGTCCAGAGGGTATAATAGTGCAGGAGCGGTATAAGAGGAGATATCAGCCATAGAGGAGTCCCAGAGACTACAGTCCAGAGGGTATAATAGTGCAGGAGAGGTATAAGAGGAGATATCAGCCATAGAGGAGTCCCAGAGACTACAGTCCAGAGTGTATAATAGTGCAGGAGCGGTATAAGAGGAGATATCAGCCATAGAGGAGTCCCAGAGACTACAGTCCAGAGGTATAATAGTGCAGGAGAGGTATAAGAGGAGATATCAGCCATAGAGGAGTCCCAGAGACTACAGTCCAGAGGGTATAATAGTGCAGGAGCTTTATAAGAGGAGATATCAGTCATAGAGGAGTCCCAGAGACTACAGTCCAGAGTGTATAATAGTGCAGGAGCGGTATAAGAGGAGATATCGGTCATAGAAGAGTCCCGGAGACTATAGTCCAGAGGTTATAATAGTGCAGGAGAGGTATAAGAGGAGATATCAGCCATAGAGGAGTCCCAGAGACTACAGTCCAGAGGGTATAATAGTGCAGGAGCGGTATAAGAGGAGATATCAGCCATAGAGGAGTCCCAGAGACTACAGTCCAGAGGGTATAATAGTGCAGGAGAGGTATAAGAGGAGATATCAGCCATAGAGGAGTCCCAGAGACTACAGTCCAGAGGGTATAATAGTGCAGGAGCGGTATAAGAGGAGATATCAGTCATAGAGGACTCCCAGAGACTACAGTCCAGAGTGTATAATAGTGCAGGAGCGGTATAAGAGGAGATATCGGTCATAGAAGAGTCCCGGAGACTATAGTCCAGAGGTTATAATAGTGCAGGAGAGGTATAAGAGGAGATATCAGCCATAGAGGAGTCCCAGAGACTACAGTCCAGAGGGTATAATAGTGCAGGAGAGGTATAAGAGGAGATATCAGCCATAGAGGAGTCCCGTAGACTACAGTCCAGTGTGTATAATAGTGCAGGAGCGGTATAAGAGGAGATATCAGTCATAGAGGAGTCCCAGAGACTACAGTCCAGAGGGTATAATAGTGCAGGAGCGGTATAAGAGGTGATATCAGCCATAGAGGAGTCCCAGAGACTACAGTCCAGAGGTTATAATAGTGCAGGAGCGGTATAAGAGGAGATATCAGTCACGGAAGAGTCCCGGAGACTACAGTCCAGAGGGTATAATAGTGCAGGAGCCATATAAGAAGAGATATCAGTCATAGAGGAGTCCCAGAGACTACAGTCCAGAGGTTATAATAGTGCAGGAGAGGTATAAGAGGTGATATCAGTCATAGAAGAGTCCCAGAGGCTTCAGTCCAGAGGTTATAATAGCGCAGGAGAGGTATAAGAGGAGATATCAGCCATAGAGGAGTCCCGGAGACTACAGTCCAGAGGTTATAATAGTGCAGCAGCGGTATAAGAGGAGATATCAGTCATAGAGGAGTCCCAGAGACTACAGTCCAGAGGGTATAATAGTGCAGGAGAGGTATAAGAGGAGATATCGCTCATAGAGGAGTCCCAGAGACTACAGTCCAGAGTGTATAATAGTGCAGGAGCGGTATAAGAGGTGATATCAGCCATAGAGGAGTCCCAGAGACTACAGCCCAGAGGTTATAATAGTGCAGGAGCGGTGTAAGAGGAGATATCAGTCATAGAGAAGTCCCAGAGACTACAGTCCAGCGGTTATAATAGTGCAGGAGCGGTAAAAGAGGTGATATCAGTCATAGAGGAGTCCCAGAGACTACAGTCCAGAGGGTATAATAGTGCAGGAGCGGTATAAGAGGAGATATCAGTCATAGAGGAGTCCCAGAGACTACAGTCCAAAGGGTATAATAGTGCAGGAGCGGTATAAGAGGTGATATTAGTCATAGAGGAGTCCCAGAGACTACAGTCCAGAGGGTATTATTGTGCAGGAGCGGTATAAGAGGAGATATCAGTCATAGAGGAGTCCCAGAGACTACAGTCCAAAGGGTATAATAGTGCAGGAGCGGTATAAGAGGTGATATTAGTCATAGAGGAGTCCCAGAGACTACAGTCCAGAGGGTATTATAGTGCAGGAGCGGTATAAGAGGAGATATCAGCCATAGAGGAGTCCCGGAGACTACAGTCCAGAGGGTATAATAGTGCAGGAGCGGTATAAGAGGTGATATTAGTCATAGAGGAGTCCCAGAGACTACTGTCCAGAGGGTATTATAGTGCAGGAGCGGTATAAGAGGAGATATCAGTCATAGAGGAGTCCCAGAGACTACAGTCCAGAGGGTATAATAGTGCAGGAGCGGTATAAGAGGAGATATCAGTCATAGAGGAGTCCCAGAGACTACAGTCCAGAGGGTATAATAGTGCAGGAGCGGTATAAGAGGAGATATCAGTCATAGAGGAGTCCCAGAGACTACAGTCCACTGGTTATAATAGTGCAGGAGCGGTATAAGAGGTGATATCAGTCATAGAGGAGTCCTGGACACTGCAGTCCAGAGGTCATATGTCACGATGGGAAGTGGGGAAACCCCCCCCCCCCCCCACCGTACAATGTAGGTAAAGGGAGATGCTGCTAGGCCTGAAAACAGGAATAAAGGGAGAAGGACACCTTCCCTAACTCCTAGCCCTGACCTCCTAACTGTATGAGTGAACCATGATGGTGGGAGGGCTCATACCCTGAACCTCGGGCCCTTCTAACCCTAGAGATCCCCTGTAATAGAGTGGCTAGGAGACAACCTGTTCATCCACGACGCAGATGAACCAGAGTCTCCAGCAGGCCTAGTAACAACAAAGGAGCAGACAGTAGCATAAAACAGATTGGCAGGTAAGCACACAGAGCAAATAACACACACTGGAACAACAGCACTTACCTGCCACCACAACTGGATGGAACAACTACTGCTACAGATTTGTGGTTCTCCCTTCGGGAAACCCTGGAGCCCACTTCTGCAGGCTCGTGGTCAATGCGGTTCCCCCTCCGAGGAACCCAGGAGCCCCCTCACTGGAAGTACAACACACAGGGAAACGCCTTGCATACATGCTGGACAAACAACAACCTTAAAGGGGAAGTGTGTAAAAATGCTAAAAACTACACGTTGCCACCATCAACAGGCATGCACGGCTAAAGTGTCACGGTCCACTGCCACCAGACCATGACACAGTCGTGACATTATAATAGTGCAGGAGAGGCATAATAGGTGATATCAGACACAGAGGAGTCCCGGAGACTACAGTCCAGCGGTTATAATAGTGCACGGGAGGTATAACAGTTGATATCAGACACATGGGAGTCTTGGACGCTACAGCGCAGCGGTTATAATAGTGCTGGAGAGGTAAAAGAGGTGATATCAGACACACAGGAGTCCCGGAGACTACAGTCCAGAGGTTATAATAATACAGGAGTGGTATAAGAGGTGATATCAAATACACAGGAGTCCCAGACACTAAAGTCCAGAGGTTATAATAGTGTAGGAGAGGTATAAGAGGTGATATCAGACACACAGGAGTCCCGGAGACTACAGTCCAGCGGTTATAATAGTGCAGGAAAGGTATAAGAGGTGATATCAGTCATAGAGGAGTCCCGGAGACTACAGTCCAGAGGATATAATAATACAGGAGAGGTATAAGAGGTGATATCAGACACACAGGAGTCCCGGAGATTACAGTCCAGTGGTTATAATAATACAGGAGAGGTATAAGAGGTGATATCAGACATAGAGGAGTCCTGGACACTACACTCCAGAGGTTTTAATAGTGCAGGAGCGGTATAAGAGGTGATATCAGACACACAGGAGTCCCGGAGATTACAGTCCAGAGGATATAATAGTTCAGGAGCAGTATAAGAGGTGATATCAGACACACAGGAGTCCCGGAGACTACAGTCCAGAGGATATAATAATACAGGAGAGGTATAAGAGGTGATATCAGACACACAGGAGTCCCGGAGACTACAGTCCAGAGGATATAATAATACAGGAGAGGTATAAGAGGTGATATCAGACACACAGGAGTCCCGGAGACTACAGTCCAGAGGGTATAATAGTGCAGGAGAGGTATAAGAGGTGATATCAGTCATAGAGGAGTCCTGGACACTACACTCCAGAGGTTATAATAATACAGGAGAGGTATAAGAGGTTATATTAGGCACACAGGAGTCCTGTACACTACAGTCCAGCGGTTATAATAGTGCAGGAGCAGTATAAGAGGTGATATCAGACACACAGGAGTCCCGGAGATTACAGTCCAGAGGTTATAATAATACAGGAGAGGTGATATCAGTCATAGAGGAGTCCTGGACACTACACTCCAGAAGTAATAATAGTGCAGGAGCAGTATAAGAGGTGATATCAGACACACAGGAGTCCCGGAGATTACAGTCGAGCGGTTATAATAGTGCAGGAAAGGTATAAGAGGTGATATCAGTCATAGAGGAGTCCCAGAGACTACAGTCCAGAGATTATAATAGTGCAGGAGAGGAATAAGAGGTGATATCAGTCATAGAGGAGTCCCGGAGACTACAGTTCTGAGGGTATAATAGTGCAGGGGAGGTATAAGAGGTGATATCAGACATAGAGGAGTCCCGGAGACTACAGTCCAGAGGTTATAATAGTGGAGGGGAGGTATAAGAGGTGATATCAGTCATAGAGGAGTCCCGGAGACTACAGTCCAGAGGTTATAATAGCACAGGAGAGGTAATATTAGTCACACAGGAGTCCTGTACACTACAGTTCAGCGGTTATAATAATGCAGGGGAGGTATAAGAGGTGATATCAGACATAGAGGAGTCCCGGAGACTACAGTTCTGGTATAGTGGTCGGAGATAGGTATAGGATAATACAGGAGAGGTATAAGAGGTGATATCAGACACGGAGTCCCGGAGACTATAGTCCAGAGGTTATAATAGTGCAGGGGAGGTATAAGAGGTGATATCAGACATAGAGGAGTCCCGGAGACTACAGTTCTGAGGGTATAATAGTGCAGGAGCGGTATGAGCGGTAATATCAGTCACATATGGATGTATAGGTGATGGCGGCTGTGTTACACTTCCTGTCTCGCCTCATCCCACAGAAGAACACCACAGTCGGCCCAGGCATCAGGTTAATATCATACTGTGCTTTATTCATCTCTAGATTATATTACGTTTAGTGACTGGTTATACATATATGTACGTGACATCGCAGAAGCAGCTCCAGAAACATCCTCAAAGCTCAGTGTGAACCAGCCACACCACATGTGATGGTGCCCCTCCCCCCCTCATCTGTGACTGCGCCTCATCATGTGATAATGCCAACCCTTTCATCATGTGACCATGTGGTGGTGCCTCATCATGTGATAGAACCAACCCCTTCATCATGTGATCAAGTGATGGTGCCTAATCATGTAAGCATGTCAATCCCTTTATCATATGATGGCGTCTCACTATGTGATAATGCTATCCTCTTCATTATGTGACCATGTGATGGCTCCTCATCATGTGATAATGCTATCCCCTTCATTATGTGACCATGTGATGGCTCCTCATCATGTGATAATGTCAACGCCTTCATTATGTGACCATGTGATGGCTCCTCATCATGTGATAATGCTATCCTCTTCATTATGTGACCAGGTGATGGCTCCTCATCATGTGATAATGCTATCCCCTTCATTATGTGACCATGTGATGGCTCCTCATCATGTGATAATGCTATCCCCTTCATTATGTGACCATGTGATGGCTCCTCATCATGTGATAATGCTATCCTTCTCATTATGTTACCATGTGATGGCTCCTCATCATGTGATAATGTCAACGCCTTCATTATGTGACCATGTGATGGCTCCTCATCATGTGATAATGCTATCCTCTTCATTATGTGACCAGGTGATGGCTCCTCATCATGTGATAATGCTATCCTCTTCATTATGTGACCATGTGATGGCTCCTCATCATGTGATAATGCCATCCCCTTCATTATGTGACCATGTGATGGCTCCTCATCATGTGATAATGCTATCCTTCTCATTATGTTACTATGTGATGGCTCCTCATCATGTGATAATGCCATCCCCTTCATTATGTGACCATGTGATGGTGTCTCATCATGTGATAATGCCATCCCCTTCATTATGTGACCATGTGATGGCTCCTTATCATGTGATAATGCCATCCCCTTCATTATGTGACCATGTGATGGTGTCTCATCATGTGATAATGCTATCCTTCTCATTATGTTACTATGTGATGGCTCCTCATCATGTGATAATGCCATCCCCTTCATTATGTGACCATGTGATGGCTCCTCATCATGTGATAATGCCATCCCCTTCATTATGTGACCATGTGATGGCTCCTCATCATGTGATAATGCCATCCCCTTCATTATGTGACCATGTGATGGCTCCTCATCATGTGATAATGCCATCCCCTTCATTATGTGACCATGTGATGGCTCCTCATCATGTGATAATGCTATTCTCTTCATTATATGACCATCTGATGGCGCCTCATCATGTGATAGTGCCAACACATTCATCATGTCACCATGTGATGGTGTGTGCCATCTCCTCTCATTTGATGGCACCTCATTACATGATACTGCCAGCTCCTTCATCATATGACCATGTCATGGAGACTCATCATGTGATTGTGTCAACGCCTCCACATGTGACCCTGTAATAGTGCCATCTCATCATGTGACCCTGTAATAGTGCCATCTCATCATGTGACCCTGTAATAATGCCATCTCATCATGACCTAATGTGACCCTGTAATAGTGCCATCTCATCATGTGATCCTGTAATAGTGCCATCTCATCATGTGACCCTGTAATAGTGCCATCTCATCATGTGACCCTGTAATAGTGCCATCTCATCATGTGACCCTGTAATAGTGCCATCTTATCATGTGACCCTGTAATAATGCCATCTCATCATGTGACCCTGTAATAGTGCCATCTCCTGATGCTATGGCAATGTGATGGTGTCTTCTGTAACCCTTCTGGGTAGACATTACACATGATTGGTAGAAATGCATGGTCCTTGAAGGCGTGATGTTATGTTGTTGGGTTGTTTTACACAAATAAGTGCAATTGTGGTCAGTTCTCCTCATTATCCACCAGGATACGAGGAAATGACATGATATCATTTAAAGGAATCTTCTTGATTGATAGAACAGTGCCCAATGACAAGAGGTGTCATCTTGGTTCATGGGTGTCAATGATTGGGGGTGCTATTTATCTGTTGGGTGCTGGTGTCCAAAGGTGTCTTTTTGATTCTTGGGTGCTCAATGACTGGAGGTGACTTTATGATTGATAGGTGCCCCGAGACTTAAGATGTCTTCTTGATTGTTGGTCACAGTAAGGCGAGGTGACTCGGAGAAGTTTTCATCTTGATAGTTGACGGTAACTGGAGGTGTTGCCATTAATGGTGACGGAGCTGTCTTCTTCATCAGAGGCAAGGAAAATGCATCACCTCAATGGGAATGACTCTCATGCTGAGCATGACCTGACCAGCTCATGATCTCTGTAGAGAAAATACAAGTCTCAGGTCAAAGATATTCCACATATTCTGTCCCTATAACCACTTTTAAGAACTGATCTACCTACACAATGGAAGTGGGTGTAGGGCAACCTCAATAACTGGGAGAAGGCGGACTGTCATGGATGCAAATAGGAATATGAAGGTTAGAGAAAGGAGAGGACATGTGTGAGAAACAAGACATTACCCTATGAAGTGCCCTTAAGGTCAAGTGTCTGAGAAACTCAAAGGTGACAAATTGCGTAAATAGGACAAAAGACACAACCAGTAACCCAACCTTAGAAGCATATCATCACTTACCTCTACTATACTCCAGGTGCAGTATGTAGATCAAAGCAAAGCTTCGGGAGCGTTGTTGTTGAGCTGCGTGTGGAGAAGTTCCTCACAGCTAGCAGTTAGGTTGGGGTCACGTGCTGCATCTTCATCTACGGTGATGTTACTGGAGGACAGGACATCATAGACAGACACATTCTCCACATTGCCTGTGGCCTTCACCTCAGGGTCACCAGGGTTAATTGTTGCCATAGACTCAAGTGCAATTAAATTTCCATTAACTGGAGGACTACCCGGGTGAGTATCTTCAACCAGGATGACTTTCTCAGCATACACAGTTTCAACTGATGGAGAGGAGCTTCTTAAGGGGAGGTTCGGTGTGTTATCAGAGGGAAGGCAGGGTGCCGGAGACTGATTGGGGAGAACTTCTTCTAGAAGGACCATGGGTACAGGTGAGATCTCATCTGATGGAAATTCAGATTGATTACTGAATGGGTTTACCATCATAGCCTGATGTGTTGTCGTGAGGGCAGATTGACACTGGTGTTGACTCTGATAAGCGGTACTTCGGTTTGTTTTATAATGGGTAGAGGCTCCTCGCTGCTGCTGGTGGGAATGGAGAATAACTGAGTGCCACTTTCATTATTATTAGATGGTTCAGAGTCAGGGGTGTTCTCACAGGAAGGTGGTGACGACACAATGAGTGCAATATCTTCCTGCCCTTGTGGTAGGAGTCCAGTGGAGTTCTCACTGGGAATGGATGAAGAAGACTCTTGTATAAGTGAAGACTCCACCAGTGAAAGGTCAGTATGGACATTATTAGGGAGCAATTCTGTAGGGATTGCGGGTGGCGGTTCTTGTAGTGGAATGTCAGCTTCTATATTATTCAGTTGTTCCTCAGAGGAGACATCAGTGGGAATAGAGATAATAACAGGTGCAGCCTCTTGTACTAGATTGTCAAACTGGATGCCATTGGCCTTAGATTCTGGTGAGCTTTCAGTCAAAGGAACAGTAGATGCAGCCGTTGACTCTGGTGCCTGAGCATCATTTCTGTCACTGCTGGATTGTGGTTCAGGTGAATACACAGTAGTATCAAGGGCAGATGTCGGTGGCAATGCTAGTACTGGAATGTCTGTATGGACATGCTGAGACTCAGTTGAGCTTTCAGTGAGAGCAGGTGAAGCCTTTCCTGATACAATGTCAGGCTGGATATCATTTACCCGAGACTCAGCTGGACTTTCTGTGGGAATGGATGAAGGTATAGGTAATGGACCTTCTAATTTAATTTCACTCTGGATATCATAGGCTTGAGATTCCGAGGAACAATCAGTGGGTAGTGATGGAGGCACAGGTAAGAGCTCTGCTAATACTATGTCAGGTTGGACATTATTGGGTTGTGATTCAGAGGAACCCTCTGTGTGTAGTGATGAAGATACAGGTAAGAGCCCTGCTAACAGTATGTCAGTTTGGACGTTATTGGGTTGAGACTCGAAGGAACCCTCAGTGGGTAGTGATGAAGATACAGGTAAGAGCTGAGACTCGGAGGAACCCTCCTCAACGGGGAGCGAGGAAGACACAGGTAAGAGTTCTGCCATCACAATGTCAGTTTGGACATTATTGGGTTGAGATTCAAAGGAACCCTCGGTGGGTAGTGATGAAGATACAGGTAAGATCTTTGCCAACACAGTGTCAGTTTGGACATTATTGGGTTGAGACTCAGAGGTAGACTCAGTTGGTAGTGATGAAGATACAAGAAGGAGATCTGCTAACACTATGTCAGTTTGGACATTATTGGACTGGGACTCGACTATGTCAGTTTGGAAGTTATTGGGTTGAGATTCAGAGGAACCCTCAGTAGATAGGGATGAAGACGGTGGTATAGATGCCGTTTGTGGAATGTCCACTAGAGTATTATTAGGATGAAGGTCAAATAAGCTTGTGGTCTGAAGTGATGGTGATACAGAAGACTCTGGAGGTACAGTGATGGGTCGATTGTTCGCAGGTTGAGGTTCAGTTGCATTTTCTGTGGAAATTAATGAAACTGGTGTAGACTCTAGTAACGTAATATCAGCTTGGGCATTATTCACTGCTCCTGGGCTCTCATGGGATGCACATGTAGAGGGAGACTGTAATAACAGGACATCTTGATTATTATTCATTTGATATTCGGCTGAGCTCTCAATTGGAAGACATGGAGATACGACGGAAGAGTCTAGTAATGGATTATTAGATTGGGTATTATTTATTTGAGATCCAAAAGAGCTTTCAGTAAGCGAAGATGATTCAAGTAAAGACTCAGCTTGGATTTTATTTGATTGAAGTCTAGAAGAGCTCTCAATAGGAAGAGATGAAGATACAGATGAAGGCTCGTTTAATGAAATGTCGACTTGGACTTTATTTAGTTGAGGTCCAGAGAAGCCATTGCTGGTAATGGACAGAGGTTCAGGTAAAGACTTAGGTTCGATTGAGCTCTCAGGAAAATGAGATGACGACCCAGATAAAGGTCCTGTTAATGGATTATCAGCCTGAATATTATTCAATGTGGTGGTACTGGATGGAGGTTCATAGGAAGGCTCTACTAATGGAATATCAGCTTGGGCATTATTGAATTGAGGTTTGGTTGAGCTCTCACTAGTTAGGGATAAAGATGAAGGCTCTGTTAATGAAATGTCAACTTGATTGTTATTTATTTGAGGTCCTAAGGATACATCAGTGGTAATGGGTGGAGGCTCAGGTAAAGACTCAACTTGGATAGTAGTCGATTGAGGTTCAGTTGAGCTATCACTAGTAAGGAAAGAAGGTGATGGCTTTACTAATGGAATGTCCTCTTGGACATGTGGTTGAGGTGCAGAAGATACTTCAGTGATAATGAATGGAGGTTCACATGAAGCCTCACCTCGGGTAGTAACTGACTGAGGTTCTTTTGAGTGCTCAGTAGTAAAGGAAGAAGGTGACAACTCTACCAATGAAATATCAGCTTGCACGTTTACTTGAGGTGCTGACGTTATTTTGGTGGTAATGGTGGGAGGTTCATGTGAAGGCTCGATTAATGAATTATCACTCTGAATAGTGTTCAGCAGAGGTCCATCTGAGCTTTCAGGAGGAAGGGATGAAGACATGGATAAAGACTGTGCTAAAAGAACATCCAGTTGCATAGGATTCAGTTGACGTTCAACTGATATTTCAGTGGGAATGGTTGACGAGGAAGATGAAGACTCTGGTATCAGAATATCATTTGGGAAATTACCAACTTTAGATTCAGCTAAGCTTTCAGTAAGAAAGGACAGAGATTCTGGTGGTGGCTCCGGTAATGATACATCTCCTTTGTTATTACTGAGTTGAGATTCAGATGAGCTCTTGGTACCAAGGTCCAAAAATCCTGATGAAGATGCTATTGGTGGAACGTCAGCATGGACATTATATGGCTGTAAATCAGCCAAGTGCTCTGTGGTAATGGGTGGAGATACCGGTGTTGACTGCGGTACTAGATTCTCGTGGGGTTGAGAGTCAGATGTTCTTGTGGGAGATGACATTTCCACTTGATCATTGTCGGGTTCAGATTCTGGTGATCTCTGGGTGAGAATTCCAGAGGATTCGGGTGAAGACTGTGGTAGTGGAATACTGGTTTGGATATCATTTGGTTGAGATTCAGATGAGCTTTGCAGAGATCCAACTAAAGAGTCTGGAACATCAACTTGGTCAGAACTGGGCTGAGATGTAGCTGAGATATAGACAGGAAATGAGGCAGATTTTGGTACAGGGTCTAGTACAGGGTCTGTGAGCGAGATTTCGGAGGTGACGGGAGAACAGACAGATAAAGGCTCTGTGGGTGGTGGCATACTCGACTGATATTTAGGGGTGCTGCCATTGAGTGGCTGCATAGGAGCTGGTACAGGAGAAGTTTTAGTGGATGAATCTTGACTGAATTCATAAGCGGATGGATATTTACATCCGACAGCAGAACTGGGTGCAGCTTCAAGGCTTGGAAGAGTCAGAATTGGTAGAGTCTCCAGGGAAGGAAACAGAGCATTGCCACTTACAGAAGTGGCGGTATGCGAGCTCCTCAGGGTGGTACTGTCTGCCCTCTGTGTGCGGTAAGGGGTATAAGGAATTGGAGCCAACAAAGACACCAAAGAAGTTGATCCAGGAGATATCTTGGGCTCATATGATAAAGCTGAGTCAGTGGGCCGGACGGGTTCCTCACTGTGGAATTTGATATCTGAGGTTTTATTTTTAATTTCTTGAGTGGGTAGAAAGACCTGGTCAGCGAGAAGAGGTGTCGGGACTTCTGCAGTAGCTTTCTGAGTACCTTTGTGAGATGGTGGAGGTATTGGTACTGAACTCTGTGTGGCAGTAGGTATGTTGGCCTCTGGGGTTGGTGTCGGACTCGTGACTGCTATCTCTGTCATTGAAGAGGATACGGACACTGTGGCCTTTATCGCTGTTGGTCTTTCAGCTTTGAAGCTCGTTGGAGATTTTGCTGCTTTAGTTGGGAGCTCCTGCACCTCAGAGTGGGATGTTGATGGAGAGTCAACTGGCACAAGCTCCGCTCTGTACAGACCCCTGACCTGCCCGGCTTTTCTCCACTATGGAGGTCTTCGTGCAAGGATCTTGCCTCTTGTTTGGTATCTGGGGCCACAGCACCGTGTTCTGCTGGACTTACTGTTACATATTCAGCTTTGAATGGCGGATCACAAGAGCCAGTTCTGGGCGATGTAAGGGCGTGTGTGGTGGAGGACTTCCTTTCACTTGTGTTGTGGTTATTCGAGCAGTAGATATTGGTGGTGGGATGAAGGAAGGTAAGGAATCCACCTTAGGAGATGTGGTGGGCAGGGGAGACTTGGAGAAAATGAAGGCGGGTGAGCAGGGCTGAGGGGTGCTGGGCGAGAAGGAGCTGAATGAATCTCTTTTTGGAAACCCTGGAAGAAGGTTGGACTTCTGCTTGTTGGGGTCAAGATAGACTCTGTCACACTGCGCTGATATCGGAGAGTTGTCCTGTTGAAAAAGCCTTGAAGATAAAAATAAAAGCACCATTAATGAAAGCTATGAAGAAATCCCATTCATCTACAAAAGGAACACTCACTGATAGAGGCCCCTGCAGCCGCTATAGGGCCGTAGATAAGTGGACCCCAGCTCAGGTTGGTACCATCACTCCTCCCATGGTGCCATTTCTCCATAAGTACCACAATGTTAGCAAACCATGGAGGGGGTACTGGTATGAGGGCCACACTGCCCTTGTCTGTTGGGGGTCACTGTAGTGATGTAAATCTGCATTAAAACAGGAGCTCATCCTTGTACCTACCCTTTAAATATCATACATTATATCATACATGTAGACTACTTACCCGAAGAGGACTTAGATGGGGAGCTGGGTGTGGATGGGGGAGAGGATGAGCTGGACACAGAACGTTCGTGCTGACGGAAGAAGTCACGAGGATGCAGGGATCTTCCAGACACAAGGGCTGCCGCTTCCTGGGGGATCATATGGCCATTACTGGAGGTCGGTATGCACCAGCCCTGACTATACCCAGGCTGATATATTGCGACACCAGGGTGCCACATACGGGTTACATGTGTGGCACCCTGTGGCTCGCAGTCTATGAAACATGCAGTAGGATTATCTAACAAGGCTTTAGACTGTGGAAAATGGAAGACTTTAGGGCAAATAACTGTCAGCGATCATGGAGGATACAGGAGGGGGTCACTCAGGACTGCTGTCTCCTGGCTGAACGTACCAACATATTACCAACGCCTCGAACACTCACCGCGGCCATTTCAATGGACTGACTGCGCTTAAACCGACCCTTCAACTCTTCTTCATATTCCTTCTGCTGCTGCGCCTGCAACGTCAACCAACGTTACTGCCACCTACAGGTAAGTCCCCAGCAGGAGTATAGAGGGCAACACCACAGGAAGGGGTAGTAGAAAGAAATCCAGCAGCAGGCTCGGGATGAAATCCAGTTTCTTTATTATAAAATCCATGGGCTGACCAGACAGGCAAGGTCTACGCGCTTCGACTGTACGTCTTAATCATGATCACCACAGTCGTACAGTCGAAACGCGTAGACCTTGCCTGTCTGGTCAGCCCATGGATTTTATAATAAAGAAACCGGATTTTATCCCGAGCCGGCTGCTGGATTTTTTTCTACTACCCCTGGATTGATTCCTGGTCCGGGATCCGTGCACGGCGAAGGAGGAGAGTGGGGGAGCTGAAATCCCTTTTTTTCTCACAGGAAGGTGTAGTATGGAGAGATGTCTACAAGAATCGCCCAAGGGATGTGTGAGGAGCAGTGGGTGTCATCATGGCGAGCGGGTATAGGTGTGTGCCAGCAGGAGGTTGATGGGGAAGGTTGGGGTGGATGATGTGAGGGAGCGGCAGTGTCCTGCTGGGAGTAATACTTATGTATATAGTGCTGGTCCGAGAATCCTCTCACAACCGGTCATGTTAGGAAACACTTACCCATCGCTCCTTCTCAAGCCTCCGGCGCTCTGCCTCCAGCCTTGCTTGCTCCTTCCTATACAGTATACGGGAGGGACACTGATCAGCTATAATCCAGGAGCCTCGGGCCTCCCCACAATAACACTGTATCGCACCCAATAAGCTTAGATACATGCAGTTACCTCTGCTCCTCCACCATTCTCTCCTTCTCGTGGATGCGACGTTCTCGCTCTTCCTCCTCCAGTCTCTCTCTCTGTATCCTCTCTTTCTCCAGCGCGATCCTCTCCTCCTGCAGTCTCAGCCGCTCCATCTCCTTCCTCCTCTCCTCTTCTCTCTGCACAGTAATCAGGTTACAGTTGTCATCTGGTGTCACAGATTTTCCTTTCCCCCATATCATTACAGCCATGGAATGAGAGGCCCCGAGGTCATTCCATTAGAAGCCTTGGTCTGATGAGTGGCCGCTCACCTCTGACCTCTGCCAGAACGCCTCCCTCTTGCTGATCTTCATCTCTACCGCTGGGTTTGTCTTCATATACTTTGTCCCCTAAATAACAGGAAATCTCGTTAGTAAATTCTCCGTATTTCACCCTGCGGTGCCCATCTGACCAGTCACAGACTTACCACCACCTCATGAGATCCGGGGATGCGGGCTTTCTGGAAAGCCCGGGAAGGTGGTGGTACCCTATTCAGAGCCTGCGCCACCGACTCCTGGGTGATGTCTTCAACTTTCTGGGCACCCAGCAACACATTAGCCTCCTAGAGGGGCGGAAAGAAGAGGGGGTCACCCGATAGGGCAGCACCAGTCACAGCCTTGGGCAGGCATCACAAAGCATCATTCAGCCTAGAGAACAATCAAATCCCAGTCCTGACCACTTATTCCCAATGTTGTGTCAATCCTCCCAACCCCACCACCTACAGATGATCCTCACCTTGAAGAATTTGCGGATGGAAGGAAGATGCTGAGCGGTGACTTCTCTCCGAAGGGCGTCCACATTCTCCCCGATCTGCCAAGCATAGAGATCATAGAAAGGTCACCCATTAGTCTAGAGACCCTGAGGAACCAATCTCCTCATTGTATCCCATAGGACCACCACCATCAGCGTCCTTGCTCAGAAGTGCAGGTCAGGTCTGCGGATCTTAGGGTTCACTGGTTTCCATGGGACACATCTGGACTATATGGATAATGTACGTATCCAGGCAGGAGGCTGCACGGGACCATCTGAAGCTGAACCCCGGGGTCCATACCTGGGGTCACTGGACTGTAGATGTGTGTCTAGTTTTATTCGGGGTCTATATCATGAGTTTTAATAGAGCAGTCCATTAGAAGGAGATAATTATGGACATGATGGATGGATTTGGGGTGATTATTTATGGTGCGCACAGTAGCACTATATGGGGTACATACCCAGTGTATGAGGATCACCCTCTGCACCCCGGTGTTTGGGTCGTTCACTTGGCACAGCCCATACTGGATCAGGTTCTTATTAAATTTCTTGGTCAGTTCTTCCAGACCGCCCACTGCAAAACAACATAGAGGTCAGAGGTCA
This sequence comes from Bufotes viridis, assembly GCA_033119425.1. Classification (NCBI taxonomy): domain Eukaryota; kingdom Metazoa; phylum Chordata; class Amphibia; order Anura; family Bufonidae; genus Bufotes; species Bufotes viridis. Next base: position 623,665,766 of record CM065589.1, on the reverse strand, counting down.
CAGGAAGTGGTCAAAACTGTCAATGGCCACCACACTCTACATACAAGACATATGTGCCGTACTGATATTGTATTATGCAGTGTCCTCCCTAGTATGACCAGCAGAGGTCAGCGCTCTCCTGTACAGCAGCGTGTCATGTGCTGGGTCCATGTCTAACACAGATCGTTCTCTAGGCCGTCATCTGGTTAGGCCCCTAGCTTCTGGCCGCACACATTCTTCCTTTTTCCATGCCCCGTGTACAGGTTATGGCATGGAGACGGCCTTCTGTGTCAGGATGTCGGCCTATGTGGTGCAATACATGGATAATGTGCCAGCGACTCCAGCCCCGAGGACAGGAACTTTCCTGGGATCTCTGATAGCTGCGGCCTCAGGGCATGACTGGGTTTTGGCTGCGGATCTTGATGTAGGCCATGGCCGCAGTACTTAGCGCTCACGGCTCTTCATCACTGTAAACAGACGTGTAATTAGGGAGCATTAAACTGTAGCTCGTTCCCAGGATGGAAGCGACCATGATAAAATAACATCCGTTATACAGAGAAGATCCTGGGAGAGTTCCCACCGAGCTCCAGGCTCCTCATGTCATCTCCGCTTCTACTACCACCCAGTTATAAGGAGGATTCCTCCTGAAATCAAGAAATCTCCAGTAACACCACTGTCCGAGTCAGACAACAGGGCCCTCAGTAACCCCCTGAGGTTGTCACTAGCTGGTGCCTCATGCAGAGGTACACCTCCGCTAGACAGAGATGGCTGAAAGCCATGGTGGGAGCTGTAAGGAGACTCCGTGACTGAAGAATCTTAGGTAAAGTGGGAGAAGCTCTCCGAGGAGCCCCTGACTAGAGATATCCCAAACTATTCGCCGCGAACATAGCTTGTTCGCGTCTGCCGCGGTGGGCGATGTTCGCGTCGCCCTAAACTTTATCATTGAGTAAACTTTGACCCTGTACCTCACAGTCAGCAGACACATTCCAGCCAATCAGCAGCATACCCTCCCTCCCAGACCCTCCCACCTCCTATCTAAACGCAAGGACGGCATCCATCTTAGATTCATTCTGACGCTGCAGTGTTAGTAGTTAGATCGCAATGCGATTAATATAACCTGTATTATTCGCATTGCGATTACAACTTAGATCTGTTCCTAATGGTTGTATTGCTAGAATATAACGAAGATTGAGAAAATAATGCTATATTCGTTATATTCATCAATTCTAGCAATACAACCATTAGGAACTCAGCTCTAAGTTGTAATCGTAATGCGATTAATGCAGGTTATATTACTCGCATTGCGATTACAACTACCACACTCTGCGCCCTCTACGTAATTTTCCATGGGAGTTTTGCCATGGATCCCCTCCGGCATGCCACAGTCCAGGTGTTAGACCCCTTGAAACAACTTTTCCATCACTATTGTGGCCAGAAAGTCTCCCTGTGGTTTTTAAAATTCGCCTGCCTATTGAAGTCTATGGCGGTTCGCACTGTTCGCAAACATTTGCGGAAGTTCGCTGTTCGCGAACTAAAAATTTATGCTCGCGACATCACTACTCCCTGACCATGTGGTGACATTTATGAGGGATGCCATGCCAGTCCATGTGGTGAGGATTGTGGCGGATCCCAGTCCATGTGGTGAGGATTGTGGCGGATCCCAGTCCATGTGGTGGGGATTGTGACGGATCCCAGTCCATGTGGTGAGGATTGTAGCGGATCCCAGTCCATGAGATGAGGATTGTGGCGGATCCCAGTCCATGAGATGAGGATTGTGGCGGATCCCAGTCCATGAGATGAGGATTGTGGCGGATCCCAGTCCATGAGGTGAGGATTGTGGCGGATCCCAGTCCATGAGGTAATGTTTATGACAGCCCTTGGCCCATGTGCTGGGTGACATCTGCGTGTCTCTTGGTCTTGAGGACCACCCTTGCACCCTCATGGGTTTGCTCCAGGACATGCAGAATTTCACAGGAGGAACCCGGAGACTATTTATGGATGCTCCTTGTCCCGGGACCCTCGGCATATCCTGCACATTCCCAGGAACAGACATCTAAATATCGTCTATACGTCAGTAGGAAGAGACATAAGCATGAATCCCGGGAAGTCTATATATAAGGAAGCAGATGTTTACAGGACACTGCGGCTGTCACCCAGAGAATGTGAGGAGGAGGAGGAGGAGGGGTAGTGGTGCTTATACAAACAGGGCGATGAGGGGGCACCACCACTGGTGAACGGTCCCAGCTGTCGGATGGAGGAGGGGTCATTACTCCATGCAGGACTGCAGCAGATTCTCAGGACAGGGGACTACATGACTATATTGGGAATGACTGCATAATCCCGGAAGATGACGTACAACATCCTTCATTATTAGTACATGAGAAAGTATTCACTGGACCCCTCCCCGCCCACACATAGTCCGCTCCATGTATAGACCCCACGTATATTCTATGGTACACACACATGCCATAGCGTCTGAGAACCAATTCTAAGCAGTTCTGTGACATTTCCTTCATCACAGCCTTAATAAAACAAGCTTTTCACCACAGGTTTGCCATTGCCGTGTAGCCCATCATGGCGTCTCATATCCGCCTATGTTACCAGAGTGTCTCCAGCCACCTTCACACAACTAAAGCCTTCACCCTACAACCACCACCTCCAGCTGTCCTCCATATTCCTCGATCTAACCCAACGTAATGCCGGCAGAGTTACTCTGGGTTCACCATCTCCTCAGGTCTTCTAGGCACCGAAAATCTGCCGGTCTCATCCTATAACAGCTCGATTCATTACCCATAATGAGCCTCATCCTATATTAGTCTTCAGTCGCTTCCAGTCTTCCATAATAATGACTCTCTCAGGAATTTGAGGTTTCCGGTAACTGGGAGGATGGAGATTCCTACCCACAGATTAACGTGACCACACATGACAAATGTGAAGGATTTTAGGCCTTGGATTCTCATAAGATATGATCCGTCGGGTAATGTCCACTGCACGTCTACGAGGGTAAAGAGTTGGAGAAACATCTACACTTGGATTACGTGATCGTTCTGATCTCTGAACTGTGTGAGAACCTCAGATATCATCTCCACATTCCCACAGTGATTAATGAAGCCTCTTCCATCATGAGCGGAATGAGAGATACTTAGTGGGACAGGGACGTAGACCATGCGTGAGATCTCGGATGCTGGGTGACATGGTCGTAGACTCCAAGAGTCTCGGTAAATAATTGTTATTCTCTTTCTTCTTTAGAAAGGGTTGAGCATACCCAGTAAACATTACAACGCTCCCGCTGGTCTCTGCTTCCAGGTCCACTCAGCATACAGGACCTGCCTATAAGGTACAGTAGGTCCCGGCAGATGTTCTCATGATGAGGAGACAAATGGTGGGCGAAAAGTAGCCTTTAGGAAAGTGCACGGCTCTGTGGGGTCTTTTGGGAACTTTTGGGCTGGTGGACATGTGCATGTAGGAGCCTATAAATTCTAAGCACAACCCAGTAAGGACCCGGTAAGCTTAGAAATGGGATTGGTTGGGAATTCGTGAGGATGAGTAATTTTTACAGAATTTCCCCAATGGACAACTCCTTAACGGGCATAAGTAAGCAAGGCTGATTATCAATAATAGCAGGTTATCACCTTGGTGTTACTAGAACCAGTAGAAACCGGTAAGATACCCAATGTTGCGAATAAAGCCTCCATCAGTAATGGTCTCACTAGCGGTCTGGCTCTACCTACAGTTTCCCTAGCAGAGACTGAACATGACCGTCCACATTACTGAAGATTTTCACTGTATGTCCTCTAGGTGACTATACACCAGATGTTGAGTTCTTGAAGATCTGGTAACTTCTCCAGTTAGGAAATTGTTGAAAAGAGACTTTAATTGTTCCCTCATAGTCTGCACTGGACATTGCTTTGGTAGAAGTGTCCCTCTGGGCATGGTGGGATGTCCACTTCTCAAGCCTTGCTGTGCCACTGCCACCGTTAATGAAAATAGAGACAAATTACATAGAAAGACAGAAGTTTTACAAAAGGTTCTGCTATGCTATTGAAATGCTTGACAGAAGCCCATTCATGGTACCCAGAAGCCCATCCATGGTGCCCAGAAGCCCATCCATGATACCCAGAAGCCCATCCATGGTGCCCAGAAGCCCATCCATGGTGCCCAGAAGCCCATCCATGGTACCCAGAAGCCCATCCATGGTACCCAGAAGCCCATCCATGG
>CM065589.1:623637133-623661558 GCA_033119425.1 Bufotes viridis | reverse complement strand
TCTGGGACTCCTCTATGACTGATATCTCTTCTTATACCGCTCCTGCACTATTATAACCTCTGGACTGTAGTCTCTGGGACTCCTCTATGACTGATATCACCTCTTATACCGCTCCTGCACTATTATAACCTCTGGACTGTAGTCTCTGGGACTCCTCTATGACTGATATCACCTCTTATACCGCTCCTGCACTATTATAACCTCTGGACTGTAGTCTCTGGGACTCCTCTATAACTGATATCACCTCTTATACCGCTCCTGCACTATTATAACCTCTGGACTGTAGTCTCTGGGACTCTTCTATGACTGATATCACCTCTTATACCGCTCCTGCACTATTATAACCTCTGGACTGTAGTCTCCGGGACTCCTCTATGACTGATATCTCCTCTTAGACTCCATGAATGTTGTAGACGAGCCTCGGCAGTAACCCTTTATTGAGATATTATAATATTCTGTTAGTAGATATTTGGTTAGGCTGTTATCATCATAAAGCTTTAACTTTGCCAGGACGTCATGGAGGCCTCAACACCACGATGGCTCCGTGACCCTATTGGCATGTGTCAGTCCCGCCCATAACCAGTGTTTGGGGCTGACTCCATGCCTCATACCTCCCCCTCCTGCCACCTCAGAGCAGTTGGAGCTGACTCCATGCCTCATACCTCCCTCCTACCACCTTGCAGAGGTTAGAGCCAACTCCATGCCTCATACCTCCCTCCTGCCACCTAGCAGCGGTTAGAGCCAACTCCATGCCTCATGCCGCCCTCCAGCCTCCTTGAAGAGTTTGGAGTCAACTCCATGCCTCATACCTCCCTCCTGCCACCATGCAACAGTTGGAGCTGACTCAATGCCACCCTCCTTCCACTTTGTAGCAGTTGGAGCTCACTCCATGCCTCATGTCTTTCTCCTGCCACTTTGCAGCGGTTGGAGCTGACTCCATGCCTCATACCTACCCTCCTGCCACCACGCAGTGGTTGGAGTCAACTCCGTGCCTCATACTTTGCTCCTGCCACCTTGCAGCAGTTGGAGCTGACTCCATGCCTCATACCTCCCTCCTGCCACTTTGCAGTGGTTGGAGCTAACTCCATGCCTAGAACCTCCCTCCTGCCACCTTGCAGCAGTTGGAGTTGACTCCATGCCTCATACCTCCCTCCTGCCACTTTGCAGTGGTTGGAGCTAACTCCATGCCTAGAACCTCCCTCCTGCCACCTTGCAGCAGTTGGAGTTGACTCCATGCCTCATACCTCCCTTATCTCTGTGCCCCCTGTAGTGCAGTAAAAAATTATGTTCAGTGCAGGATCGTATCTGTAGTGTTGCCCTGCCACGGGGCACAGTACAGGAATCTAACGCCCTGGGTCATGTGTATCACCACCTGTCATGTTTCATAGTATGGTTGCGGGCAGTAGGAGGGTTTGGCACTTGGTTCCTTCCTCCTGCACATTCACGTCACCGTTACCCTGAGGGGGTGCAGAGCGCTTCTTTCCCTTCTTCCGGGGTCAGGACAGACCCTGAGTTAATCTTATTCACACTTATTACATGTCAGAAGCAGTAAAATGCTGGCCTCAACCAACGGGTCAGGGCAACCCAATCAGCCCCAAGCCAAAGAGTCCGTAGTGGGCCCTGGCAGCCATGTTGACATCAGACATGGCTGCCCTAGCCTGTCCTCCTGCTATTGGACTTGTCAGTGGACGCTCACACTTGGCTTTGGAGCCAGTTACGGGGGTCCAGTTTGGTTTTCAGGCTCTTCGTGTTCTTGCGGGTGTGACAACCCCTTTCTAAGTCCGGTTGTACTGCTGCCGCTGCTGCTGCTGTTTCTTGCCTCTGGGCGAGGACTTTCATTTCGGGTTCTAGATGACCCAAGACTAGATGGACTCTCAGTCATTTTCAGGCCTCGAGTCTTCAGGGATGTTAGTTTAGCATCCAGGGAAAGTGTTCGAGGTCTGTGTTTGGAGGACTGGGCTGGAGGACTATCACATTCAGAGGAGGAGGAAGACGGATGCCCAGGGAAGGGTTGTGGAAGAAAGACGTCCAAGGTGGTGGATCAAGACCTCTCTGCAGCTCAAATTCCTTCATCCTCTGAGAAAGGAGGTCAGGAATAGGGCCCAAGCCCTCAATAGCTGGGGGACAGAAGGACAACATAACTAGGAAGGTCACAGATTTAGGAGACCTACAAAACCTGTAGACTCCACGGATGTACACAACTGTATGACCACTAGATATAGAGACCACTACATTCCCAGCCTACAGGTGCCTACATGAAGTCACAGGAGATTTCACTTATCTACAGTCCATGATCAGAGTGCATCCTACGATGCCTGGGGTTCCTCTACCCTTACTTTTGACCGGCCACAGGACTGAGCATCCAGCGAGGAGACAATCTCATACTAGATGACCCACTACACCCATATTTCTAGGTGCTACTCCTACAGAGGGTGGTGTCTTACAAACCTTTCCGTGTAATAGGTGCACAGCAATGATCGGTTTCAGCAGAGACTGCATTATCCTGCAGCAGCAGCCCCTCAGCGCTGGGTGCAGGGGCAGCAGAGAGAGCTAAGCGGGAGGGACGAGGCATGGGCCATGCAGTGGGAGAAGAGCAAGGACAGGAAGGAGGGCGCCATGCAATGCATGCAGACACAAGAGAGAGAAAAGAGAGTGTTACTCTGAGTGTAAGAGTCAGACAAGTGTAAGTGACAGAGGACAAAACATGTGATGGTACATACGAGAGAAGAGTGCATGGACCCAAACATTATATAAGGAGGAAAAGAAGAGAAGCAAGCACCAACTATTATCTCCTTTCTCATCATACCCTCCTTATCCTCATTACTTTTCATCATACCGCACCCCATCTCACTTACTTCTCATCATACTGCCCCTCATCTCCCTTACTTCTCATCATACTGCTCCTCATCTCCCTTACTTCTCATCATACTGCCCCCATCTCCTTTACTTCTCATCATACTGCCCCTCATCTCCCTTACTTCTCATCATACTGCCCACCATCTCCCTTACTTCTCATCATACTGCCCCCCATCTCCCTTACTTCTCATCATATTGCTCCTCATCTCCCTTACTTCTCATCATACTGCCCCTCATCTTCCTTATTTCTCATCATACTGCTCCTCATCTCCCTTACTTCTCATCATACTGCCCCTCATCTCCCTTACTTCTCATCATACTGCTCCTCATCTCACTTACTTCTCATCATACTGCTCCTCATCTCCCTTACTTCTCATCATACTGCCCCTCATCTCCCATATTTCTCATCATACTGCTCCTCATCTCACTTACTTCTCATCATACTGCTCCTCATCTCCCTTACTTCTAATCATGCTGCCCCTCATCTCCTTACTTCTCATCATGCTGCCCTCATCTCACTTACTTCTCATCATACTGCCCCTCATCTCCCTTACTTCTCATCATGCTGCTCCTCATCTCCTTACTTCTCATCATACTGCTCCTCATCTCCCTTACTTCTCATCATACTGCTCCTCATCTCCCTTACTTCTCATCATACTGCCCCTCATCTCCCTTACTTCTCATCATACTGCTCCTCATCTCCTTACTTCTCATCATACTGCCCTCATCTCCCTTACTTCTCATCATGCTGCTCCTCATCTCACTACTTCATCATCATGCTGCACCTCATCTCCTAGCTTCTCGTCATGCCGCACCCATCTCCTTACTTCTCATCATACTGCTCCTCATCTCCTTACTTCTCATCATACTGCCCCTCATCTCCTTACTTCTCATCATACTGCTCCTCATCTCCTTACTTCTCATCATGCTGCTCCTCATCTCCTTACTTCTCATCATACTGCTACTCATCTCCCTTACTTCTCATCATACTGCTCCTCATCTCCCTTACATCTCATCATAATGCTCCTCATCCTCCTTACTTCTCATCATACTGCTCCTCATCTCCCTTACTTCTCATCATACTGCTCCTCATCTCCCTTACTTCTATTCACACTGCTCCTCATCTCCCTTACTTCTATTAATACTGCTCTTCATCTCCCTTACTTCTATTCATACTGCTCCTCATCTCTTTTACTTCTTATAATAATTCTCCTCATCTACCTTTCTCATCACACCACCCTCATTTTCTATCATCCTTCTCACCCAGTCTTTCCACTCCTTTTTCTCCAACCTCCTTTTCTCCGACCTTATGAAGCATTTTCTTTAAAACCATTATCTGTCTTCTCATTCTACCATTCTCCTCATCATCATCCTCCTCCACCACCAATTCCCCACATCACCCTCCTCATTCTACCATTCTCCTCATCATCCTGCCTCCTCCACCACCAATTCCCCACATCACCCTCCTCATTCTACCATTCTCCTCATCATCAGCCTCCTCCACCACCAATTCTCCACATCACCCTCCTCATTCTACCATTCTCCTCATCATCATCCTCCTCCACCACCAATTCTCTACAACACCCTCCTAATTCTACCATTCTCCTCATCATCATCCTCCTCCACCACCAATTCTCCACATCACCCTCCTCATTCTACCATTCTCCTCATCATCATCATCCTCCACCACCAATTCCCCTCATCATCAGCCTCCTCCACCACCAATTCTCACACCACCCTCCTCATTCTACCATTCTCCTCATCATCAGCCTCCTCCACCACCAATTCTACACATCACCCTCCTCATTAGACAATTCTCCTCATCATCAGCCTCCTCCACCACCAATTCTCCACATCACCCTCCTCATTCTACCATTCTCCTCATCATCTGCCTCCTCCACCACAAATTCTCCACATCACCCTCCTCATTCTACCATTCTCCTCATCATCAGCCTCCTCCACCACCAATTCTCCACATCACCCTCCTCATTCTACCATTCTCCTCATCATCACCCTCCTCATTCTACCATTCTCCTCATCATCATCCTCCTCCTCCACCAATTCTCCACATCACCCTCCTCATTCTACCATTCTCCTCATCATCAGCCTCCTCCACCACCTATTCTCTACATCACCCTCCTCATTCTACAATTCTCCTCATCATCAGCCTCCTCCACCACCAATTCTCCACATCAGCCTCCTCATTCTACCATTCTCCTCATTATCAGCCTCCTCCACCACCAATTCTCCACATCACCCTCACTCATTCTACCATTCTCCTCATCATCAGCATCCTCCACCAGCTATTCTCCACATCACCCTCCTCATTCTACCATTCTCCTCATCATCAGCCTCCTCCACGACGAATTCTGCACATCACCCTTCTCATTCTACCACTCTCCTCATCATCATCCTCCACCACCAATTCTCCACATCACCCTCCTCATTCTACCATTCTCCTCATCATCAGCCTCCTCCACCACCAATTCCCCACATCACACTCCTCATTCAAACATTCTCCTCATCATCAGCCTCCTCCACGACCAATTCTCCACATCACCCTCCGCATTCTACCATTCTCCTCATCATCAGCCTCCTCCACCACCAAATCTCCACATCACCCTCCTCATTCTACTATTCTCCTCATCATCATCATCCTCCACCAGCTATTCTCCACATCACCCTCCTCATTCTACCATTCTCCTCATCATCAGCCTCCTCCACCACCAATTCTCCACACCACCCTCCTCATTCTACCATTCTTCTCATCATCAGCCTCCTCCACCACCAATTCTCCACATCACCCTCCTCATTCTACCATTTTCCTCATCATCAGCCTCCTCCACCACCCATTCTCCTCATCATCCTCCTCATCATCAGCCTCCTCCACCACAAATCAAATTCTCCACATCACCCTCCTCATTCTACCATTCTCCTCATCATCAGCCTCTTCCACCACCAATTCCCCACATCACCCTCCTCATTCTACCATTATCCTCATCATCAGCCTCTTCCACCAAAAATTCTCCACATCACCCTCCTCATTCTACCATTCTCCTCATCATCAGCCTCTTCCACCACCAATTCCCCACATCACCCTTCTCATTCTACCATTCTCCTCATCATCAGCCTCCTCCACGACGAATTCCCCACATCACCCTTCTCATTCTACCATTCTCCTCATCATCAGCCTCCTCCACCACCAATTCTCCACATCACCCTCCTCATTCTACCATTCTCCTCATCATCAGCCTCCTCCACCACCAATTCTCCACATCACCCTCCTCATTCTACCATTCTCCTCATCATCAGCCTCCTCCACCACCAATTCTCCACACCACCCTCCTCATTCTACCATTCTCCTCATCATCAGCCTCCTCCACCACCAATTCTCCACATCACCCTTCTCATTCTACCATTCTCCTCATCATCATCATCCTCCACCACCAATTCTCCACATCACCCTCCTCATTCTACCATTCTCTTCATAATCTGCCTCCTCCACCACCAATTCTCCACATCACCCTCCTCATTCTAACATTCTCTTCATCATCTGCCTCCTCCACCACCAATTCTCCACATCACCCTCCTCATTCTACCATTATCCTCATCATCATCCTCCTCCACCACCAATTCTCCACATCACTCTCCTCATTCTACCATTCTCCTCATCATCAGCCTCCTCCACCAACAATTCTCAACATCACACTCCTCATTCTACCATTCTCCTCATCATCAGCCTCCTCCACCACCAATTCTCCACATCACTCTCCTCATTCTACCATTCTCCTCATCATCACCCTCCTCCACCACCAATTCCCCACATCACCCTCCTCATTCTACCATTCTCCTCATCATCACCCTCCTCCACCACCAATTCTCCACATCACTCTCCTCATTCTACCATTCTCCTCATCATCACCCTCCTTATTCTACCATTCTCCTCATCAGCCTCCTCCACGACCAATTGTCCACATCACCCTCCTCATTCTACCATTCTCCTCATCATCATCCTCCTCCAACACCAAATCTCCACATCACCCTGCTCATTCTACCATTCTCCTCATCATCATCATCCTCCACCAGCTATTCTCCACATCACCCTCCTCATTCTACCATTCTCCTCATCATCAGCCTCCTCCACCACCAATTCTCCACATCACCCTCCTCATTCTACCATTCTCCTCATCATCAGCCTCCTCCACCACCAATTCTCCACATCACCCTCCTCATTCTACCATTCTCCTCATCATCAGCCTCCTCCACCACCAATTCTCCACATCACCCTCCTCATTTCTACCATTCTCCTCATCATCAGCCTCCTCCACCACCAATTCTCCACATCACCCTCCTCATTCTCATTCTCATCATCATCACCCTCCTCACCACCAATTCTCCACATCACCCTCCTCATTCTACCATTCTCCATCATATCTCCCCACCTCCCCACATCACCCTCCTCATTCTACCATTCTCCTCATCATCAGCCTCCTCCACCACCAATTCTCCACATCACCCTCCTCATTCTAACATTCTCCTCATCATCATCCTCCTCCACCACCAATTCTCCACATCACCCTCCTCATTCTACCATTCTCCTCATCATCATCCTCCTCCACCACCAATTCTCCACATCACCCTCCTCATTCTACAATTCTCCTCATCATCAGCCTCCTCCACCACCAATTCCCCACATCACCCTCCTCATTCTACCATTCTCCTCATCATCATCCTCCTCCACCACCAATTCTCCACATCACCCTCTTCATTCTACCATTCTCCTCATCATCATCCTCCTCCACCACCAATTCTCATCATCATCATCCTCCTCCACCACCAATTCTCCTCATCATCCTCCTCATCATCAGCCTCCTCCACCACCAATTCCCCACATCACCCTCCTCATTCTACCATTCTCATCATCAGCCTCCTCCACCACCAATTCACCACATCACCCTCCTCATTCTACCATTCTCCTCATCATCAGCCTCCTCCACCACCAATTCTCCACATCACCCTCCTCATTCTACCATTCTCCTCATCATCAGCCTCCTCCACCACCAATTATCTACATCACCCTCCTGATTCTACTATTCTCCGTCCTCATCATCATCCTCCTCCACCACCCATTCTCCTCATCATCATCCTCCTCCACCACCAATTCTCCTCATCATCAGCCTCCTCCACATCACCCATTCTCCTCATCATCATCCTCCTCCACCACCAATTCTCCACATCACCCTCCTCATTCTACCATTCTCCTCATCATCAGCCTCCTCCACCACCAATTCTCCACATCACCCTCCTCATTCTACCATTCTCCTCATCATCAGCCTCCTCACCACCAATTCTCCACATCACCCTCCTCATTCTACCATTCTCCTCATCATCATCCTCCTCCACCACCAATTCTCCACATCACCCTCCTCATTCTACCATTCTCCTCATCATCAGCCTCCTCCACCACCAATTCTCCACATCACCCTCCTCATTCTACCATTCTCCTCATCATCAGCCTCCTCCACCACCAATTCTCCACATCACCCTCCTCATTCTACCATTCTCCTCATCATCATCATCCTCCACCACCAATTCTCCACATCACCCTCCTCATTCTACCATTCTCCTCATCATCATCCTCCTCCACCACCAATTCTCCACATCACCCTCCTCATTCTACCATTCTCCTCATCATCAGCCTCCTCCACCACCAATTCCCCACATCACCCTCCTCATTCTACCATTCTCCTCATCATCAGCCTTCTCCACCACCAATTCTCCACATCACCCTTCTCATTCTACCATTCTCCTCATCATCATCCTCCTCCACCACCAATTCTCCACATCACCCTCCTCATTCTACCATTCTCCTCATCATCAGCCTCCTCCACCACCAATTCTCCACATCACCCTCCTCATTCTACCATTCTCCTCATCATCCATGCCTCCTCCACCACCAATTCTCCACATCACCCTCCTCATTCTACCATTCTCCTCATCATCATCCTCCTCCACCACCAATTCTCCACATCACCCTCCTCATTCTACCATTCTCCTCATCATCATCCTCCTCCACCACCAATTCTCCACATCACCCTCCTCATTCTACCATTCTCCTCATCATCAGCCTCCTCCACCACCAATTCCCCACATCACCCTCCTCATTCTACCATTCTCCTCATCATCAGCCTCCTCCACCACCAATTCTCCACATCACCCTCCTCATTCTACCATTCTCCTCATCATCAGCCTCCTCCACCACCAATTCTCCACATCACCCTCCTCATTCTACCATTCTCCTCATCATCAGCCTCCTCCACCACCAATTCTCCACATCACCCTCCTCATTCTACCATTCTCCTCATCATCAGCCTCCTCCACCACCAATTCCCCACATCACCCTCCTCATTCTACCATTCTCCTCATCATCAGCCTCCTCCACCACCAATTCTCCACATCACCCTCCTCATTCTACCATTCTCCTCATCATCATCACTCCTCCACCACCAATTCTCCACATCACCCTCCTCATTCTACCATTCTCCTCATCATCATCGCCTCCTCCATTCCCATTCTCCTCATCATCAGCCTCCTCCACCACCAATTCTCCACATCACCCTCCTCATTCTACCATTCTCCTCATCATCAGCCTCCTCCACCACCAATTCTCCACATCACCCTCCTCATTCTACCATTCTCCTCATCATCATCACTCCTCCACCACCAATTCTCCACATCACCCTCCTCATTCTACCATTCTCCTCATCATCATCCTCCTCCACCACCTATTCTCCCACATCACCCTCCTCATTCTACCATTCTCCTCATCATCATCCTCCTCCACCACCTATTCTCCACATCACCCTCCTCATTCTACCATTCTCCTCATCATCAGCCTCCTCCACCACCAATTCCCCACATCACCCTCCTCATTCTACCATTCTCCTCATCATCATCCTCCTCCACCACCAATTCTCCATCACACCTCATCCCATCCTCCTCAATTCTCACCCAATTCTCCACCTCACCCTCCTCATTCTACCATTCTCCTCATCATCAGCCTCCTCCACCACCAATTCTCCACATCACCCTCCTCATTCTACCATTCTCCTCCTCGCACTCATTACCCCGGTGATGGTCCTCTTCCAGCAGACATCTTCTCTTGCTCATGTCCCCCCTGGTGCCCCCACATTTCAGTTCATCGGGCTTATGTCTGTAGAGGCACTCACCCATTTCATGGTAGAGGGAGCCTTGCTTGGCGAGGGCAGCTGCTGGTCTCTTGGGTGGTGGGGTTTCTATTTTCATCAGGTCATCGCAGCATTGCTTCCATTGACCTGCAGAAGACAGTGAGATTGTGAGGAAGACACGGAGCAGCTCCAGAAGAAGAAGCAGAACAGAGACAAGGGGCAGAGACATACTCATGTCATAGAAGTGCTGCCAGAAGGCCTCCATCCAGCGGCGCAGATCTTCTCGGCTCTCGGCCTTGGCTGTGTGAGTCACTTCTTCACTGCCGTAGCGGTTAGTGATGGACAAGGTCAGCACCAGACTCTGACCGTCACGATCCGAACACCGGATCCTGGTGTCCTGGGGATAAGGAAACTATGAATACCTCCTGGGGTCCCAATCAATGTCATTCAGGAGACAGTGTAATATCACACATGTAACACAGACACTCTCCATGTAATATCACACATGTAACACAGACACTCTCCATGTAATATCACACATGTAATACAGACACTCTCCATGTAATATCACACATGTAATACAGACATTCTCCATGTAATATCACACATGTAACACAGACACTATCCATGTAATATCACACATGTAATACAGACACTCTCCATGTAATATCACACATGTAATACAGACACTCTCCATGTAATATCACACATGTAACACAGACACTCTCCATGTAATATCACACATGTAACACAGACACTCTCCATGTAATATCACACATGTAATACAGACACTCTCCATGTGATATCACACATGTACTACAGACACTCTCCATGTAATATCACACATGTAATACAGACACTCTCCATGTAATAGCACACATGTAATACAGACACTCTCCATGTGATATCACACATGTAACACAGACACTCTCCATGTAATAACACACATGTAACACAGACACTCTCCATGTAATATCACACATGTACTACAGACACTCTCCATGTAATATCACACATGTAATACAGACACTCTCCATGTAATATCACACATGTAATACAGACACTCTCCATGTAATAACACACATGTAACACAGACATTCTCCATGTAATAATACACATGTAACACAGACACTCTCCATGTAATATCACACATGTAACACAGACACTCTCCATGTAATAACACACATGTAATAAAGACACTCTCCATGTAATAGCACACATGTAATACAGACACTCTCCATGTAATATCACACATGTAACACAGACACTCTCCATGTAATATCACACATGTACTACAGACACTCTCCATGTGATATCACACATGTAACACAGACACTCTCCATGTAATAACACACATGTAATACAGACACTCTCCATGTAATATCACACATGTACTACAGACACTCTCCATGTAATATCACACATGTAACACAGACACTCTCCATGTAATAGCACACATGTAACACAGACACTCTCCATGTAATATCACACATGTAACACAGACACTCCCCACAGGTAATATCACACATATAACACAGACATTCTCCATGTAATATCACACATGTACTACAGACACTCTCCATGTAATATCACACATGTAACACAGACACTCTCCATGTAATATCACACATGTAACACAGACACTCTCCATGTAATATCACACATGTAACACAGACACTCTCCATGTAATAACACACATGTAATAAAGACACTCTCCATGTAATAGCACACATGTAATACAGACACTCTCCATGTGATATCACACATGTAACACAGACACTCTCCATGTAATATCGCACATGTAACACAGACACTCTCCATGTAATATCACACATGTAATACAGACACTCTCCATGTAATATCACACATGTAACACAGACACTCTCCATGTAATATCACACATGTAATACAGACACTCTCCATGTAATATCACACATGTAACACAGACACTCTCCATGTAATATCACACATGTAACACAGACACTCTCCATGTAATACACACATGTAACACAGACACTCTCCATGTAATATCACACATGTAACACAGACACTCTCCATGTAATATCACACATGTAACACAGACATTCTCCATGTAATATCACACATATAACACAGACACTCTCCATGTAATATCACACATGTAACACAGACACTCTCCATGTAATAACACACATGTAACACAGACATTCTCCATGTAATATCACACATATAACACAGACACTCTCCATGTAATATCACACATTTAACACAGACATTCTCCATGTAATATCACACATGTAATACAGACACTCTCCATGTAATATCACACATGTAACACAGACACTCTCCATGTAATATCACACATGTAACACAGACACTCTCCATGTAATATCACACATGTAACACAGACACTCTCCACAGGTAATATCACACATGTAACACAGACACTCTCCATGTAATATCACACATGTAACACAGACACTCTCCATGTAATATCACACATGTAACACAGACACTCTCCATGTAATATCACACATGTAACACAGACACTCTCCATGTAATATCACACATGTAATACAGACACTCTCTATGTAATATTACACATGTAACACAGACACTCTCCATGTAATATCACACATGTAATACAGACACTCCCCACAGGTAATATCACACATGTAATACAGACACTCTCCATGTAATATCACACATGTAACACAGACACTCTCCATGTAATATCACACATGTAACACAGACACTCTCCATGTAATATCACACATGTAACACAGACACTCTCCATGTAATATCACACATGTAACACAGACATTCTCCATGTAATATCACACATGTAACACAGACACTCTCCATGTAATATCACACATGTAACACAGACACTCTCCATGTAATATCACACATGTAACACAGACATTCTCCATGTAATATCACACATGTAATACAGACACTCTCCATGTAATATCACACATGTAACACAGACACTCTCCATGTAATATCACACATGTAATACAGACACTCTCCATGTAATATCACACATGTAACACAGACACTCTCCATGTAATATCACACATGTAACACAGACACTCTCTATGTAATAACACACATGTAACACAGACATTCTCCATGTAATATCACACATGTACTACAGACATTCTCCATGTAATATCACACATTTAACACAGACATTGTCCATGTAATATCACACATGTAATACAGACACTCTCCATGTAATATCACACATGTAACACAGACACTCTCCATGTAATATCACACATGTAACACAGACACTCTCCATGTAATATCACACATGTAACACAGACACTCCCAATGTAATATCACACATGTAACACAGACATTCTCCATGTAATATCACACATGTAACACAGACACTCTCCATGTAATAACACACATGTAATACAGACACTCTCCATGTAATATCACACATGTAACACAGACACTCTCCATGTAATAGCACACATGTAACACAGACACTCTCCATGTAATATCACACATGTAACACAGACACTCTCCATGTAATAACACACATGTAACACAGACACACTCTATGTAATATCACACATGTAACACAGACATTCTCCATGTAATATCACACATGTAACATAGACACTCTCCGTGTAATATCACACATGTAACACAGACACTCCCCACAGGTAATATCACACATATAACACAGACATTCTCCATGTAATATCACACATGTACTACAGACACTCTCCATGTAATATCACACATGTAATACAGACACTCTCCATGTAATATCACACATGTAATACAGGCATTCTCCATGTAATAGCACACATGTAACACAGACACTCCCCACAGGTAATATCACACATATAACACAGACATTCTCCATGTAATATCACACATGTACTACAGACACTCTCCATGTAATATCACACATGTAACACAGACACTCTCCATGTAATATCACACATGTAACACAGACACTCTCCATGTAATATCACACATGTAACACAGACACTCTCCATGTAATATCACACATGTAACACAGACACTCTCCATGTAATATCACACATGTAATACAGACATTCTCCATGTAATATCACACATGTAATACAGACACTCACCATGTAATATTACACATGTAACACAGACACTCTCCATGTAATATCACACATGTAACACAGACACTCTCCATGTAATATCACACATGTAACACAGACACTCTCCATGTAATAGCACACATGTAACACAGACACTCTCCATGTAATATCACACATGTAACACAGACACTCTCCATGTAATAACACACATGTAACACAGACACACTCTATGTAATATCACACATATAACACAGACACTCTCCAAGTAATATCACAAATGTAACACAGACACTCTCCATGTAATATAACACATGTAACACAGACACTCTCCATGTAATATCACACATGTAACACAGACACTCTCCATGTAATATAACACATGCAATACAGACACTCACCATGTAATATCACACATGTAATACACTCTTCATGTAATATCACACATGTAATACAGACACTCTCCATGTAATATCATACATGTAACACAGACACTCTCCATGTAATATCACACATGTAACACAGACACTCTCCATGTAATATCACACATGTAATACAGACACTCCCCATGTAATATCACACATGTAATACAGACACTGCACAGTGTAATATCACAGATGTAATACAGACACCGCACAGTGTAATATCACAGATGTAATACAGACACCACACAATGTAATATCACACATGTAATACAGACACTCCCCACAGGTAATATCACACATGTAATACAGACACCGCACAGTGTAATATCTCACATGTAATACAGACACTCCCTACAGGTAATATCACACATGTAATACAGACACTCCCCACAGGTAATATCACACATGTAATACAGACACTCCCCACAGGTAATATCACACATGTAATACAGACACTCCCCACAGGTAATATCACACATGTAATACAGACACCGCACAGTGTAATATCTCACATGTAATACAGACACTCCCCACAGGTAATATCACACATGTAATACAGACACCGTACAGTGTAATATCACACATGTAATACAGACACCACACAGTGTAATATCACACATGTAATACAGACACTCCCCACAGGTAATATCACACATGTAAAACAGACACTCCCCACAGGTAATATCACACATGTAATACAGACACCGCACAGTGTAATATCTCACATGTAATACAGACACTCCCCACAGGTAATATCACACATGTAAAACAGACACTCCCCACAGGTAATATCACACATGTAATACAGACACCGCACAGGGTAATATCACACATGTAATACAGACACTCCCCACAGGTAATATCACACATGTAATACAGACACCGCACAATGTAATATCACACATGTAATACAGACACTCCCCACAGGTAATATCACACATGTAATACAGACACTCCCCACAGGTAATATCACACATGTAATACAGACACTCCCCACAGGTAATATCACACATGTAATACAGACACCGCACAGTGTAATATCTCACATGTAATACAGACACTCCCCACAGGTAATATCTCACATGTAATACAGACACTCCCCACAGGTAATATCACACATGTAATACAGACACCGCACAGTGTAATATCTCACATGTAATACAGACACTCCCCACAGGTAATATCACAGATGTAATACAGACACCGCACAGTGTAATATCACACATGTAATACAGACACTCCCCACAGGTAATATCACACATGTAATACAGACACTCCCCACAGGTAATATCTCACATGTAATACAGACACTCCCCACAGGTAATATCACACATGTAATACAGACACTCCCCACAGGTAATATCACACATGTAATACAGACACTCCCCACAGGTAATATCACACATGTAATACAGACACCGCACAGTGTAATATCTCACATGTAATACAGACACTCCCCACAGGTAATATCACACATGTAATACAGACACCGCACAGTGTAATATCTCACATGTAATACAGACACTCCCCACAGGTAATATCACAGACAGTCAATCTCAGTCTTGCCTTATTAACAGAGACCGTCAGGTCAGGTTCGGTTTCAGGCCCCGGGTGAGACTGTCCCTTGTAGCAGAGCAGCTGACATCCACGTAACAGGCAGAACACGCGCTGCCAGCTCTTCTGTCCTCGGCCCTGTGAAAGTCGCCATGTTACGTGCAATTCTTAGTGACATGTCCTCCAGCCATAGATGAGAGCTGACAGACTACCTGGATGTGCAGAACTCCGGACATCATGTCCTGATTCATACAGTCCGGCTGTGCAGTGAGACGGCAGCACACGCTTCCATATAACGGCAGCCAGCAGGAACTCTCATCTGGAAGAAGAAGTGTCAGAGACGTCTACACATCACGGAGCACATACAGGAGGCTCTGCTCTGGAGGACTCTGCCCACCACCCAGCAATGTATACATACCCTGATATCATCAGCCTGACCTACCAAATCCTTCCCTGCTGGGGTAGTGTAATGGGCTCGGACTACACAGCTCTCCTGTTTCAGCCGCATGACCCTACAGATATATCATTCATACACAGACCTCTGGGATGATCATGACCCCGAGGAGCAGGCATATTCTCTGGGGTCCCCCACCTGAGGGAAGCATTTCCTTACCAGAGCTGCTGATGGTGAGGTCATGGGTCCTGAAGCCATCCTGCACATGGGCCAAGGTCAGCTTGGTATGGGCCAACAGTTGGAATTTAGGGCCCCTGAAGAATAAGGAATGCACCATAAATTCCAAATACAGAGCAGATTATTATGTACAAGTCATTATAAATATTCCTATAAATCCCGGATCTGCCGAGGAAGCAGAACATGCCCCCAGTAGCACTCACGGAACACTGGGAGGTGGTAGCAGGATAGGTCCTCCTCCCCCGTTGCTGCAGGTCCCATCTATGGCAGCTCGTAACCTGCGCCCAGAAGATCTCCCCAATGAACTGCTGAGTCTGGTAGATAACCTTCGCGGTGTCCCAGAGTGAAAAATCTTCATCAACCGCACAAC
This sequence comes from Bufotes viridis, assembly GCA_033119425.1. NCBI lineage: Eukaryota > Metazoa > Chordata > Amphibia > Anura > Bufonidae > Bufotes > Bufotes viridis. The sequence goes on along the minus strand of CM065589.1, from coordinate 623,644,459 downwards.
TGTACAGCTGAAGGCTGAGCTCGAACCCAGGGTCCACGTCAGAGCTGGAACGGACACAACAGGTGACTACCGGTAGGTTACACCATGTAAGAAGGGGCCACTGAAGATATGGAGCAGAATAACGGGAAAGAAGACACTTACAAGACGATCGCATTCTCAAAGCAGATATCTGTGGTGGTGCGATCGACAAAGACCATCTCTGTGTCATAAACCTCTCCTCGGATCTGCAGAGCGCTGAACACTGCACATCGATGGAGCTCTGCAATACAAAAGGTCATTTCTATGAGCTAAGTAGGTGACCCTCTACTGTGTGATATAGCTCAGGCTCAAGATGTCCGGGTATCCAATAACCCAACTCAAGAGGGACAGGATGGGCCGAAGCATGGCCCAAGGGGCACAGCTGAGCAACTAATGGACCTTCAGAAGAAGTAGTCCAGCTCCGAGACACTTGTGGCTCCCTGCCATAGCGGTGTCCATCGAGCTCCAGCCCACTGGTGAGAATGGACCGATGTTCATGCTCCCACACCCTCGTGTCCGGGGTGCCCTTGAAGTGGACAGCTACTCCCAGTATGGACCAATTGCCCGTACGTTTCTAGACTTCATGAATATGATTAATGCCTCCTCATCCTCAGCTGCTTTTTCTTATGTGGACTTCTCTCAGCCTATACTTTGGTCACCAGGACTGAACGACATATTCTAGAGGACCCTCTGGAGCAGCAGATGACGTCCCCATTGCTGGACCCTATGGATTATTTCGTGGAATTACTCTGGGTGGACAGTTTCTCATTGGTGGAGCAGATGGAACATTCACATGGACCAGAAACAAGCATTTGTATGAACGTTCATTCCCGAACAGTAGGCCAGATCCTACGACTGTACAGGCGCCCTTAGACGCAGCTGACTGATACTGTGCTGCTTTGCTTCTCCAGTAGCGACTCTCTCAGTCTGACCATTCCCATGACAAATGGTCCAGATGTGGAACGCATCCATCGGCTGGTAAGGTACAGTCTGTGCGATATGACATAGGCGTTTATCGACCCATGCCATACAGTCCGAGTACAAACATGTCCTCACTGATAACTAGGGCTGAGAACGTGAGCACCACTCTCCGGAGACCTACTCAAGGTGGACCCTGGTCCGGTCACAAACTCCACTCATTAATGGACCATCATCTAGCGGTGATGGGACAGCACAACCATGCCATGTCTATGGAGGGTCTCCATCTTAGAGGACACACGTGATTATCTTAGAGGGTCACCTACATTCTGCATCAACAATGCGGAAATCACTTCTACATTTCAAGGCCAAAGGGTGATAATATAGAGCCAGGGTGAGGACTGTCACCGATCGAGTGCTGTGTGCCATCTATACATGCAGGAGCGTGCTCTCTGTGTGTATGTAGTGGGCATGCTCCTGTACAGGTAATGAGCGGGTTCTCTGTGTGTATGTAGTGAGCATGCTCCTGTACAGGTAATGAGCGTGCTCTCTGTGTGTATGTAGTGGGCATGCTCCTGTACAGGTAATGAGCGGGTTCTCTGTGTGTATGTAGTGAGCATGCTCCTGTACAGGTAATGAGCGGGTTCTCTGTGTGTATGTAGTGATCATGCTCCTGTACAGGTAATGAGCGGGATCTCTGTGTGTATGTAGTGAGCATGCTCCTGTACAGGTAATGAGCGGGTTCTCTGTGTGTATGTAGTGAGCATGCTCCTGTACAGGTAATTAGCGGGTTCTCTGTGTGTATGTAGTGAGCATGCTCCTATACAGGTAATGAGCGGGTTCTATGTGTGTATGTAGTGAGCATGCTCCTGTACAGGTAATGAGCGTGTTCTCTGTGTGTAAGTAGTGGGCATGCTCCTGTACAGGTAATGAGCGAGCAGTTCTCTGTGTGTATGTAGTGATCATGATCCTGTACAGGTAATGAGCGGGTTCTCTGTGTGAATGTAGTGGGCATGCTCCTGTACAGGTAATGAGCGGGATCTCTGTGTGTATGTAGTGATCATGCTCCTGTACAGGTAATGAGCGTGTTCTCTGTGTGTATGTAGTGAGCATGCTCCTGTACAGGTAATGAGCGTGTTCTCTGTGTCTATGTAGTGGGCATGCTCCTGTACAGGTAATGAGCGGGTTCTCTGTGTGTAAGTAGTGGGCATGCTCCTGTACAGGTAATGAGCGTGGTTCTCTGTGTGTATGTAGTGAGCATGATCCTGTACAGGTAATGAGCGTGTTCTCTGTGTGTATGTAGTGATCATGCTCCTGTACAGGTAATGAGCGTGTTCCTGTGTGTATGTAGTGATCATGCTCCTGTACAGGTAATGAGCGTGTTCTCTGTGTGTATGTAGTGAGCATGATCCTGTACAGGTAATGAGCGGGTTCTCTGTGTGTATGAAGTGATCATGCTCCTGTACAGGTAATGAGCGTGTTCTCTGTGTGCATGTAGTGAGCATGCTCCTGTACAGGTAATGAGCGTGTTCTCTGTGTGCATGTAGTGAGCATGCTCCTGTACAGGTAATGAGCGTGTTCTCTGTGTGTATGTAGTGAGCATGATCCTGTACAGGTAATGAGCGGGTTCTCTGTGTCTATGTAGTAAGCATGCTCCTGTACAGGTAATGAGCGGGTTCTCTGTGTGTATGTAGTGAGCATGAATCTGTACAGGTAATGAGCGTGCTCTCTGTGTGAATGTAGTGAGCATGCTCCTGTACAGGTAATGAGCGTGCTCTCTGTGTGTATGAAGTGAGCATGATCCTGTACAGGTAATGAGCGGGTTCTCTGTGTCTATGCAGTAAGCATGCTCCTGTACAGGTAATGAGCGGGTTCTCAGTGTGTATGTAGTGAGCATGATCCTGTACAGGTAATGAGCGTGCTCTCTGTGTGAATGTAGTGAGCATGCTCCTGTACAGGTAATGAGCGTGCTCTCTGTGTGTATGAAGTGAGCATGATCCTGTACAGGTAATGAGCGGGTTCTCTGTGTCTATGAAGTAAGCATGCTCCTGTACAGGTAATGAGCGGGTTCTCAGTGTGTATGTAGTGAGCATGATCCTGTACAGGTAATGAGCGTGCTCTCTGTGTGAATGTAGTGAGCATGCTCCTGTACAGGTAATAAGCGTGCTCTCTGTGTGTATGAAGTGAGCATGCTCCTGTACAGGTAATGAGCGGGTTCTCTGTGTGTATGTAGTGAGCATGCTCCTGTACAGGTAATGAGCAGGTTCTCTGTGTGTATGTAGTGAGCATGCTCCTGTACAGGTAATGAGCGGGTTCTCTGTGTGTATGTAGTGAGCATGCTCCTGTACCGGTAATTAGTGGGTTCTCTGTGTGTATGTAGTGAGCATGCTCCTGTACAGGTAATGAGCATGTTCTCTGTGTCTATGTAGTGAGCATGATCCTGTACAGGTAATGAGCGTGTTCTCTGTGTGTATGTAGTGAGCATGCTCCTGTACAGGTAATGAGCGTGTTCTCTGTGTGTATGTAGTTAGCATGATCCTGTACAGGTATTGAGCGATGTGACGAGACCAATCTCGCCACATTGCATTGGAGAAACCTGGTTGCTCACCTGCTGCCTTTGGACTATGGCCCCCTGTTAAAAGACATCTTTTTTACCTGCAGAAAAGCTTAATTCGTGCTTTTCTGCCTGGGGTTCGGTAGTTTTGGTTGAATGTGTTATACCCCAGATAGGAATCCCATGGAGCCCATTCGTATGAAACTGACTGTAAAGACTTTGGCTCCATGGCGATTAAACTGTATTCGTGTGGTCTGAGCGCCATTCACTTAATAATGTGCGCTCAGACCTGAGCTATCTGGGGATATGTTAAATGTATAGTTTTAATGTAATGTGTCTTACCTGGTGTATTTTAACAGTAATGCTTGTTCTGTGTCCCCATGTGCATAATGGAGTCTTGTCTGTGAAATGTCTGTGTGTATTGTAAAGGGTGGGACATTGTGTATTGAATAGTGATGTCTGTCCTATTGTCCCCACATGTGTATTGGCGATTTCCCTTTGTCCTGAGAGATAATTGAATGACTCCTCAATTGTCTCCAGGACAGAAGACATTGTGTATTCGTCTGCCTGTGATGATTGCATTACCCATGTAGGGTGATGGTATCACAGGCAGAGGGAGGGATATGCTGGGGGTGTCTGTATTGTCCCAATGTGTGTGATTGGCTGCTGTATCCCGTGTCGCAGTCTTCCTTCTGGTCCTCTAGGGAGTGTCCACCAGGTGGGAGACCTGGATAAATACCAGGCAGGTAGCCGTTAATAAATGTTAGAATTCCTGTTTACCATCAATACGGAGCCTCGTCTCGTTCTTGGGGGATTCACTGTATGCTGTTAGAGACTGATTGCCAGGAGTGTAAGCTGATTGTCTGCTTTTCCTGTTCGTCTGCTAGCAGCTATTTGGGAAGGTTCCAGTACGGGAGTTGGAGTGCTATTTTGTATCCAGTTCGGGAGTTTGGTGTTCTGCAGTAGCTGTGCCTATATCTCTGTAAAGGGGCCGATCGCCTAAGCGGTTTTACCCCTTGTCTGCAGAAACGGTCCGTTACAATTGGTGGCGAGCAGCGGGATCGTTCCTACAGCCAGAAGGACAGCTACAGGAGACACCATTTCCTTGGATTTACAAGTGGGGGCAACGCATGTCCCAGTACAGCGACCCTAAAAGCACCAGAATGGAACCAGCAGTGTCATACGAGGAGGAGGACCTGGATGGCCGGGATGCATTAAGGAAAGGCATCTGGTACCAGGCCCTGGACAATGTACAATACCAGCGGGGTGAGAGTCTCCCCAGTGAAGAGCAGCGGTGGCAGAAGCAAGTGGCCCTGCGGATGCCCTTTCTGGGAGAGCAGCCCCTGGATGAATGGGTGAAGGAACTAGAGCACCGGGTATGGCAGGAGCTATGGCTGGAGGATGCCTACCAGGCGCTCTGGTGGTATATGGCACAGTATATACCCTGGACAGCCGAGCATGACAAGCCAGAGGGAGAGGAGTTTGATGGTTCTGGCTTGTTATGGGAGTCCTTTGCAGAACCTGACTTGGGAGTCCTGCGCAGAACAGACTTCAGGACATTTTCTACGAGAGGAGGCTAGGCATGACGGGATGACCCCCATGAGGTAGAGCAAGACCTGGCTCACCTAGCAACCCTGGAGTGGGAACTGGAGCAGGACTACCGAGATCTCTTCCACTCCATTGGGAAGGCTCAGCAGGACAGCAAGGTGACAGATCCAGTTCCAGACCCATTCCGCTGGGAAGACATTGTGAAATTTACTGGGAGGAACCCCAGGCGGCAGGTGGAGATGGGACCGAGGTCTCTCCACCGGTATTGCAGGGAATTGGGAGCCTGAGCTCCATTCCCCAGCGGGAGATATTGCAGGGAATTGGGAGCCTGAGCTCCATTCCCCAGCGGGAGATATTGCAGGGAATTGGGAGCCTGAGCTCCATTCCCCAGCGGCAGGCTGAGCTACAGGGGGCAGAGGTAGTTGTTCCTGCCCACAGCAGCAGCGTGATTTTCGGGAATTGGGAGCCCGGTCTCCATTCCCCAGTGGCAGTATTATTTGTTGGGAGTGGGAGCCCGGTCTCCAGTCCCCAGCGGCAGAGTAACCAGCAGGGAATAGAGAGCCCAGTCTCCTTTCTCCAGCAGCAGGACTCTGTATTGGGAGGAGAGACAGTCGGTCTCCCTCCACTGAGGAGGAAGGTATGTATGGGAGAAGAGCTTACTACCACCTCTCCCCAGCGGCGGATCATTAATGGGCAGGGAATAGAGAGCTCAGTCTCCTTTCCCCAGCAGCAGAGCTGTGTAACCAAAGGGCATGTAGCCAGAGTGGACGACAGTCGGACTCCAGCAGCAGAGCTGTGTAACCAAAGGGAGACAGTCGGTCTCCAGCAGCAGGACTGTATATCTAAAGGGGAGACAGTCGGTCTCCCCTCCAACAACCAGGCTTCAACCAGGCTACCCTCCCAGTAGCGCTGGCAACAGGAGCAGAGTGACGCGGGTCTCTGCCCATGCAGCACCCCACCAAGTCAGCGTACCCGTACCCAGCACAGCCGTGGTGAGGCACCTGGACATGGACAAGCTTCTCCTCTACCCAGTTGCAGTAACTATTTATTGTGGGTGGGCTGTGCTGTTGATTGTGTTTTGTGGGTGGGCTGCTGGACTAACAAGGGCACTGACCGGCAGGAGGTCAGATACCCTGTTAGTCTGTTTGGAAAAGGGAGAGATGTGACGAGACCAATCTCGCCACATTGCATTGGAGAAACCTGGTTGCTCGCCTGCTGCCTTTGGACTATGGCCCCCTGTTAAAAGACATCTTTTTACCTGCAGAAAAGCTTAATTCGTGCTTTTCTGCCTGGGGTTCAGTAGTTTTGGTTGAATGTGTTATACCCCAGATAGGAATCCCATGGAGCCCATTCGTATGAAACTGACTGTAAAGACTTTGGCTCCATGGCGATTAAACTGTATTCGTGTGGTCTGAGCGCCATTCACTTAATAATGTGCGCTCAGACCTGAGCTATCTGGGGATATGTTAAATGTATAGTTTTAATGTAATGTGTCTTACCTGGTGTATTTTAACAGTAATGCTTGTTCTGTGTCCCCATGTGCATAATGGAGTCTTGTCTCTGAAATGTCTGTGTGTATTGTAAAGGGTGGGACATTGTGTATTGAATAGTGATGTCTGTCCTATTGTCCCCACATGTGTATTGGCGATTTCCCTTTGTCCTGAGAGATAATTGAATGACTCCTCAATTGTCTCCAGGACAGAAGACATTGTGTATTCGTCTGCCTGTGATGATTGCATTACCCATGTAGGGTGATGGTATCACAGGCAGAGGGAAGGAATATGCTGGGGGTGTCTGTATTGTCCCAATGTGTGTGATTGGCTGCTGTATCCCGTGTCGCAGTCTTCCTTCTGGTCCTCTAGGGAGTGTCCACCAGGTGGGAGACCTGGATAAATACCAGGCAGGTAGCCGTTAATAAATGTTAGAATTCCTGTTTACCATCAATACGGAGCCTCGTCTCGTGCTTGGGGGGATTCACTGTATGCTGTTAGAGACTGATTGCCAGGAGTGTAAGCTGATTGTCTGCTTTTCCTGTTCGTCTGCTAGCAGCTATTTGGGAGGTTCCAGTACGGGAGTTGGAGTGCTATTTTGTATCCAGTTCGGGAGTTTGGTGTTCTGCAGTAGCTGTGCCTATATCTCTGTAAAGGGGGCCGATCGCCTAAACGGTTTTTACCCCTTGTCTGCAGAAACGGTCCGTTACAAGCGGGTTCTCTGTGTGTATGTAGTGGGCATGCTCCTGTACAGGTAATGAGCGTGCTCTCTGTGTGTATGTAGTGAGCATGCTCCTG
>CM065589.1:623545607-623636633 GCA_033119425.1 Bufotes viridis | reverse complement strand
CCCATACTGCCCCTCACAGTAGTTATTCCCCCTTAGTGCCCCCACACAGTAGTTATTCCCCATAGTGATCCCACACAGTAGTTATGTCCTCTTAGAGCCCCCACACAGTAGTTGTGACCCCACACAGTAGCTATGCCCCCTTAGTGCCCCCCACACAGTAGTTATTCCCCATAGTGATCCCACACAGTAGGTATTCCCCCTTAGTGCCCCCCACACAGTAGTTATTCCCCATAGTGATCCCACACAGTAGGTATTCCCCCTTAATGCCCCCACACAGCAGTTATGCCCTCTTAGTGCCTCCACACAGTAGTTATGTCCCCTTAGTGCCCTCCACACAGTAGTTATTCCCTCTTAGTGCCTCCACACAGTAGTTATGTCCCCTTAGTGCCCTCCACACAGTAGTTGTTCTCTCTTAGTGCCCCCACACAGTAGTTATGCCCCCTTATTGCCCTTACACAGTAGTTATTCCCCGTTAGTGCCCCCACACAGTAGTTATGCCCCCTTAGTGCCCTCCACACAGTAGTTATGCCCCCTTAGTGCCCTTACACAGTAGTTATACACCCTTAGTGCCCCCACACAGTAGTTATGCTCTCTTAGTGCCCCACACAGTAGTTATGCCCCTTAGATCCCCCACACAGTAGTTATGCCCCCTTAGTGCCCCCACACAGCAGTTATTCCCTCTTAGTGCCCCCACACAGTAGTTATTCCCCCCTTAGTGCCCCCACACAGTAGTTATTCCCCGTTAGTGCCCCCACACAGTAGTTATTCCCCCTTAGTGCCCCCACACAGTAGTTATGCCTTACTAGTGTCTCCACACAGTAGTTATATCCCCTTAGTGCCCCCACACAGTAGTTATTCCCCCCTAGTGCCCCCACACAGTAGTTATTCCCCTTAGTGCCCCCACACAGTAGTTATACCCTCTTAGTGCCCCCACACAGTAGTTATTCCCCCTTAGTGCCCTCCACACAGTAGTTATTCTCTCTTACTGCTCCCACACAGTAGTTATGCCCCCTTAGTGCCCTCCACACAGTAGTTATGTCCCCTTAGTGCCCCCACAGTAGTTATCCCCCTTAGTGCCCCACACAGTAGTTATCCCCCTTAGTGCCTCCACACAGTAGTTATTCCCTCTTAGTGCCCCCACACAGTAGTTATGCCCCCTTCGTGCCCTGCACACAGTAGTTATTCCCTTCTAGTGCCCCCACACAGTAGTTATGCCCCCTTATTGCCCCCACACAGTAGTTATTCCCTCTTAGTGCCCCCACACAGTAGTTATGCTCTCTTAGTGCCCCCACACAGTAGTTATTCCCCCTTAGTGCCCCCACACAGTAGTTATTCACCCTTAATGCCCCCACACAGTAGTTATGCCCCCTTAGTGCCTCCACACAGTAGTTATGCCCCCTTAGTGCCTCCACACAGTAGTTATTCCCTCTTAGTGCCTCCACACAGTAGTTATTCCCTCTTAGTGCCCCCACACAGTAGTTATGCCCCTTAGTGCCCCCACACAGTAGTTATACCCCCACAGTAGTTATGTCCCCTTAGTGCCCTCACACAGTAGTTAAGTCCCCCTAGTGCCCCCACACAGTAGTTTTCCCCACTAGTGCCCCCCACACAGTAGTTATTCCCCCTTAGTGCCCCTACACAGTAGTTATGCCCCACTAGTGCCTCCACACTGTAGTTATACCCCCTTAGTGCTCCCACACAGTAGTTATGCCCCCTTAGTGCCCCCACACAGTAGTTATCCCCCTTAGTGCCCCCTCACAGTAGTTATTCCCCATAGTGATCCCACACATTAGGTATTCCCCCTTAATGCCCCCACACAGTAGTTGTGACCCCACACAGTAGTTATGCCCCCTTAGTGCCCCCACGCAGTAGTAATGCCCCTTAGTGCCCCCACACAGTAGTTATTCCCCCTTAGTGCCCCACACAGTAGTTATGTCCCCTTAGTGCCCCCACACATTAGTTATTCACCCTTAGTGCCCCCACACAGTAGTTATCTCCCCCCTTTGTGCCCCCGCACAGTAGTTATCTCCCCCTTTGTGCCCCTGCACAGTAGTTATCTCCCCCTTTGTGCCCCTGCACAGTAGTTATCTCCCCCTTTGTGCCCCCACACAGTAGTTATCTCCCTTTGTGCCCCTGCACAGTAGTTATCTCCCCTTTGTGCCCCTGCACAGTAGTTATCTCCCTTGTGCCCCTGCACAGTAGTTATCTCCCTTTGTGCCCCTGCACAGTAGTTATCTCCCCTTTGTGCCCCTGCACAGTAGTTATCTCCCTTTGTGCCCCTGCACAGTAGTTATCTCCCTTTGTGCCCTGCACAGTAGTTATCTCCCTTTGTGCCCCTGCACAGTAGTTATCTCCCCTTTGTGCCCCTGCACAGTAGTTATCTCCCTTTGTGCCCCTGCACAGTAGTTATCTCCCCTTTGTGCCCCTGCACAGTAGTTATCTCCCCTTTGTGCCCCTGCACAGTAGTTATCTCCCTTTGTGCCCCTGCACAGTAGTTATCTCCCTTTGTGCCCCTGCACAGTAGTTATCTCCCCCTTTGTGCCCCTGCACAGTAGTTATCTCCCCCTTTGTGCCCCTGCACAGTAGTTATCTCCCTTTGTGCCCCTGCACAGTAGTTATCTCCCCTTTGTGCCCCTGCACAGTAGTTATCTCCCTTTGTGCCCCTGCACAGTAGTTATCTCCCTTTGTGCCCCTGCACAGTAGTTATCTCCCTTTGTGCCCCTGCACAGTAGTTATCTCCCCTTTGTGCCCCTGCACAGTAGTTATCTCCCCTTTGTGCCCCTGCACAGTAGTTATCTCCCTTTGTGCCCCTGCACAGTAGTTATCTCCCCTTTGTGCCCCTGCACAGTAGTTATCTCCCCTTTGTGCCCCTGCACAGTAGTTATCTCTCCCTTTGTGCCCCTGCACAGTAGTTATCTCCCCTTTGTGCCCCTGCACAGTAGTTATCTCTCCCTTTGTGCCCCTGCACAGTAGTTATCTCCCCCTTTGTGCCCCTGCACAGTAGTTATCTCCCCCTTTGTGCCCCCGCACAGTAGTTATCTCCCCCTTTGTGCCCCTGCACAGTAGTTATCTCCCCCTTTGTGCCCCTGCACAGTAGTTATCTCCCCCTTTGTGCCCCCGCACAGTAGTTATCTCCCCCTTTGTGCCCCTGCACAGTAGTTATCTCGCCCTTTGTGCCCCTGCACAATAGTTATGCTCTCTTAGTGCCCCACACAGTAGTTATGCCCCTTAGATCCCCCACACAGTAGTTATGCCCCCTTAGTGCCCCCACACAGCAGTTATTCCCTCTTAGTGCCCCCACACAGTAGTTATTCCCCCTTAGTGCCCCCACACAGTAGTTATTCCCCATTAGGGCCCCCACACAGTAGTTATTCCCCCTTAGTGCCCCCACACAGTAGTTATGCCTTACTAGTGTCTCCACACAGTAGTTATATCCCCTTAGTGCCCCCACACAGTAGTTATTCCCCCTTAGTGCCCCCACACAGTAGTTATTCCCCTTAGTGCCCCCACACAGTAGTTATACCCTCTTTGTGCCCCCACACAGTAGTTATTCCCCCTTAGTGCCCTCCACACAGTAGTTATTCTCTCTTAGTGCTCCCACACAGTAGTTATGCCCCCTTAGTGCCCTCCACACAGTAGTTATGCCCCCTTAGTGCCCCCACACAGTAGTTATTCCCTCTTAGTGCCCCCACACAGTAGTTATGCCCCCTTCGTGCCCTGCACACAGTAGTTATTCCCTTCAAGTGCCCCCACACAGTAGTTATGCCCTCTTAGTGCCCCCACACAGTAGTTATTCCCCCTTAGTGCCCCCACACAGTAGTTATTCACCCTTAGTGCCCCCACACAGTAGTTATGTCCCCTTAGTGCCCCCACACAGTAGTTATGCCCCTTAGTGCCCACACAGTAGTTATGCCCCTACACAGTAGTTATGTCCCCTTAGTGCCCCCACACAGTAGTTATGTCCCCTAGTGCCCCCACACAGTAGTTATGTCCCTTAGTGCCCCCACACAGTAGTTATGCCCCTTAGTGCCCCCACACAGTAGTTATGCCCCTTAGTGCCTCCACACAGTAGTTATGCCCCCTTAGTGCCTCCACACAGTAGTTATTCCCTCTTAGTGCCTCCACACAGTAGTTATTCCCTCTTAGTGCCCCCACACAGTAGTTATGCTCCCTTAGTGCCCCCACACAGTAGTTATGTCCTCTTAGTGCCCCCACACAGTAGTTATTCCCTCTTAGTGCCCCCACACAGTAGTTATGCCCCCTTAGTGCCCCCACACAGTAGTTATACCCCCACAGTAGTTATGTCCCCTTAGTGCCCTCACACAGTAGTTAAGTCCCCCTAGTGCCCCCACACAGTAGTTTTCCCCACTAGTGCCCCCCACACAGTAGTTATTCCCCCTTAGTGCCCTTACACAGTAGTTATGCCCCACTAGTGCCTCCACACTGTAGTTATACCCCCTTAGTGCTCCCACACAGTAGTTATGCCCCCTTAGTGCCCCCACACAGTAGTTATCCCCCTTAGTGCCCCCTCACAGTAGTTATTCCCCATAGTGATCCCACACAGTAGTTATGCCCCCTTAGTGCCCCCACGCAGTAGTAATGCCCCTTAGTGCCCCCACACATTAGTTATTCACCCTTAGTGCCCCTGCACAGTAATTATCTCCCCCTTTGTGCCCCTGCACATTAGTTATCTCCCCCTTTGTGCCCCTGCACAGTAGTTATCTCCCCCTTTGTGCCCCTGCACAGTAGTTATCCCCCCCTTTGTGCCCCTGCACAGTAGTTATCTCCCCCTTTGTGCCCCTGCACAGTAATTATCCCCCCCTTTGTGCCCCTGCACAGTAGTTATCTCCCCCTTTGTGCCCCTGCACAGTAGTTATCCCCTTTGTGCCCCTGCACAGTAGTTATCCCCTTTGTGCCCCTGCACAGTAGTTATCTCCCCTTTGTGCCCCTGCACAGTAGTTATCCCCCTTTGTGCCCCTGCACAGTAGTTATCTCCCCTTGTGCCCCTGCACAGTAGTTATCTCCCCTTTGTGCCCCTGCACAGTAGTTATCTCCCCTTTGTGCCTCTGCACAGTAGTTATCTCCCTTTGTGCCCCTGCACAGTAGTTATCTCCCCTTTGTGCCCCTGCACAGTAGTTATCTCCCCTTTGTGCCCCTGCACAGTAGTTATCTCCCTTTGTGCCCCTGCACAGTAGTTATCTCCCCTTTGTGCCCCTGCACAGTAGTTATCTCCCCTTTGTGCCCCTGCACAGTAGTTATCTCCCTTTGTGCCCCTGCACAGTAGTTATCTCCCCTTTGTGCCCCTGCACAGTAGTTATCTCCCCTTTGTGCCCCTGCACAGTAGTTATCTCCCTTTGTGCCCCTGCACAGTAGTTATCTCCCCTTTGTGCCCCTGCACAGTAGTTATCTCCCCTTTGTGCCCCTGCACAGTAGTTATCTCCCCTTTGTGCCCCTGCACAGTAGTTATCTCCCTTTGTGCCCCTGCACAGTAGTTATCTCCCCTTTGTGCCCCTGCACAGTAGTTATCTCCCTTTGTGCCCCTGCACAGTAGTTATCTCCCCTTTGTGCCCCTGCACAGTAGTTATCTCCCTTTGTGCCCCTGCACAGTAGTTATCTCCCCTTTGTGCCCCTGCACAGTAGTTATCTCCCCTTTGTGCCCCTGCACAGTAGTTATCTCCCTTTGTGCCCCTGCACAGTAGTTATCTCCCCTTTGTGCCCCTGCACAGTAGTTATCTCCCCTTTGTGCCCCTGCACAGTAGTTATCTCCCCTTTGTGCCCCTGCACAGTAGTTATCTCCCTTTGTGCCCCTGCACAGTAGTTATCTCCCCTTTGTGCCCCTGCACAGTAGTTATCTCCCTTTGTGCCCCTGCACAGTAGTTATCTCCCCTTTGTGCCCCTGCACAGTAGTTATCTCCCCTTTGTGCCCCTGCACAGTAGTTATCTCCCCTTTGTGCCCCTGCACAGTAGTTATCTCCCCTTTGTGCCCCTGCACAGTAGTTATCTCCCCTTTGTGCCCCTGCACAGTAGTTATCTCCCCTTTGTGCCCCTGCACAGTAGTTATCTCCCCTTTGTGCCCCTGCACAGTAGTTATCTCCCCTTTGTGCCCCTGCACAGTAGTTATCTCCCTTTGTGCCCCTGCACAGTAGTTATCTCCCTTTGTGCCCCTGCACAGTAGTTATCTCCCCTTTGTGCCCCTGCACAGTAGTTATCTCCCCTTTGTGCCCCTGCACAGTAGTTATCTCCCCTTTGTGCCCCTGCACAGTAGTTATCTCCCTTTGTGCCCCTGCACAGTAGTTATCTCCCCTTTGTGCCCCCTGCACAGTAGTTATCTCCCTTTGTGCCCCTGCACAGTAGTTATCTCCCTTTGTGCCCCTGCACAGTAGTTATCTCCCCTTTGTGCCCCTGCACAGTAGTTATCTCCCCTTTGTGCCCCCTGCACAGTAGTTATCTCCCTTTGTGCCCCTGCACAGTAGTTATCTCCCCTTTGTGCCCCTGCACAGTAGTTATCTCCCCTTTGTGCCCCTGCACAGTAGTTATCTCCCCTTTGTGCCCCTGCACAGTAGTTATCTCCCCTTTGTGCCCCTGCACAGTAGTTATCTCCCTTTGTGCCCCTGCACAGTAGTTATCTCCCCTTTGTGCCCCTGCACAGTAGTTATCTCCCTTTGTGCCCCTGCACAGTAGTTATCTCCCCTTTGTGCCCCTGCACAGTAGTTATCTCCCCTTTGTGCCCCCTGCACAGTAGTTATCTCCCCTTTGTGCCCCTGCACAGTAGTTATCTCCCCTTTGTGCCCCTGCACAGTAGTTATCTCCCCTTTGTGCCCCTGCACAGTAGTTATCTCCCCTTTGTGCCCCTGCACAGTAGTTATCTCCCCTTTGTGCCCCTGCACAGTAGTTATCTCCCCTTTGTGCCCCTGCACAGTAGTTATCTCCCTTTGTGCCCCTGCACAGTAGTTATCTCCCCTTTGTGCCCCTGCACAGTAGTTATCTCCCCTTTGTGCCCCTGCACAGTAGTTATCTCCCTTTGTGCCCCTGCACAGTAGTTATCTCCCCTTTGTGCCCCTGCACAGTAGTTATCTCCCTTTGTGCCCCTGCACAGTAGTTATCTCCCTTTGTGCCCCTGCACAGTAGTTATCTCCCTTTGTGCCCCTGCACAGTAGTTATCTCCCCTTTGTGCCCCTGCACAGTAGTTATCTCCCTTTGTGCCCCTGCACAGTAGTTATCTCCCTTTGTGCCCCTGCACAGTAGTTATCTCCCCCTTTGTGCCCCTGCACAGTAGTTATCTCCCCCTTTGTGCCCCTGCACAGTAGTTATCTCCCCCTTTGTGCCCCTGCACAGTAGTTATCTCCCCTTTGTGCCCCTGCACAGTAGTTATCTCCCTTTGTGCCCCTGCACTGTAGTTATCTCCCCCTTTGTGCCCCTGCACAGTAGTTATCTCCCCCTTTGTGCCCCTGCACAGTAGTTATCTCCCCCTTTGTGCCCCTGCACAGTAGTTATCTCCCCCTTTCTGCCCCTGCACTGTAGTTATCTCCCCCTTTGTGCCCCTGCACAGTAGTTATCTCCCCCTTTGTGCCCCTGCACAGTAGTTATCTCCCCCTTTGTGCCCCCGCACTGTAGTTATCTCCCCCTTTGTGCCCCTGCACAGTAGTTATCTCCCCCTTTGTGCCCCTTGTGGGGAGTCGCTCTGGTAGTCAGCGGTGCGGGTGCAGTTTAGAGGCAAAACCAGGAGTCCAGATTGTGCAACAAACAGTGTTTTATTCACACTTGCACACAAAATGAAAAACAGTCTCTTGGTGACAGTTCACACACAACGGAAATAACGTAGCCAAACAAAAACAGTCCAACACAGGTTCAGTCACCTGGGAGGTGTAGGTGCAGGTTCGCACCACGCTGTCGGCCCAGCCGCAGGAGAATCCAGCTTCAGGTAGCCAGGAACACAACACCTCCTTGCTGAGCGCTTTCCTCCAGGACAGAGAACTCCCAGCCCTGTCAGCAGCTCCAGGATAATCACACTCACAGCTGGTGGTGCTGGCTGAGTTTATAAACCCAGCCCAAAACTCGGACTGGACCGTGGGAGCAGCCACCCACCCTACTCTTTAGCTGCTCCCAGTAAGAGCCGGCCCGGATCGGCTTTGCAGCCATGCTATTTAACAAAGTCAAACAGCACTAGCTGCTGCAGACAAAAACCCGGCTCTCACCTCACCGAGGCCAGCAACCTCGGTGACACGTACCTGCCATCTAGGACGGCACCCTGCACCTTACCACATACCCCCCTTTGTTCAACCCTGAGGGGTGGACACAGGACAAACAGTGTACCCGGGAGAGCGCGTCTGCATTTTTAATAACCGGCCCGCTCTGTGCTCCACCGTGAATTTAAAATTCTGTAGAGACAGAAACCACCTGGTGACCCGGGCATTCCTCTCTTTGGCTTGGGACATCCACTTGAGTGGGGAGTGGTCGGTCACCAGGCGAAAGCTTCTGCCCAACAGGTAATAACGGAGGGCCTCGAGTGCCCACTTGATGGCCAGGCACTCTCTCTCGACTATACTGTACCTAGTCTCTGCTGGGGTGAGCTTGCGGCTGAGGAAGACAACGGGATGCTCCTCCCCGTTGACTTCCTGCGATAGTACCGCACCAAGGCCAACTTCAGAGGCGTCGGTCTGGACTACGAAATCCTTCCTGAAATCGGGTGTCACCAAAACCGGGGACCCACACAGGGCCGATTTCAAGGCGGAGAAAGCCTTTTCCGCCTGCTCATTCCAGCGGACCATCCCTGTCTTACGCCCCTTTAACAACTCTGTCAATGGCGAAGCAATAGTAGCAAAGTGGGGCACAAACCTCATGTAGTAACCTACAATTCCCAGGAATGACTTTACCTGTCTGGTGGTGACCGGTCGGGGCCAGTTACGAATGGCCTCTACCTTATTTACCTGAGGTTTGATGACTCCCCGCCCAATTACATATCCCAGGTATTTTGTCTCCTCTAACCCTATGGAGCACTTCTTTGGGTTAGCGGTCGGTCCGGCTTTCCTCAGGGCATCCACTACCGCCTGCACCTTGGGTAAATGGCTTTCCCAGTCGGTGCTGTGGATGACTACATCATCTAAGTAGGCCGAGGCGTACCGACGATGTGGTCGCAGCACTATGTCCATTAACCTTTGGAAAGTGGCGGGCGCCATGCAGGCCAAAGGGTAACACCTTGTAGTGATACAGGCCCTGCGGGTAACAAATGCGGTTTTTCCTTAGCCGACTCCGTTAAGGGTACCTGCCAGTACCCTTTAGTGAGGTCCAGCACAGAAAAATAACGGGCTTGTCCTAAACTTTCAACAAGCTCGTCTACTCGGGGCATGGGATGCAGCGTCAAACTTGGACACTTCATTTAACTTGCGAAAGTCGTTGCAGAACCATAGCGTCCCATCCGGCTTGGGTATTAGGACTATGGGACTGGCCCACTCACTTTTCGACTCCTCAATGACATCGAGCTTCAACATTAATTGCACTTCCTCGCGATGGCCCGCCGCCGAGCCTCGGGTACCCGGTATGGTTTTAACCGGACCTTGGCCTGAGGCTCAGTGACGATGTCATGTCGGATGAGAGGCGTGCGGCCAGGAGGTCCGAGAACACATCCGTGTTCCGACTGAGAACTCCTGACTTCCTGAACTTGTTTGGAAGACAGGCTGTCTGCAATTTTTACCGTGGTTACGGCTTCACAGGCCTCGAACTGTGGGGCTGGACCCTTTTCACCTAGAAGCCCTGGCCGGGGCTGTGGTCGTCGGCCGCGTCCCTATCTTTCCACGGCTTAAGTAAATTCACGTGGTACACCTGCTCCGGCTTGCGCCGCCTGGCTGGTGTACTTTGTAATTACTTCCCTACCTTCTCGATCACCTCATAGGGGCCCTGCCACCTAGCTAGGAATTTGCTGTCAAGGGTGGGTACCAGAACCAAAACCCGATCTCCCGGATTGAAGTCCCGTACCCGAGCCTGACGATTGTACACCCTACTCTGGGCTTGTTGCGCTGCCTCCATATGCTCCCGGACCAAGGGCAGCACCCTTTCCATCCGTTCCTGCATCTGGGTGACATACTCAATGACACTTTTGTGGGGGACAGGCTGTTGTTCCCACGCTTCCTTGGCGATATCCAACAGGCCCCGAGGGTGTCTGCCATAAAGCAGTTCGAAGGCGAGAACCCAGTAGAGGCCTGGGGCACCTCTCGCACTGCGAACATGAGATAGGGCAGAAGCAGATCCCAGTCCTTCCCATCTCTAGACACCACCCTCTTTAACATATTTTTAGAGTTTGGTTAAACCTCTCCACAAGACCGTCTGTTTGCGGATGGTAAACGGACGTCCGTAACTGCTTTATACGCAACAATTTACACAGTTCCCTCATTACTTTAGACATAAAGGGGTCCCTTGGTCTGTCAGAACCTCTTTTGGCAGGCCCACACGGAAAACATCTCCATTAACTCTTTGGCAATGAGCTTAGCTGAGGTATGTCGCAGAGGCACCGCCTCCGGATACCGAGTGGCATAGTCGAGAACTACCAGAATGTGTTGGTGGCCCCTGGCAGACTTTGGTACAGGCCCAATTAAATCCATCGCGATTCGCTCAAACGGTACTTCAATAATTGGCAGAGGTACCAGAGGACTACGGAAATGTGGCTGGGGGCTAGTTATCTGACAGGTTGGACAGGACTTACAATAATCTTCTACCTCCTTGAACACACTGGGCCAATAAAACCGCTGCAGTATGCGGTCCTGGGTTTTCTGCCACCCCAGGTGTCCCCCAAGAACATGTTGGTGGGCAAGCTCCATGACGAGCTTGCGATACGCTGTGGGCACCACCAACTGTTCAACAGGTTCGCCTCGGATTTGGTTCACCCGATACAACATATCCTGCAGAACAATAAATCATGGGAACATTAATTCAGCCCCTGGTTTCTGGGGTTTACCATCAATTTCCAGCACATTCTCCCAGGCCCTGGTTAGGGTTTGGTCCCGGTGTTGTGCGGTCCCAAAATTTTCCCCGGAGACATTGAGGTCTGCCAACTCAGGTCCCGGTGGCAAGTCCTCCGTGTCTCCCACCATTACACTCAGCGGGGTTGTCTCCCCCTCTACCGCTGGAGCAGTGGTCACCCCTACCGCCGGCCCTTTAGACTCGGGCTCCCAGGGTTCTGGCCTTCCAGTGGTATCAGGCCACTCTCCTAGGGTCACCCCTGTCTCGGGTCCCTCAGATACCTTTATTACCGGCCACAGCGCCGGAAAACCGGGGAAGTCCCTCCCAAGTATCAGTTCGTGTGGGAGTTTAGTAGCGACAGCCACCTCGTGGGTCCACCTACCAGCCGCTGTGGACAAAGTCACTAGTGCAGTGGGGTAGTCTTTCAGGTCTCCGTGGATGCACAGGACCCCGACTTTACGGCCAGTATACTCCGCAGGCCGTACAAGGGCAGCCCTTACCAGGGAGACTAAACTCCCGGAGTCCAGCAGAGCCACCGCCAGAGAGTCTCCCACCTCTACCTGACACAGGTGGTTATGGTCCTGCACCTCACGGGTGCCAGTTGCGCACAGCTTCCGTGCATACAGGGAGTGACGACCCCCGTAGGTCATATCCATCGGCTCATCCCGATGCGGACAGTCGGCCCTGATGTGGCCTGGCTCCTGACACCTCCAGCATACCACGGGAGGCGGACTCGCAGGGGGTATATTCCGGGCAGGCCGCTCTGTCGCCGGACGTCGGAACTGGGGCAGAGGCCTCCGGGGTTTGACTGACCCCTTCCCGCAAGAGTCCCCTGCAGGTTTCTGGTGGCCTCGTAGCGCTCTACCAGGTCGACCATCTCCAGGGCATTGGTGGGCGATACCTGGCCGATCCAGTGCTGGAGGGGATAAGGCAGGGCCCTCCAAAAGATGTCCGCCAACAGTCGATCCAGCATGGCAGTGGGACTTAGTAGATCGGGCTGCAGCCACTTTTGCAGCCTGTGCAGCAGATCGTAGAACTGCGGCCTAGCGGGTTCAGTCGTTTTAAAGTCCCACTGGTGGACTCTTTGGGCGCGGACCAGCACGTTCACGCCCAGTCTGGCTAGGACCTCTCCTTTCACAGTGTCATAATCTGCCGCTTGGTCGTCCGACAAGTCAAAAAACACCTGCTGGGGTCCGGAAGCCAGGAACGGAGCGACCACCTCAGCCCACTGGTCACGGGGTAACTTTTCCCTCACGGCGACCTTCTCAAAAACCGCCAGGTACGTCTCAACGTCGTCTGCGGGGGTCATTTTTGGGATCGCCGCACGGACCGCTTTCCGGGCATCATGGACGTGGTGGGACGCTCCTGCCGCCTGTAACGCCATCACATGTTGTAGCAATAGTTGGTTGGTCTCCCGCTGCTGCACGTTAGCCTCTATGAGAGCCTTCACAGCAGCCTCCATGTTGTCAGAAACTCCTGCTTGCAGCTTTGCTGGCTTAATATATTCCATACACTTTAGAAAAACAAAACTTCGGCGTTCACGCCAGCCTCACTGCGCATGCCCGCATCCGACACCAAATGTGGGGAGTCGCTCTGGTAGTCAGCGGTGCGGGTGCAGTTTAGAGGCAAAACAAGGAGTCCAGATTGTGCAACAAACAGTGTTTTATTCACACTTGCACACAAAATGAAAAACAGTCTCTTGGTGACAGTTCACACACACGGAAATAACGTAGCCAAACAAAAACAGTCCAACACAGGTTCAGTCACCTGGGCGGTGTAGGTGCAGGTTCGCACCACGCTGTCGGCCCAGCCGCAGGAGAATCCAGCTTCAGGTAGCCAGGAACACAACACCTCCTTGCTGAGCTCTTTCCTCCTGGACAGAGAACTCCCAGCCCTGTTAGCAGCTCCAGGATAATCACACTCACAGCTGGTGGTGCTGGCTGAGTTTATAAACCCAGCCCAAAACTCGGACTGGACCGTGGGGAGCAGCCACCCACCCTACTCTTTAGCTGCTCCCAGTAAGAGCCGGCCCGGATCGGCTTTGCAGCCATGCTATTTAACAAAGTCAAACAGCACTAGCTGCTGCAGACAAAAACCCGGCTCTCACCTCACCGAGGCCAGCAACCTCGGTGACACGTACCTGCCATCTAGGACGGCACCCTGCACCTTACCACACCCTGCACAGTAGTTATCTCCCCCTTTGTGCCCCTGCACAGTAGTTATCTCCCCCTTTGTGCCCCTGCACAGTAGTTATCTCCCCCTTTGTGCCCCCACACAGTAGTTATCTCCCCCTTTGTGCCCCTGCACAGTAGTTATCTCCCCCTTTGTGCCCCTGCACAGTATTTATCTCCCCCTTTGTGCCCCTGCACAGTAGTTATCTCCCCCTTTGTGCCCCTGCACAGTAGTTTTTCCCCCCCTTTGTGCCCCTGCACAGTAGTTATGCTCCTGTGTCACTGCTGCTTTTACCTGCTCTGTCTCAGGCCTTGTAGCAGCTAGATATCTCAGGTTTAGTTTTAAAGCTTAGAATTTTATAGCGCTGACATAGTCCGCAGCGCTGTACAGACCTTAGCATCACTCGCTGTCCCCAGGAGCTCACAATCTAAGTTCCCTATCAGTATGTCTTTGGAGTGTGGGAGGAAACTGGAGCACCCGGAGGAAACCCCCCCAAACACAGAGGCACCAGCACCCCGCTGCCCGCAGGCAAGACCCCCAGATCTCATTACAGACCTGGTTTTCAGAGTTTTGGGGGCAATTTATTGTGAGGGGAATATTTGACGTCAGTTTGGAGTTTGTGTTGTTATACTTTGCCACATTTATTAAATGTCACGTTTGATAAATTTGTGTCATCCTTAAAGGGGTCCTCTCACTTCAGCAGGTAACATTTATCTTGTAGATGCAGTTAATACCAGGCAGTTACTAATGTATTGTCATTCTCCATCTTGTCTCCTTTGCTGGCTGGGTTCTTTCCTCTATCACATTATACACGGCTCGTTTCCATGGTTATGACCATGCTGTAATCCATCAGTGGTGGTCGTGCTTGCACACTATAGAATAAAGCGCCAGACTATGTGCACTGCTATGGTCTCGGCCATCGTGGAGGCTGACAATGTTTCCTATAGTGTACAAGCACGACCACCTTTGATGGATTGCAGGGTGGTCGTAACCATGGAAACAAGCCGTGTATAATGTGATGGAAAAATGTAAGAGCCTTGTGGTAACCTTTAAACCTATCGCTTTTCTTTAGAAAATCTGCTGCCATTTACCGCCTCTACCCTCTTAGCGGGGTTAGATACTCTTTTTGTGACTTTTTTTAAAGTCTCAGTGATAAATGTGGACTGAAAGTCATTAACGTAGCCAATCACACCCACTTTCCCACTCTTATTTCAAAACCAGTGGTGTAAAAATGGAAAAAGCTGCAACATTTTTACGTCAATGAGCTCAAAAAGACGAATCCGTATTATGAGACTTTTTGAAGCCAATATTCTGGCGTTCCGGGCATGATAAATTCCTTCCTTTGGTTCTAGCGGTATGGAAGTTAACATCACCTCTCGTTCCTGCTTTATAACAAGACCAGGCTTATACCTCTAGCTGCTATACAGAAAGAGCATTAGGCCTTATTCACACGTCCGTAGTGTGTTGCAGATCTGCAAAACACCTTGCCACCAGCCCTATAAAGATGCCTATACGTGTCCACAATTGCGGGCAAGAATAGGACATGCTCTATATTTTTGCGGAGCCGCCGTCCGGAAGATACGCAAATGCAGATGCGGAGAGCACAGTGTGTGCTCTCTGCATCCATCACGTCCCCATTCAAAATGAATGGGTCCGCACCCGTTCCGCAAGTTTGCAGGAAGGGTGCGGACGAAGATTGCGGACGTGTGAATTAGGCCTTAGTAGCAAGGATGTATCTCATGGCTCTCTGGCCACAAAACCAGGCTCATATCTTTAGCAGAAATACAGCCTGAGATACAGCGTTAGTAGCAAGGACATATCTCATGCCTCTCTGGTCACCAGACCAGGCTCGTACCTCTAGCTGCTATACAGCCTGAGATACAGCGTTAGTAGCAAGGACATATCTCATGCCTCTCTGGTCACCAGACCAGGCTCATACCTCTAGCTGCTATAAAGCCTGAGATACAGCGTTAGTAGCAAGGGCATATCTCATGCCTCTATGGACACAAGACCAGGCTCGTACCTCTAGCTGCTATACAGCCTGAGATACAGCGTTAGTAGCAAGGACATATCTCATGCCTCTCTGGACACAAGACCAGGCTCGTACCTCTAGCTGCTATACAGCCTGAGATACAGCGTTAGTAGCAAGGACATATCTCATGCCTCTCTGGTCACCAGACCAGGCTCGTACCTCTAGCTGCTATACAGCCTGAGATACAGCGTTAGTAGCAAGGACATATCTCATGCCTCTCTGGACCCAAGACCAGGCTGATAGCTCTAGCTGCTATAAAGCCTGAGATACAGTGTTAGTAGCAAGGATATGCCTCTCTGGCCAGAAGAGCAGTCTGATAGCTCTAGCTGCTATACAGCCTGAGATAGAGCATTAGTAGCAACGACATATCTCATGCCTCTCTGGACACAAGACCAGGCTCATACCTCTAGCTGCTATACAGCCTGAGATACAGCGTTACTAGCAAGGACGTATCTCATGCCTCTATGGCCAGAAGACCAGGCTCATAGCTCTAGCTTTGAATATCAGCCTATTGAGACGTGTTATAATGCAAAATAATAAATCTCTTTATTTGTAATTCTCAGATAAAATTGACTGGGTATAAAGTATATGTCTCCAGGCAAAAGTGCATGTCTAGACCAGAGCGGGATTGTATTAAACCTTCTGGTATCGACATGCACCACAAATCAATCACTCCTGTCCAGGAAAAGATTTGTTATAATCAGGTATTGACCTGACCACCTGAACAGTGAGGTGTAGATTGTGAATAGACCAGCCGGTCAGTAATCAGTGAGCACTGTAAGTGTTACACTTGGATCAAGTTGATATAATGGAGGAGTCTAGTGTAGCAGCTTGTATAATATTGTGTAACAAGCTACCACTAGTTTTGAGTATGTGCACGCTCAAATTGCAGTGCACCTCTCACTCCCCCACTGTCGTACACGGAGTATAGTAATAAAAATGCTCCGATGTATACCTGTTATGCCTACTATCGGTAGTCTACCTGCATGCTATCTAGTGGTGATATATATTAGAACGATACATATCCACTCATTCCACCATAACATCCATTGGGATAGAGAAATCGGGTGTAGTGGTTGTATCCCTATTAATCACCAGTTACCAGCGGCAATTAGCCCTGCAGGACGACATTCACACAGGCATGCATACAAGACCTAAAGCTGACTGATCGCAATCTAACTATAGTTTAGCAGCTCGACCCGTTTCTATGCAGCATGATAACAGCCACATTTCCTCAGGAGCTTCACTAGAAATGTGTAGCAGGTAATTCTGCCTAACCAGGATATGCTCTGCACCGTCTAGTGCCAGAGCTCCGGCGCTATGTCAGCCGTACGTGGCCGCTTACACGCCGGATATTTATAACCTATACCCCGCCCACTGGAGGGGGCGTATGTGATAGTGCGTCACCATTCGGTGCATGAAGGCGTAACTGCTTGTTAACGCCCACCGGTCAGGTACGCATCCAATATTTAAATATGCCTCCGTGGGAAAAGCACTGTGTGTCTGAGGGGATGCTTCTAGCGGTACATAATGTGTCCCTGTATATTAGCTCATTGTCAGTGGTGGGAGTTATATAGGAACTATCTCCGAAGAACGAACACTCCAACACTAAAAAACTATATTTATCATCATGGTTGTATCCTATAACTCAAATGATCGCATCGCATTTATGCAATTGTGTATGATAAGCTATTTATAAATCATACAACTGTTGGATTTAGGGATCAGTGATCAGTTACAATATCCTGCGCTTGAAAAGGGGCCGTACACCATGCAGACAATCACTCTTGACAATTTAAAGATGTATAGATGTACGATTAATGTGAACATACACTTATAACTAAGTAGGTGAGTCAATAACATACAACAGTAATAGTCTGCATGGCTACAGATTCATCATTAGGAGGTCATTAAGTCATCAAGGGATTAGGTCCAACCTACATGTTGACTATATCATTATAGAAAGCATGCATACGATATAGTCTCATTAAGTCCCTGTGGTTGGACCGTTTGGAGTCTAAAGATCCAATTGGCCTCCTTCCGTAACAGAGGTGTATCAACATCACCTCCTCGTGCTGATCTTTGTAACATGTAAATGCCCTGTACTCTTAGGACTGTACAGTCACCACCGTGGCAGGTATTGATGTGCCGTGCCACCGATGTGTCACGATTATGACGCACATCCAGGAAATGTTCTCCAATCCTTCTTCTCAGCTCACATTTAGTTTTGCCCACGTATTGTTTGCCACAGCAGCACGTGAGTAAATAGATGACACAGGTAGACGTACAAGTACATACAGTGTAGAGGTGATAGTTCGGTATATGAGGGGGTCTGGTACATGCAGTGTAGAGGGGGTAGTTCAGTATATGAGGGGGTCTGGTACATGCAGTGTAGAGGGGGTAGTTCAGTATATGAGGGGGTCTGGTACATACAGTGTAGAGGGGGTAGTTCAGTATATGAGGGGGTCTGGTACATACAGTGTAGAGGGGGTAGTTCGGTATATGAGGGGGTCTGGTACATGCAGTGTAGAGGGGGTAGTTCAGTATATGAGGAGGTCTGGTACATACAGTGTAGAGGGGGTAGTTCAGTATATGAGGGGTCTGGTACATACAGTGTAGAGGGGTAGTTCAGTATATGAGGGGTCTGGTACATACAGTGTAGAGGGGTAGTTCAGTATATGAGGGGTCTGGTACATACAGTGTAGAGGGGTAGTTCAGTATATGAGGGGGTCTGGTACATACAGTGTAGAGGGGGTAGTTCTGTATATGAGGGGGTCTGGTACCTGCAGTGTAGAGGGGGTAGTTCGGTATATGAGGGGGTCTGGTACATACAGTGTAGAGGGGGTAGTTCGGTATATGAGGGGGTCTGGTACATACAGTGTAGAGGGGTAGTTCGGTATATGAGGGGTCTGGTACATACAGTGTAGAGGGGTAGTTCAGTATATGAGGGGGTCTGGTACATACAGTGTAGAGGGGGTAGTTCGGTATATGAGGGGGTCTGGTACATTCAGTGTAGAGGGGGTAGTTTGGTATATGAGGGGTCTGGTACATGCAGTGTAGAGGGGGTAGTTCGGTATATGAGGGGTCTGGTACATATAGTGTAGAGGGGGTAGTTCTGTATATGAGGGGGTCTGGTACATACAGTGTAGAGGGGGTAGTTCAGTATATGAGGGGGTCTGGTACATACAGTGTAGAGGGGTAGTTCAGTATATGAGGGGTCTGGTACATACAGTGTAGAGGGGTAGTTCAGTATATGAGGGGGTCTGGTACATACAGTGTAGAGGGGTAGTTCAGTATATGAGGGGGTCTGGTACATACAGTGTAGAGGGGGTAGTTCGGTATATGAGGGGGTCTGGTACATACAGTGTAGAGGGGGTAGTTCGGTATATGAGGGGGTCTGGTACATACAGTGTAGAGGGGGTAGTTCAGTATATGTGGGGGTCTGGTACATACAGTGTGGGGGTCTGGTACATACAGTGTAGAGGGGGTAGTTCAGTATATGAGGGGGTCTGGTACATACAGTGTAGAGGGGGTAGTTCAGTATATGAGGGGGTCTGGTACATACAGTGTAGAGGGGGTAGTTCGGTATATGAGGGGGTCTGGTACATACAGTGTAGAGGGGGTAGTTCAGTATATGAGGGGGTCTGGTACATACAGTGTAGAGGGGTAGTTCAGTATATGAGGGGTCTGGTACATACAGTGTAGAGGGGTAGTTCAGTATATGAGGGGTCTGGTACATACAGTGTAGAGGGGTAGTTCAGTATATGAGGGGTCTGGTACATACAGTGTAGAGGGGGTAGTTCAGTATATGAGGGGGTCTGGTACATACAGTGTAGAGGGGTAGTTCAGTATATGAGGGGTCTGGTACATACAGTGTAGAGGGGGTAGTTCAGTATATGAGGGGGTCTGGTACATACAGTGTAGAGGGGTAGTTCAGTATATGAGGGGTCTGGTACATACAGTGTAGAGGGGTAGTTCAGTATATGAGGGGGTCTGGTACATACAGTGTAGAGGGGTAGTTCGGTATATGAGGGGGTCTGGTACATACAGTGTAGAGGGGTAGTTCAGTATATGAGGGGTCTGGTACATACAGTGTAGAGGGGTAGTTCGGTATATGAGGGGTCTGGTACATACAGTGTAGAGGGGGTAGTTCAGTATATGAGGGGTCTGGTACATACAGTGTAGAGGGTAGTTCAGTATATGAGGGGTCTGGTACATACAGTGTAGAGGGGTAGTTCAGTATATGAGGGGGTCTGGTACATACAGTGTAGAGGGGTAGTTCAGTATATGAGGGGGTCTGGTACATACAGTGTAGAGGGGTAGTTCGGTATATGAGGGGTCTGGTACATACAGTGTAGAGGGGTAGTTCAGTATATGAGGGGGTCTGGTACATACAGTGTAGAGGGGTAGTTCAGTATATGAGGGGTCTGGTACATACAGTGTAGAGGGGTAGTTCAGTATATGAGGGGTCTGGTACATACAGTGTAGAGGGGTAGTTCAGTATATGAGGGGTCTGGTACATACAGTGTAGAGGGGGTAGTTCAGTATATGAGGGGTCTGGTACATACAGTGTAGAGGGGTAGTTCAGTATATGAGGGGTCTGGTACATACAGTGTAGAGGGGTAGTTCAGTATATGAGGGGTCTGGTACATACAGTGTAGAGGGGGTAGTTCAGTATATGAGGGGTCTGGTACATACAGTGTAGAGGGGTAGTTCGGTATATGAGGGGTCTGGTACATACAGTGTAGAGGGGTAGTTCAGTATATGAGGGGTCTGGTACATACAGTGTAGAGGGGTAGTTCAGTATATGAGGGGGTCTGGTACATACAGTGTAGAGGGGGTAGTTCGGTATATGAGGGGGTCTGGTACATACAGTGTAGAGGGGGTAGTTCAGTATATGAGGGGGTCTGGTACATACAGTGTAGAGGGGGTAGTTCTGTATATGAGGGGGTCTGGTACATACAGTGTAGAGGGGGTAGTTCGGTATATGAGGGGTCCGGTACATACAGTGTAGAGGGGGTAGTTCGGTATATGAGGGGGTCTGGTACATACAGTGTAGAGGGGGTAGTTCGGTATATGAGGGGTCTGGTACATACAGTGTAGAGGGGGTAGTTCGGTATATGAGGGGGTCTGGTACCTGCAGTGTAGAGGGGGTAGTTCGGTATATGAGGGGGTCTGGTACCTGCAGTGTAGAGGGGTAGTTCGGTATATGAGGGGGTCTGGTACATACAGTGTAGAGGGGTAGTTCAGTATATGAGGGGTCTGGTACATACAGTGTAGAGGGGTTAGTTCAGTATATGAGGGGGTCTGGTACATACAGTGTAGAGGGGTAGTTCAGTATATGAGGGGTCTGGTACATACAGTGTAGAGGGGGTAGTTCAGTATATGAGGGGTCTGGTACATACAGTGTAGAGGGGTAGTTCAGTATATGAGGGGTCTGGTACATACAGTGTAGAGGGGTAGTTCAGTATATGAGGGGTCTGGTACATACAGTGTAGAGGGGGTAGTTCAGTATATGAGGGGTCTGGTACATACAGTGTAGAGGGGTAGTTCAGTATATGAGGGGTCTGGTACATACAGTGTAGAGGGGTAGTTCAGTATATGAGGGGTCTGGTACATACAGTGTAGAGGGGTAGTTCAGTATATGAGGGGTCTGGTACATACAGTGTAGAGGGGTAGTTCAGTATATGAGGGGGTCTGGTACATACAGTGTAGAGGGGTAGTTCAGTATATGAGGGGGTCTGGTACATACAGTGTAGAGGGGGTAGTTCAGTATATGAGGGGTCTGGTACATACAGTGTAGAGGGTAGTTCAGTATATGAGGGGTCTGGTACATACAGTGTAGAGGGGTAGTTCGGTATATGAGGGGTCTGGTACATACAGTGTAGAGGGGGTAGTTCAGTATATGAGGGGTCTGGTACATACAGTGTAGAGGGGTAGTTCAGTATATGAGGGGGTCTGGTACATACAGTGTAGAGGGGGTAGTTCGGTATATGAGGGGTCTGGTACATACAGTGTAGAGGGGTAGTTCGGTATATGAGGGGTCTGGTACATACAGTGTAGAGGGTAGTTCAGTATATGAGGGGTCTGGTACATACAGTGTAGAGGGGGTAGTTCGGTATATGAGGGGGTCTGATACCTGCAGTGTTGGGGGGTAGTTCAGTATATGAGGGGGTCTGCCTCTTGCAGTGTAGAGGGGGTATTTCGGTATATGAGGGGGTCTGATACCTGCAGTGTTGGGGGGTAGTAGGGTACACAGGTTGAGGACTACTTCTGCACACGCTGGATGTATGCAGTCTTGATGAGTTGTAATGAGTCATTCTTCCATCCACAATTGCTCCGGGTAAACCCATTATTGCGGGTTATCCCTGTAAACTGCTGGTAATAAGGGTAATTGGCGGTGATTAAGGGCTTCATTATGTCCGTCCCGCCAGCTCGCTCCATCCACATGTCCATTATCAAATCAGCTGAACTGGATAATTGAATTGGGCGTCTGTGTCCTGACTTCTGTGATGAGAGGGGCGGCCCTGGTTGTCTCCTCGAGGGGACTGTCTCACGCTAACACGGAGCACATCTCCTCACATATGAACCTTTATCATTTATGACCTCATGACTATGGAATATTCCGCAGAGTTCACCCTAATAGAGAGGCTAAGAGCCAGGGTCAGCTCCGGGCAGCTGCAGCCATTGTCAGTACAGAACTTTATGTCTACAAAGGTCATAAGAAGTAATAAAAAACAACATTACAATGTTATCAAGATGATCCCAATATACCTGAGCAGCCAGGTGAAGGCTTAACAAGGAGTCTTTGATATCTTCTGATGGTTTCATAAGATGGAGAAGTGCACTATCTTAATTCTGAGGAGGATGAGAATGGTGGAGTTACTACACGTCTGATAGGTTCATGAGATAGATAGGTATCTTAGCTCTAAGGAGGATGAGAATGGTGGAGTTACTACACGTCTGATGGGTTCATGAGATAGATAGGTATCTTAATTCTGAGGAGGATGAGAATGGTGGAGTTACTACACGTCTGATGGGCTCATGAGATAGATAGGTAACTTAGCTCTAAGGAGGATGAGAATGGTGGAGTTACTACACGTCTGTAGGTACATGAGATAGATAGGTATCTTAGTTCTAAGGAGGATGAGAATGGCGGAGTTACTACACGTCTGTAGGTACATGAGATAGATAGGTATCTTAGTTCTAAGGAGGATGAGAATGGTGGAGTTACTACACGTCTGATGGGTTCATGAGATAGATAGGTATCTTAGTTCTAAGGAGGATGAGAATGGTGGAGTTACTACACGTCTGTAGGTTCATGAGATAGATAGGTATCTTAGCTCTAAGGAGGATGAGAATGGTGGAGTTACTACACGTCTGTGGGTTCATGAGATAGATAGGTATCTTAGTTCTAAGGAGGATGAGAATGGTAGAGTTACTACATGTCTGTAGGTTCATGAGATAGATAGGTATCTTAGTACTAAGGAGGATGAGAATGGTGGAGTTACTACATGTCTGATGGGCTCATGAGATAGATAGGTATCTTAGTTCTAAGGAGGATGAGAATGGTGGAGTTACTACACGTCTGATGGGTTCATGAGATAGATAGGTATCTTAGCTCTAAGGAGGATGAGAATGGTGGAGTTACTACACGTCTGTAGGTTCATGAGATAGATAGGTATCTTAGTTCTAAGGAGGATGAGAATGGTGGAGTTACTACACGTCTGATGAGGTTCATGAGATAGATAGGTATCTTAGTTCTAAGGAGGATGAGAATGGTGGAGTTACTACACGTCTGTAGGTTCATGAGATAGATAGGTATCTTAGCTCTAAGGAGGATGAGAATGGTGGAGTTACTACACGTCTGTAGGCTCATGAGATAGATAGGTATCTTAGTTCTAAGGAGGATGAGAATGGTGGAGTTACTACACGTCTGATGGGTTCATGAGATAGATAGGTATCTTAGCTCTAAGGAGGATGAGAATGGTGGAGTTACTACACGTCTGTAGGTTCATGAGATAGATAGGTATCTTAGCTCTAAGGAGGTTGAAAATGGTGGAGTTACTACACGTCTGATGGGCTCATGAGATAGATAGGTATCTTAGTTCTGAGGAGGATGAGAATGGTGGAGTTACTACACGTCTGATGGGTTCATGAGATAGATAGGTATCTTAGCTCTAAGGAGGATGAGAATGGTGGAGTTACTACACGTCTGTAGGTTCATGAGATAGATAGGTATCTTAGCTCTAAGGAGGATGAGAATGGTGGAGTTACTACACGTCTGATGGGTTCATGAGATAGATAGGTATCTTAGCTCTAAGGAGGATGAGAATGGTGGAGTTACTACACGTCTGGTGAGTTCATGAGATAGATAGGTATCTTAGCTCTAAGGAGGATGAGAATGGTGGAGTTACTACACGTCTGTAGGCTCATGAGATAGATAGGTATCTTAGTTCTAAGGAGGATGAGAATGGTGGAGTTACTACATGTCTGATGAGTTCATGAGATAGATAGGTATCTTAGTTCTAAGGAGGATGAGAATGGTGGAGTTACTACATGTCTGATGGGTTCATGAGATAGATAGGTATCTTAGCTCTAAGGAGGATGAGAATGGTGGAGTTACTACACGTTTGTAGGTTCATGAGATAGATAGGTATCTTAGTTCTAAGGAGGATGAGAATGGTGGAGTTACTACATGTCTGGTGAGTTCATGAGATAGATAGGTATCTTAGTTCTGAGGAGGATGAGAATGGTGGAGTTACTACACGTCTGATGGGTTCATGAGATAGATAGGTATCTTAGCTCTAAGGAGGATGAGAATGGTGGAGTTACTACACGTCTGTAGGTTCATGAGATAGATAGGTATCTTAGCTCTAAGGAGGATGAGAATGGTGGAGTTACTACACGTCTGATGGGTTCATGAGATAGATAGGTATCTTAGCTCTAAGGAGGATGAGAATGGTGGAGTTACTACACGTCTGGTGAGTTCATGAGATAGATAGGTATCTTAGCTCTAAGGAGGATGAGAATGGTGGAGTTACTACACGTCTGTAGGCTCATGAGATAGATAGGTATCTTAGTTCTAAGGAGGATGAGAATGGTGGAGTTACTACATGTCTGATGAGTTCATGAGATAGATAGGTATCTTAGTTCTAAGGAGGATGAGAATGGTGGAGTTACTACATGTCTGATGGGTTCATGAGAAAGATAGGTATCTTAGTTCTGAGGAGGATGAGAATGGTGGAGTTACTACACGTCTGTAGGTTCATGAGATAGATAGGTATCTTAGCTCTAAGGAGGATGAGAATGGAGGAGTTACTACACGTCTGATGGGTTCATGAGATAGATAGGTATCTTAGTTCTAAGGAGGATGAGAATGGTGGAGTTACTACATATCTGATGGGTTCATGAGATAGATAGGTATCTTAGTACTAAGAAGGATGAGAATGGAGGAGTTACTACACGTCTGATGGGTTCATGAGATAGATAGGTATCTTAGCTCTAAGGAGGATGAGAATGGTGGAGTTACTACATGTCTGATGGGCTCATGAGATAGATAGGTATCTTAGTTCTTAGGAGGATGAGAATGGTGGAGTTACTACACGTCTGATGGGTTCATGAGGTAGATAGGTATCTTAGTTCTAAGGAGGATGAGAATGGTGGAGTTACTACACGTCTGATGGGCTCATGAGATAGATAGGTATCTTAGTTCTAAGGAGGATGAGAATGGTGGAGTTACTACACGTCTGTAGGTTCATGAGATAGATAGGTATCTTAGTTCTAAGGAGGATGAGAATGGTGGAGTTACTACACGTCTGTAGGTTCATGAGATAGATAGGTATCTTGGCTCTAAGGAGGATGAGAATGGTGGAGTTACTAAACGTCTGTAGGCTCATGAGATAGATAGGTATCTTAGCTCTAAGGAGGATGAGAATGGTGGAGTTACTACACGTCTGTAGGCTCATGATATGGATAGGTATCTTAGTTCTAAGGAGGATGAGAATGGTGGAGTTACTACACGTCTGTAGGCTCATGATATGGATAGGTATCTTAGTTCTAAGGAGGATGAGAATGGTGGAGTTACTACACGTCTGATGGGCTCATGAGATAGATAGGTATCTTAGCTCTAAGGAGGATGAGAATGGTGGAGTTACTACACGTCTGTGGGTTCATGAGATAGATAGGTATCTTAGCTCTAAGGAGGATGAGAATGGTGGAGTTACTACACGTCTGATGGGCTCATGAGATAGATAGGTATCCTATTTCTAAGGAGGATGAGAATGGTGGAGTTACTACACGTCTGTAGGCTCATGATATGGATAGGTATCTTAGTTCTAAGGAGGATGAGAATGGTGGAGTTACTACACGTCTGATGGGTTCATGAGATAGATAGTTATCTTTATTCTAAGGTGGATGAGAATGGTGGAGTTACTACATGTCTGATGGGCTCATGAGATAGATAGGTATCTTAGTACTAAGGAGGATGAGAATGGTGGATTTACTACACGTCTGTAGGTTCATGAGATAGATAGGTATCTTAGTACTAAGGAGGATGAGAATGGTGGAGTTACTACAACGTCTGAATGGGTTGAAGCGATAGATAGGTATCTTAGCTCTAAGGAGGATGAGAATGGTGGAGTTACTACATGTCTGATGGGTTCATGAGATAGATAGGTATCTTAGCTCTAAGGAGGATGAGAATGGTGGAGTTACTACATGTCTGTAGGTTCATGAGATAGATAGGTATCTTAGCTCTAAGGAGGATGAGAATGGAGGAGTTACTACATGTCTGATGGGTTCATGAGATAGATAGGTATCTTAGTTCTAAGGAGGATGAGAATGGTGGAGTTACTACACGTCTGTAGGTTCATGAGATAGATAGGTATCTTAGCTCTAAGGAGGATGAGAATGGAGGAGTTACTACACGTCTGATGGGTTCATGAGATAGATAGGTATCTTAGTTCTAAGGAGGATGAGAATGGTGGAGTTACTACATATCTGATGGGTTCATGAGATAGATAGGTATCTTAGTACTAAGAAGGATGAGAATGGAGGAGTTACTACACGTCTGATGGGCTCATGAGATAGATAGGTATCTTAGCTCTAAGGAGGATTAGAATGGAGGAGTTACTACATGTCTGATGGGCTCATGAGATAGATAGGTATCTTAGCTCTAAGGAGGATGAGAATGGTGGAGTTACTACATGTCTGATGGGCTCATGAGATAGATAGGTATCTTATTTCTAAGGAGGATGAGAATGGTGGAGTTACTACACGTCTGTAGGTACATGAGATAGATAGGTATCTTAGTTCTAAGGAGGATGAGAATGGTGGAGTTACTACACGTCTGTAGGTTCATGAGATAGATAGGTATCTTAGTACTAAGGAGGATGAGAATGGTGGAGTTACTACACGTCTGATGGGCTCATGAGATAGATAGGTATCTTAGTTCTAAGGAGGCTGAGAATGGTGGAGTTACTACACGTCTGTAGGTTCATGAGATAGATAGGTATTTTACTTCTAAGGAGGATGAGAATGGTGGAGTTACTACACGTCTGATGGGCTCATGAGATAGATAGGCATCTTAGTTCTAAGGAGGATGAGAATGGTGGAGTTACTACACGTCTGATGGGCTCATGAGATAGATAGTTATCTTAGTTCTAAGGAGGCTGAGAATGGTGGAGTTACTACACGTCTGTAGGTTCATGAGATAGATAGGTATTTTACTTCTAAGGAGGATGAGAATGGTGGAGTTACTACACGTCTGTAGGTTAATGAGATAGATAGGTATCTTAGTTCTAAGGAGGATGAGAATGGTGGAGTTACTACACGTCTGATGGGTTCATGAGATAGATAGGTATCTTAGTTCTAAGGAGGATGAGAATGGTGGAGTTACTACACGTCTGATGGGTTCATGGGATAGATAGGTATCTTAGTTCTAAGGAGGATGAGAATGGTAGAGTTACTACACGTCTGATGGGCTCATGAGATAGATAGGTATCTTAGCTCTAAGGAGGATGAGAATGGTGGAGTTACTACACGTCTGTAGGCTCATGAGATAGATAGGTATCTTAGCTCTAAGGAGGATGAGAATGGTGGAGTTACTACACGTCTGGTGAGTTCATGAGATAGATAGGTATCTTAGTTCTAAGGAGGATGAGAATGGTGGAGTTACTCCACGTCTGATGGGCTCATGAGATAGATAGGTATCATAGTTCTAAGGAGGATGAGAATGGTGGAGTTACTACTCGTCTGATGGGCTCATGAGATAGATAGGTATCTTAGCTCTAAGGAGGATGAGAATGGTGGAGTTACTACACGTCTGTAGGTTCATGAGATAGATAGGTATCTTAGCTCTAAGGAGGATGAGAATTGTGGAGTTACTACACGTCTGTAGGTTCATGAGATAGATAGGTATCTTAGTTCTAAGGAGGATGAGAATGGTGGAGTTACTACATGTCTGATGAGTTCATGAGATAGATAGGTATCTTAGTACTAAGGAGGATGAGAATGGTGGAGTTACTACATGTCTGTAGACTCATGAGATAGATAGGTATCATAGTTCTAAGGAGGATGAGAATGGTGGAGTTACTACACGTCTGTAGATTCATGAGATAGATAGGTATCTTAGTTCTAAGGAGGATGAGAATGGTGGAGTTACTACACGTCTGATGGGTTCATGAGATAGATAGGTATCTTAGTACTAAGGAGGATGAGAATGGTGGAGTTACTACACGTCTGATGGGCTCATGAGATAGATAGGTATCTTAGTTCTAAGGAGGATGAGAATGGAGGAGTTACTACATGTCTGATGGGCTCATGAGATAGATAGGTATCTTATTTCTAAGGAGGATGAGAATGGTGGAGTTACTACACGTCTGTAGGTTCATGAGATAGATAGGTATCTTAGTTCTAAGGAGGATGAGAATATTGGAGTTACTACACGTCTGATGGGCTCATGAGATAGATAGGTATCTTAGTTCTAAGGAGGATGAGAATGGTGGAGTTACTACACGTTTGTGGGTTCATGAGATAGATAGGTATCTTAGTTCTAAGGAGGATGAGAATGGTGGAGTTACTACACGTCTGATGGGCTCATGAGATAGATAGGTATCTTAGTACTAAGGAGGATGAGAATGGTGGAGTTACTACACGTTTGTAGGTTCATGAGATAGATAGGTATCTTAGTTCTAAGGAGGATGAGAATGGTGGAGTTACTACACGTCTGTAGGCTCATGAGATAGATAGGTATCTTAGTTCTAAGGAGGATGAGAATGGTGGAGTTACTACACGTCTGATGGGCTCATGGGATAGATAGGTATCTTAGTTCTAAGGAGGATGAGAATGGTGGAGTTACTACATGTCTGATGGGCTCATGAGATAGATAGGTATCTTAGTTCTAAGGAGGATGAGAATGGTGGAGTTACTACACGTTTGTAGGTTCATGAGATAGATAGGTATCTTAGTTCTAAGGAGGCTGAGAATGGTGGAGTTACTACATGTCTGATGGGCTCATGAGATAGATAGGTATCTTAGTTCTAAGGAGGATGAGAATGGTGGAGTTACTACACGTCTGTAGGTTCATGAGATAGATAGGTATCTTAGTTCTAAGGAGGATGAGAATGGTGGAGTTACTACACGTTTGTAGGTTCATGAGATAGATAGGTATCTTAGTACTAAGGAGGATGAGAATGGTGGAGTTACTACACGTCTGTAGGCTCATGAGATAGATAGGTATCTTAGTTCTAAGGAGGATGAGAATGGTGGAGTTACTACTCGTCTGATGGGTTCATGAGATAGATAGGTATCTTATCTCTAAGGAGGATGAGAATGGTGGAGTTACTACATGTCTGATGGGTTCATGAGATAGATAGGTATCTTAGCTCTAAGGAGGATGAGAATGGTGGAGTTACTACACGTTTGTAGGTTCATTAGATAGATAGGTATCATAGTTCTAAGGAGGATGAGAATGGTGGAGTTACTACACGTCTGTAGGTACATAAGATAGATAGGTATCTTAGTTCTAAGGAGGATGAGAATGGTGGAGTTACTACACGTCTGATGGGCTCATGAGATAGATAGGTATCTTATTTCTAAGGAGGATGAGAATGGTGGAGTTACTACACGTCTGTAGGTACATAAGATAGATAGGTATCATAGTTCTAAGGAGGATGAGAATGGTGGAGTTACTACACGTCTGATGGGCTCATGAGATAGATAGGTATCTTATCTCTAAGGAGGATGAGAATGGTGGAGTTACTACATGTCTGATGGGCTCATGATATGGATAGGTATCTTAACTCTAAGGAGGATGAGAATGGTGGAGTTACTACACGTTTGTAGGTTCATTAGATAGATAGGTATCATAGTTCTAAGTAGGATGAGAATGGTGGAGTTACTACACGTCTGTAGGCTCATGAGATAGATAGGTATCTTAGCTCTAAGGAGGATGAGAATGGTGGAGTTACTACACGTCTGTAGGCTCATGAGATAGATAGGTATCTTAGTTCTAAGGAGGATGAGAATGGTGGAGTTACTACACGTCTGATGGGCTCATGAGATAGATAGGTATCTTATCTCTAAGGAGGATGAGAATGGTGGAGTTACTACATGTCTGATGGGTTCATTAGATAGATAGGTATCTTAGCTCTAAGGAGGATGAGAATGGTGGAGTTACTACACGTCTGTAGGTTCATGAGATAGATAGGTATCTTAGCTCTAAGGAGGATGAGAATGGTGGAGTTACTACACGTCTGTAGGTTCATGAGATAGATAGGTATCTTAGTTCTAAGGAGGATGAGCGGTTTTATGTCCGGTCACAAAACGGAATGCTGCCAGAATGGAAGACATCCTGATGCATCATGAACAGATCTCTCTCCATTGAGAATGCATAAGGACTAAACGGAAACATCCTCCGCCGGATCTCAATACCGGAAGACCACAATGCAAGCGTGAAAGTAGCCTTAGGGGTTCATGAGATGGAGAAGCTTTCTTAGCTCTGAGACAAATCATGACGGAGGAGTTACTATATGTCTTAGGTGTTCATGAGATGGAGATGCTATCTTCATTTTGAGGAAGGAGAAATAACTACAAGTCTCAGAGGTTCATGAGATGGTGAGGGTATGTTAGATCTTAGGTAGATGAGGATGGAGGCATTTCTACACATCTGAGGGTATCATTAAATGGGGAGGGTACCTTAGTTCTGAGGAATTTGAGAATGATTACATCTGAAAGGTTCACGAGATGGGAATGTATCTTAGTTCTGAAGAATAAGAGGATAAGGCTACTTTTACACTTGCGGCAGGACAGATCCGGCAGGCTATTCAGGCTGCCGAATCCGTCCTGCCACAAGTACCCGTGCACTCCTGTGCTGCCGCTCCGTCCCCATTGACAGCCGACATCGCTGGACTAAAAGTCCTGCATATCCGACTTTTCAGTCCGGCGCTCTTTGTCGTGCACTGCCGTGCTGCGCCGTAGCTCCGCCCCCGCCCCATTATAGTCAATGGGGACGGAGCGGCAGCACAGCAGTGCACGGGCACTTGCGGCAGGACGGATCTGGAAGGCTGAATAGCCTGCCGGATCTGTCCTGCCGCAAGTGTAAAAGTACCCTTAAGGACTTACTACATGCCCAAGGGGTTCATGAAATGGAAAAACTATTATAGTTCTGAGACACGAGGTGGAAGAGTTACTACAAGTCTGATGGGTTCATGAGATGGTCAATTTATCTTACTTATGGTGTTACTTCTGAGGAATATGAGGATGGGGAAGTCCCCACATGTTTGTGGGGTGCACGAGATGGAGTAAATATCTTAATTCTGAGGAAGAATAAGATGGAGGAGATAATATGGGGCATATTTATTTATCATCTTAATAAGTCCCTGCGCTGTACGAATAAAATAAAAATATTTAAATTTTTTTTAAAAATAAGTCCCTGCGCTGGTGGTGGATCGCTGAAATTATCAAGAGGTGCCAGCCTCATCAAAGGTCTGGGGTGGTCAGAAACAGATGTGTCAGGAGGGTCTATGTGTTCAGATAAGTCTGTCATCAAAGGTCTGGGGTGGTCAGGGACAGATGTGTCAGGAGGGTCTATGTGTACAGATAAGTGCCTCATCAAAGGTCTGGGGTGGTCAGGGACAGATGTTTCAGGAGGGTCTATGTGTACAGATAAGTGTGTCATCAAAGGTCTGGGGTGGTCAGGGACAGATGTGTCAGGAGGGTCTATGTGTATGGATAAGTGTGTCATCAAAGGTCTGGGGTGGTCAGGGACAGACGTGTCAGGAGGGTCTATGTGTACAGATAAGTGCCTCATCAAAGGTCTGGGGTGGTCAGGGACAAATGTTTCAGGAGGGTCTATGTGTACAGATAAGTGTGTCATCAAAGGTCTGGGGTGGTCAGGGACAGATGTGTCAGGAGGGTCTATGTGTATGGATAAGTGTGTCATCAAAGGTCTGGGGTGGTCAGGGACAGACGTGTCAGGAGGGTCTATGTGTACAGATAAGTGCCTCATCAAAGGTCTGGGGTGGTCAGGGACAGATGTTTCAGGAGGGTCTATGTGTACAGATAAGTGTGTCATCAAAGGTCTGGGGTGGTCAGGGACAGATGTGTCAGGAGGGTCTATGTGTACAGATAAGTGTCTCATCAAAGGTCTGGGGTGGTCAGGGACAGATGTGTCAGGAGGGTCTATGTGTACAGATAAGTGTGTCATCAAAGGTCTGGGGTGGTCAGGGACAGATGTGTCAGGAGGGTCTATGTGTACAGATAAGTGTGTCATCAAAGGTCTCGGGTGGTCAGGGACAGATGTGTCAGGAGGGTCTATGTGTACAGATCAGTGTGTCATTAAAGGTCTGGGGTGGTCAGAGACAGATGTTTCAGGACGGTCTATGTGTACGGATAAGTGTGTCATCAAAGGTCTGGGGTGGTCAGGGACAGATGTGTCAGGTGTGTCTATGTGTACAGATAAGTGTGTCATCAAAGGTCTGGGGTGGTCAGGGACAGATGTGTCAGGAGGGTCTATGTGTACAGTTAAGTGTGTCATCAAAGGTCTGGGGTGGTCAGGGACAGATGTGTCAGGAGGGTCTATGTGTACAGATAAGTGCCTCATCAAAGGTCTGGGGTGGTCAGGGACAGATGTGTCAGGAGGGTCTATGTGTACAGATAAGTGTGTCATCAAAGGTCTGGGGTGGTCAGGGACAGATGTCTCAGGAGGGTCTATGTGTACGGATAAGTCTGTCATCAAAGGTCTGGGGTGGTCAGGGACAGATGTGTCAGGAGGGTCTATGTGTATGAATAAGTGTGTCATCAAAGGTCTGGGGTGGTCAGGGACAGATGTGTCTGGAGGGTCTATGTGTACGGATAAGTCTGTCATCAAAGGTCTGGGGTGGTCAGGGACAGATGTGTCAGGAGGGTCTATGTGTACAGATAAGTGTGTCATCAAAGGTCTGGGGTGGTCAGGGACAGATGTGTCAGGAGGGTCTATGTGTATGGATAAGTGTGTCATCAAAGGTCTGGGGTGGTCAGGGACAGATGTGTCAGGAGGGTCTATGTGTACAGATAAGTGTGTCATCAAAGGTCTGGGGTGGTCAGGGACAGATGTGTCAGGAGGGTCTATGTGTACAGATAAGTGTGTCATCAAAGGTCTGGGGTGGTCAGGGACAGATGTGTCAGGAGGGTCTATGTGTACAGATAAGTGTGTCATCAAAGGTCTGGGGTGGTCAGGGACAGATGTGTCAGGAGGGTCTATGTGTACGGATAAGTGTGTCATCAAAGGTCTGGGGTGGTCAGGGACTGCTGTCTGTTGTCTCTCCTGACTCACTGATACACATACATGCTCGGTTCTGCTGTATGTTGTCTCTCCTGACTCCCCCTGTGTACATACATGCTCGGTTCTGCTGACAGCTATCTCTCCTGACTCCCCCTGTGTACATACATGCTTGGTTCTGCTGACAGCTATCTCTCCTGACTCCCCCTGTGTACATACATGCTTGGTTCTGGTGACAGGTATCTCTCCTGACTCTCCCATACACATACAGGCATGGGTCTGCTGACAGCTATCTCTCCTGACTCCGCCTGTGTACATACATGTTTGGTTCTGCTGACAGCTATCTCTCCTGACTCCCCCGTGTACATATATGCTCGGTTCTGCTGACAGTTATCTCTCCTGACTCCCCCATACACATGCAGGCATGGGTCTGCTGACAGCTATCTCTCCTGACTCCCCCGTGTACATATATGCTCGGTTCTGCTGACAGTTATCTCTCCTGACACCCCCATACACATACATGCTTGGTTCTGCTGACAGCTATCTCTCCTGACTCCCCCGTGTACATACATGTCTGGTTCTGCTGACAGTTATCTCTCCTGACGCCCCCTGTGTACATATATGCTCGGTTCTGCTGACAGTTATCTCTCCTGACTTCCCTGTG
This sequence comes from Bufotes viridis, assembly GCA_033119425.1. Taxonomy (NCBI): domain Eukaryota; kingdom Metazoa; phylum Chordata; class Amphibia; order Anura; family Bufonidae; genus Bufotes; species Bufotes viridis. The sequence continues at coordinate 623,603,051 of CM065589.1, read as the reverse complement.
TACATAGAGGTTTGGTTCTGCTGACAGTTATCTCTCCTGACTCCCCCGTGTACATACATGTTTAGTTCTGCAGACAGCTTTCTCTCCTGACTCCCCCGTGTACATATATGCTTGGTTCTGCTGACGGCTATCTCTCCTGACTCCCCCTGTGTACATATATGCTCGGTTCTGCTGACAGCTATTTCTCCTGACTCCCCCTGTGTACATACCTGCTTGGTTCTGCTGACAGTTATCTCTCCTGACTCCCCCGTGTACATACATGCTCGGTTCTGCTGACAGCTATCTCTCCTGACTCCCCCTGTGTACATACATGCTTGGTTCTGCTTACAGCTATCTCTCCTGACTCCCCTGTGTACATACATGCTTGGTTCTGCTGACAGCTATCTCTCCTGACTCCCCCTGTGTACATACATGCTTGGTTCTGCTGACAGCTATCTCTCCTGACTCCCCGTGTACATACATGCTTGGTTCTGCTGACAGCTATCTCTCCTGACTCCCCGTGTACATACATGCTTGGTTCTGCTGACAGCTATCTCTCCTGACTCCCCTGTGTACATACATGCTTGGTTCTGCTGACAGCTATCTCTCCTGACTCCCCGTGTACATACATGCTTGGTTCTGCTGACAGCTATCTCTCCTGACTCCCCTGTGTACATACATGCTTGGTTCTGCTGACAGCTATCTCTCCTGACTCCCCGTGTACATACATGCTTGGTTCTGCTGACAGCTATCTCTCCTGACTCCCCGTGTACATACATGTTTGGTTCTGCTGACAGCTATCTCTCCTGACTCCCCGTGTACATACATGCTTGGTTCTGCTGACAGCTATCTCTCCTGACTCCCCTGTGTACATACATGCTTGGTTCTGCTGACAGCTATCTCTCCTGACTCCCCTGTGTACATACATGCTTGGTTCTGCTGACAGCTATCTCTCCTGACTCCCCGTGTACATACATGCTTGGTTCTGCTGACAGCTATCTCTCCTGACTCCCCTGTGTACATACATGCTTGGTTCTGCTGACAGCTATCTCTCCTGACTCTCCCGTTTACATACATGCTTGGTTCTGCTGACAGCTATCTCTCCTGACTCCCCCGTGTACATACAGGTTTGGTTCTGCTGACAGCTATCTCTCCTGACTCCCCCGTGTACATACATGTTTGGTTCTGCTGACAGCTATCTCTCCTGACTCCCCCGTGTACATACATGCTTGGTTCTGCTGACAGCTATCTCTCCTGACTCCCCCGTGTACATAACTGCTTGGTTCTGCTTACAGTTATCTTTCCTGAACCCCCAGACACATACAGGCATGGGTCTGCTGACAGCTATCTCTCCTGACTCCCCCTGTGTACATACATGCTTGGTTCTGCTGACAGCTATCTCTCCTGACTCCCCCTTTGTACATACATGCTTGGTTCTGCTGACACCTATCTCTCCTGACTCCCCCGAGTACATATAGGTTTGGTTCTGCTGACAGCTATCTCTCTTGACTCCCCCGTGTACATAAATGTTTGGTTCTGCTTACAGCTATCTCTCCTGACTCCCCCGTGTACATACCTGCTTGGTTCTGCTTACAGTTATCTCTCCTGACTCCCCCGTGTACATACATGCTTGGTTCTGCTGACAGCTATCTCTCCTGACTCCCCCGTGTACATACATGTTTGGTTCTGCTGACAGCTATCTCTCCTGACTCCCCCGTGTACATACATGCTTGGTTCTGCTGACAGCTATCTCTCCTGACTCCCCCGTGTACATATAGGTTTGGTTCTGCTGACAGCTATCTCTCCTGACTCCCCCAGACACATACAGGCATGGATCTGCTGACAGCTATCTCTCCTGACTCCCCCTGTGTACATATATGCTTGGTTCTGCTGACAGCTATCTCTCCTGACTCCCCTGTGTACATACATGCTTGGTTCTGCTGACAGCTATCTCTCCTGACTCCCCCGTGTACTTACATCCGTGGTTCTGCTGACAGCTATCTCTCCTGACTGCCCCCGTGTACATACAGGTTTGGTTCTGCTGACAGCTATCTCTCCTGACTCCCCCTGTGTACATACATGCTTGGTTCTGCTGCCAGCTATCTTTCCTGACTCCCCCGTGTACATACATGCTTGGTTCTGCTGACAGCTATCTCTCCTGACTCCCCCTGTGTACATACTTGCTTGGTTCTGCTGACAGCTATCTCTCCTGACTCCCCTGTGTACATACCTGCTTGGTTCTGCTGACAGCTATCTCTCCTGACTCCCCCGTGTACATACATGTTTGGTTCTTCTGACAGCTATCTTTCCTGACTCCCCCGTGTACATACAGGCATGGGTCTGCTGACAGCTATCTCTCCTGACTCCCCCGTGTACATACATGCTTGGTTCTGCTGACAGCTATCTCTCCTGACTCCCCCGTGTACATACATGCTTGGTTCTGCTGACAGCTATCTCTCCTGACTCCCCCGTGTACATACATGTTTGGTTCTGCTGACAGCTATCTCTCCTGACTCCCCTATACACATACATGCTTGCTTCTGCTGACAGCTATCTCTCCTGACTCCTCCGTGTACATACCTGCTTGGTTCTGCTGACAGCTATCTCTCCTGACTCCCCCGTGTACATACATGTTTGGTTCTTCTGACAGCTATCTCTCCTGACTCCCCTGTACATACAGCTGGTCTGCTGACAGCTATCCTCCTGACTCCCCCGTGTACATACATGCTTGGTTCTGCTGACAGCTATCTCTCCTGACTCCCCCGTGTACATACAGGCATGGGTCTGCTGACGGCTTTCTCTCCTGACTCCCCCGTGTACATACATGCTTGGTTCTGCTGACAGCTATCTCTCCTCACACCCCCATACATTTACATGTCTGGTTCTGCTGACAGCTATCTCTCCTGACTCCCCCGTGTACATACATGCTTGGTTCTGCTGACAGCTATCTCTCCTGACTCCCCCGTGTACATACATGTTTGGTTCTTCTGACAGCTATCTTTCCTGACTCCCCCGTGTACATACAGGCATGGGTCTGCTGACAGCTATCTCTCCTGACTCCCCCGTGTACATACAGGCATGGGTCTGCTGACGGCTTTCTCTCCTGACTCCCCCGTGTACATATATGCTTGGTTCTGCTGACGGCTATCTCTCCTGACTCCCCCTGTGTACATATATGCTCGGTTCTGCTGACAGCTATTTCTCCTGACTCCCCCTGTGTACATACATGCTTGGTTCTGCTGACAGTTATCTCTCCTAACTCCCCCGTGTACATACATGCTTGGTTCTGCTGACAGCTATCTCTCCTGACTCCCCCGTGTACATACATGTTTGGTTCTGCTGACAGCTATCTCTCCTGACTCCCCCGTGTACATACATGTTTGGTTCTGCTCTCTCCTGACTCCCCCGTGTACATACATGCTTGGTTCTGCTGACAGCTATCTCTCCTGACTCCCCCGTGTACATACATGCTCGGTTCTGCTGACAGCTATCTCTCCTGACTCCCCCTGTGTACATATATACTCGGTTCTGCTGACAGTTATCTCTCCTGACTCCCCCGTGTACATACATGCTTGGTTCTGCTGACAGCTATCTCTTCTGACTCCCCCATACACATACATGCTTGGTTCTGCTGACAGCTATCTCTCCTGACTGCCCCCGTGTACATACATGTTTGGTTCTGCTGACAGCTATCTCTCCTGACTCCCCCTGTGTACATACATGCTTGGTTCTGCTGACAGCTATCTCTCCTGACTCCCCCTGTGTACATATATGCTCGGTTCTGCTGACAGTTATCTCTCCTGACTCCCCCGTGTACATACATGCTTGGTTCGGCTGACGGCTATCTCTCCTGACTCCCCCGTGTACATACATGCTTGGTTCTGCTGACAGCTATGTCTCCTGACTCCCCCGTGTACATATAGGTTTGGTTCTGCTGACAGCTATCTCTCCTGACTCCCCCGTGTACATATAGGTTTGGTTCTGCTGACAGCTATCTCTCCTGACTCCCCCGTGTACATACATGTTTGGTTCTGCTGACAGCTATCTCTCCTGACTCCCCCGTGTACATATAGGTTTGGTTCTGCTGACAGCTATCTCTCCTGACTCCCCCATACACATACATGCTTGGTTCTGCTGACAGCTATCTCTCCTGACTCCCCCTGTACATACATGCTTGGTTCTGCTGACAGCTATCTCTCCTGACTCCCCGTGTACATACCTGCTTGGTTCTGCTGACAGCTATATCTCCTGACTCCTCCGTGTACATACCTGCTTGGTTCTGCTTACAGTTATCTTTCCTGAACCCCCAGACACATACATGCTTTGTTCATGCAAGTTGCACTGACAGTCCTGTTACCCTGGGACATTTTGGAACGTGACACATGTTGTGCCCAAAATTGCCATGTAGTCATACACTTGGATGAAAGGAGATGCAAATGAGCACTCGAGAAATCATTTGCATCCCTTTTCTTCCCAGGATTCAAGAGGAGCATGTTTGCGGACACCTAAACGCAGCTTGCAGCATTTTGGTGTCCGTCTGAAAAGGCAGAGCCTAACGGATCCGTTTTGAATTACAATGTAAGTCAATGGGGACGGATCCGTTTTCAATGACACAATATGGTGCATTTGAAAACGGATCCGTTCCCCTTTGACTTTCAATGTAATTCAAAACTGATCCGTTTTGGACTTTGTCATTTTTCTTTTATCTAATGCAAACGGATCCGTTCTGAACGGATACAAACGTTTGCATTATAGGTGCGGATCCGTCTGTGCAAATAAACAGACGGATCCGCACCAACGCAAGTGTGAAAGTACCCTAAGGCGCTCTCTCCCCAAGGAAAGATAGTGCACCCCAAGTCATTCCCTAGGACATCGACTGAACGTTATCATCCAGCTGAGGGGGCTCTGTAGGAGGATAGGTGTGATAGAACTTCCCGAATATGGGGAAGTTCTATCTGGTGGTATCAAAGCTTGAGGACAGGGCAGTTAAAGAAGTATGGACTGTAGGAGGAGATGGTGAAAGGCTGGCGGAGTTGGTTTAATCAGAGAATAAGGCCGGAGGTCTCTGGAGGCGGAGAGGAGGATGTTGCTTTCTGCTCCGGCTGTAGAGCTGGTCTCCGTCAGGTTGGAGCCTGCATAATGGGTCTCAATGTCATTACCAAGGAAAGGGAGACTGTGCAGAGAGATAATTAGAAGCAACATCTCATTACTGCCCTAATTACAGGCTAATAGCTCGTTATACTCCACAAGTGATGCCTGGGGAGTTTGAGAGCACTTAATGCAGTCCGTTAACCTCTTCCTAACCGCATAACTGTATGCGATCCACACAAACAGAGAAATAAGGAATTGTCGCTAAGTAGTCCTCTGATCCCCCACTGATCACGCAGAAGCAGTCACATCATGGAAGTTACAACAACCTCTGAGTACTGGCACTGACCCCTTCACGTGATGGACTCTAGGCCCAAAATAGAGATGGGGGATACCTTTAGAGAGCTAAACGACTGGTCTGGTTCAAGGGCGGGTTTTGCTTCAGTGGCTTTAGATCAGAATTTCTTCAGCCCTGTTGTGGCTTTATGCAGGGGTGTAGCTATATGGGGTGCAGAGGTAGCGGTCACTACCGGGGCCAGGAGCCTGAGGGGGCCCAAAGACCCCTGTGCCACATAAGAAAACACCGGTATTATAGAAAGCACATTTTCAGTTTTTGCTTCAGGCAGCACGAATGCTAAGTGCTTCCCTGCCCCTGGCCACAAAGCACTGAGGAAAGAGGGGCCCCAAGCTCAGCTCTTGCACGAGGGCCTATGAGCCATTAGCTACACCCCTGGCTTTATGTAAGGCTTTAAGACATGTCCTCCTAGTAGGATGTGTCGAACTAACCTTATATACATGCACAACGGCATATGGGTTTGAGCATATCCTGCCTGTTTAACACCATTATTGAGTTTCAGATCCAATGCCCGACATTCTGCTGCAGATGGAAGTTGTCTGATCACCATTAATTCAAGAGGCCGTTATTCTGTAGGATCACATATTTTCAGTAATGACTTCAGACTAAAGTAGAATTGTTGTACCCAGATTTGACTCAAGAGATGAGAGATACTATCAGTGTGCCCAACCTGATATATTACCTCTAGAAAATAGGTCCATCACCATGCCCAGACTGTACAGATGAGGTGCCACCACTGTACCCAGTCTGATATCTTACCTCTAGAGATGAGGTGCCATCACCATGCCCAGTCTGATATCTTACCTCTAGAGATGAGGTGCCATCACTATGCCTAGTCTGATATCTTACCTCTAGAGATGAGAGGTGCCATCACTATGCCTAGTCTGATATCTTACCTCTAGAGATGAGAGGTGCCATCACTATGCCCATTCTGATATCTTACCTCTAGAGATGAGGTGCCATCACTATGCCCAGTCTGATATCTTACCTCTAGAGATGAGGTGCCATCACTATGCCCAGTCTGATATCTTACCTCTAGAGATGAGGTGCCATCACTATGCCTAGTCTGATATCTTACCTCTAGAGATGAGAGGTGCCATCACTATGCCCAGTGTGATATCTTACCTCTAGAGATGAGGTGCCATCACTATGCCTAGTCTGATATCTTACCTCTAGAGATGAGAGGTGCCATCACTATGCCCAGTCTGATATCTTACCTCTAGAGATGAGAGGTGCCATCACTATGCCTAGTCTGATATCTTAACTCTAGAGATGAGGTGCCATCACTATGCCTAGTCTGATATCTTACCTCTAGAGATGAGGTGCCATCACTATGCCTAGTCTGATATCTTACCTCTAGAGATGAGGTGCCATCACTATGCCTAGTCTGATATCTTACCTCTAGAGATGAGGTGCCATCACCATGCCCAGTCTGATATCTTACCTCTAGAGATGAGGTGCCATCACTATGCCCAGTGTGATATCTTACCTCTAGAGATGAGGTGCCATCACTATGCCCAGTCTGATATCTTACCTCTAGAGATGAGGTGCCATCACCATGCCTAGTCTGATATCTTACCTCTAGAGATGAGATGCCATCACTATGCCCAGTCTGATATCTTACCTCTAGAGATGAGGTGCCATCACTATGCCCAGTCTGATATCTTACCTCTAGAGATGAGGTGCCATCACTCTGCCTAGTCTGATATCTTACCTCTAGAGATGAGGTGCCATCACTATGCCTAGTCTGATATCTTACCTCTAGAGATGAGATGCCATCACTATGCCCAGTGTGATATCTTACCTCTAGAGATGAGGTGCCATCACCATGCCCAGTCTGATATCTTACCTCTAGAGATGAGAGGTGCCATCACCATGCCTAGTCTGATATCTTACCTCTAGAGATGAGGTGCCATAACTGTACCCAGCCTGATATCTTACCTCTAGAGATGAGGTGCCATCACCATGCCCAGTCTGATATCTTACCTCTAGAGATGAGGTGCCATCACTATGCCTAGTCTGATATCTTACCTCTAGAGATGAGAGGTGCCATCACTATGCCCAGTCTGATATCTTACCTCTAGAGATGAGGTGCCATCACTATGCCCAGTCTGATATCTTACCTCTAGAGATGAGGTGCCATCACTCTGCCTAGTCTGATATCTTACCTCTAGAGATGAGGTGCCATCACTCTGCCTAGTCTGATATCTTACCTCTAGAGATGAGGTGCCATCACTATGCCCAGTCTGATATCTTACATCTAGAGATGAGGTGCCATCACCATGCCTAGTCTGATATCTTCCCTCTAGAGATGAGGTGCCATCACTATGCCTAGTCTGATATCTCACCTCTAGAGATGAGGTGCCATCACTATGCCTAGTCTGATATCTTACCTCTAGAGATGAGAGGTGCCATCACCATGCCTAGTCTGATATCTTACCTCTAGAGATGAGGTGCCATTACTATGCCCAGTCTGATATCTTACCTCTAGAGATGAGAGGTGCCATCACCATGCCTAGTCTGATATCTTACCTCTAGAGATGAGGTGCCATCACTATGCCCAGTCTGATATCTTACCTCTAGAGATGAGGTGCCATCACTATGCCTAGTCTGATATCTTACCTCTAGAGATGAGGTGCCATCACCATGCCCAGTCTGATATCTTACCTCTAGAGATGAGGTGCCATCACTATGCCCAGTCTGATATCTTACCTCTAGAGATGAGGTGCCATCACCATGCCTAGTCTGATATCTTACCTCTAGAGATGAGGTGCCATCACTATGCCTAGTCTGATATCTTACCTCTAGAGATGAGAGTGCCATCACTATGCCTAGTCTGATATCTTACCTCTAGAGATGAGGTGCCATCACCATGCCCAGTCTGATATCTTACCTCTAGAGATGAGGTGCCATCACTATGCCCAGTCTGATATCTTACCTCTAGAGATGAGGTGCCATCACTATGCCTAGTCTGATATCTTACCTCTAGAGATGAGGTGCCATCACTATGCCTAGTCTGATATCTTACCTCTAGAGATGAGGTGCCATCACCATGCCCAGTCTGATATCTTACCTCTAGAGATGAGGTGCCATCACTATGCCCAGTCTGATATCTTACCTCTAGAGATGAGGTGCCATCACTATGCCTAGTCTGATATCTTACCTCTAGAGATGAGGTGCCATCACTATGCCCAGTGTGATATCTTACCTCTAGAGATGAGGTGCCATCACTATGCCCAGTCTGATATCTTACCTCTAGAGATGAGGTGCCATCACCATGCCCAGTCTGATATCTTACCTCTAGAGATGAGGTGCCATCACTATGCCCATTCTGATATCTTACCTCTAGAGATGAGGTGCCATCACTATGCCTAGTTTGATATCTTACCTCTAGAGATGAGGTGCCATCACTATGCCCAGTCTGATATCTTCCCTCTAGAGATGAGGTGCCATCACTATGCCCAGTCTGATATCTTACCTCTAGAGATGAGGTGCCATCACTATGCCCAGTCTGATATCTTACCTCTAGAGATGAGGTGCCATCACTATGCCCAGTCTGATATCTTACCTCTAGAGATGAGGTGCCATCACTATGCCTAGTTTGATATCTTACCTCTAGAGATGAGGTGCCATCACTGTACCCAGCCTGATATCTTACCTCTAGAGATGAGGTGCCATCACTATGCCCAGTCTGATATCTTACCTCTAGAGATGAGGTGCCATCACTGTACCCAGTCTGATATCTTACCTCTAGAGATGAGAGGTGCCATCACAATGCCCAGCCTGATATCTTACCTCTAGAGATGAGGTGCCATCACTATGCCTAGTCTGATATCTTACCTCTAGAGATGAGGTGCCATCACTATGCCCAGTCTGATATCTTACCTCTAGAGATGAGGTGCCATCACAATGCCCAGCCTGATATCTTACCTCTAGAGATGAGGTGCCATCACTATGCCCATTCTGATATCTTACCTCTAGAGATGAGGTGCCATCACTATGCCCATTCTGATATCTTACCTCTAGAGATGAGGTGCCATCACCATGCCTAGTCTGATATCTTACCTCTAGAGATGAGGTGCCATCACCATGCCTAGTCTGATATCTTACCTCTAGAGATGAGGTGCCATCACTATGCCTAGTCTGATATCTTACCTCTAGAGATGAGGTGCCATCACTATGCCCAGTCTCATGGGCATGGTGATGGCAATGGCATCATCTCTAGTATCAGAATGTATATACGGTGATCTCAGATAACTCTCCTCATCCTTATTGTCATAGTGTATATCCAGTCATCTGTAAGACCCTCATCGTCTGCTGCCGATTGCCCGATGAATCGTGCTACATCATTGTGGAATACGAATCCTTTGACATATTAAAAACTGATCGTTTTCGGCAAACCACTATAGAGCGTGGGGACAAGCGAGGGCATATCAGTGGTCTCCTCCGTGAGCAGGCGATTCTCAGGAGGGAACATTGGGCTTCAGGTGAGTTGATGGTGACATTGTTGTGTGCACTGCGCTCTAATCGTGTATTCAGGGGCGTAGCTATAGGGGATGCAGAGGTAGCAGTCGCTACCGGGCCCAGGAGTCTGAAGGGGCCCAAAGTGACTTGTGCCGCATAAGAAGACACAGAAAGCACTGAGGGAAGGGGGGCCCAAGCTGAACTCTTGCACCAGGGCCCATGAACCGTTAGCTACGCCCCTGCGTGTATTCATGAGATAATTGTAATCTCATCATGGAGGTGCGGGGGAGATCCCAGCGGGGTGCGATTACCATATTCCACACCACACACTCCTCTGAATGAGCCTCATTTGTGTCTCAATGTGGTCAGATGTACCCCCCACCACCACCAGTCTTACCTTCAGTCAATGTGATTGAGCCGTGTCTGGACCCAGAAGGGCCCGAGCCGAGGACTGGGACAATTATCGAGGTAGTCCTGTGGAAGGTGCCGCTGATCACCCGATGAATGAGGACATCATTATCGCCCTGTGTAAACATGATCTGTATGGGGATGAATGATCTCAGTAGTGATCATTCATCCCCATATGGAGAGGATGATTGCTTCATGTAAATACAGCGATCGCAGGTTAAGATCGGGCAGTCACCAGCCCATGTAAAAGGGCCCTAAGGCCGCCAGAAAATGCATGTTCTATTTTTAGCGTTTTCATGGCAGACGAACCCCCTTGAAATCAATGGAACCATTTTTAATAAACATTTGCCAGGAGCGCACGCGCCCCAAAAATCATTAAAAATGGGTACGCCGGTGCAAAACGGCCGTGTAGGGGAGAACATTAAATTACCCTCCTCATCCACTTGCAGAGGCAGCCGCTCATCTCTTCATGCTGAAGGACCTGCGCTCAAGCGTGATGACATCATCCACTATGGGGACATTATTACTGCTAGGGGCCACTATAAGGGACATTATTACTGCTAGGGGCCACTATGGGGGACATTATTAATGCTAGGGGCCACTATGGGGAACATTAGAAGGCAGTATGAAGGACATTATTACTGCTAGGGGCCACTATGGGGGACATTAGAGGGCAGTATGAAGGACATTATTACTGCTGGGGGGCCACTATGGGGACATTAGAGGCCAGTATGGGGGACATTATTACTGCTGGGGGCCACTATGGGGGACATAAGAGTGCAGTATGGGGGACATTATTACTGCTGGGGGGCCACTATGGGGGACATTAGAGGGCAGTATGGGGGACATTATTACTGCTGGGGGGCCACTATGGGGGACATTAGAGGGTAGTATGGGGGACATTATTACTGCTAGGGGCCACTATTGGGAACATTAGAGGCCAGTATGGGGGACATTATTACTGCTGGGGGCCACTATGGGGGACATTAGAGTGCAGTATGGGGGACATTATTACTGCTGGGGGGCCACTATGGGGGACATTAGAGGGCAGTATGAAGGACATTATTACTACTGGGGGGCCACTATGGGGACATTAGAAGTCAGTATGGGGCACATTATTACAGCTTGGGGGCCACTATTGGGGACATTATTACAGCTGGGTGGGCACTATGGGGACAGAGGCCAGTATGGGGGACATTATTACTGCTTGGGGGCCACTATGGGGGACATTAGAGGGCAGTATGAAGGACATTATTACTGCTGGGGGGCCACTATGGGGACATTATTACTACTGGGGGGCCACTATGAGGGACATTAGAGGGCAGTATGAAGGACATTATTACTGCTGGGGGGCCACTATGAGGGACATTAGAGGGCAGTATGAAGGACATTATTACTGCTGAGGGGCCACTATGGGGGACATTAGAGGGCAGTATGAAGGACATTATTACTGCTGGGGGGCCACTATGGGGACATTATTACTACTGGGGGGCCACTATGAGGGACATTAGAGGGCAGTATGAAGGACATTATTACTGCTGTGGGGCCACTATGGGGGACATTAGAGGGTAGTATGGGGGACATTATTACTGCTGGGGGCCACTATGGGGGACATTAGAGGGTAGTATGGGGGACATTATTACTGCTGGGGGGCCACTATGGGGGACATTAGATGCCAGTATGGGGGACATTATTACTGTGGAGGGCCACTATGGGGGGCATTATTACTGCTGGGGGCCATTAGAGGCCAGTATGGGGGACATCACCCGATCGGATTCTGTTTTTCACCGACAACCTGTTGAATGATAACTGTAACAATGTGCTGAATTAGTAGTCAGGTAGATGGTAGTGGAGGTGGAGCAGCAGGATCTGTCAGCTCCGCCATCACCCAGAAATCAGAAAGCACTCGCCCCTTGTGTCTCCCACAGATCCTGATGTTGTCATAACTTGGGTCTTTTATGTGGGCATGAAATGACTTTCATCAGAACATCTCTCCCAGGAGACCTGGTTCACAGCCTGGACATGATGGGTACAGTAGATCCCAGGAGACCTGGTTCACAGCCTGGACATGATGAGGACAGTAGATCCCAGGAGACCTGGTTCACAGCCTGGACATGATGAGGAGAGTAGATCCCAAGAGACCTGGTTTACAGCCTGGACATGATGAGGACAGTAGATCCCAGGAGACCTGGTTCACAGCCTGGACATGATGAGGACAGTAGATCCCAGGAGACCTGGTTCACAGCCTGGACATGATGAGGACAGTAGATCCCAGGAGACCTGGTTCACAGCCTGGATATAATGAGGACAGTAGATCCCAGGAAACCTGGTTTGCAGCCTGGACATGATGAGGACAGTAGATCCCAGGAGACCTGGTTCGCAGCCTGGACATGATGAGGACAGTAGATCCCAGGAGACCTGGTTCACAGCCTGGACATGATGAGGACAGTAGATCCCAGGAGACCTGGTTCACAGCCTGGACATGATGAGGACAGTAGATTCCAGGAGACCTTGTTCACAGCCTGGACATGATGAGGACACTAGATCCCAGGAGACCTTGTTCACAGACTGGACATGATGAGGACAGTAGATCCCTGGAGATCTGATTCACAGCCTGGACATGATGAGAACAGTAGATCCCAGGATACCTGTTTCACAGCCTGGACATGATGAGAACAGTAGATCCGAGGAGACCTGGTTCACAGCCTGGACATGATGGGTACAGTAGATCCCAGGAGACCTGGTTCACAGCCTGGACATGATGGGTACAGTAGATCCCTGGAGATCTGATTCACAGCCTGGACATGATGGGTACAGTAGATCCCTGGAGACCTGGTTCACAGCCTGGACATGATGGGTACAGTAGATCCCAGGAGACCTGGTTCACAGCCTGGACATGATGAGGACAGTAGATCCCAGGAGACCTGGTTCACAGCCTGGACATGATGGGTACAGTAGATCCCAGGAGACCTGGTTCACAGCCTGGACATGATGAGTACAGTAGATCCCAGGAGACCTGGTTCACAGCCTGGACAGGATGAGGACAGTAGATCCCAGGAGACCTGGTTCACAGCCTGGACAAGATGGGTACAGTAGATCCCAGGAGACCTGGTTCACAGCCTGGACATGATGGGTACAGTAGATCCCAGGAGACCTGGTTCACAGCCTGGACATGATGGGTACAGTAGATCCCTGGAGATCTGATTCACAGCCTGGACATGATGAGAACAGTAGATCCCAGGAGACCTTGTTCACAGACTGGACATGATGAGGACAGTAGATCCCTGGAGATCTGATTCACAGCCTGGACATGATGAGAACAGTAGATCCCAAGATACCTGGTTCACAGCCTGGACATGATGAGAACAGTAGATCCGAGGAGACCTGGTTCACAGCCTGGACTTGATGGGTACAGTAGATCCCTGGAGACCTGGTTCACAGCCTGGACATGATGGGTACAGTAGATCCCAGGAGACCTGGTTTACAGCCTGGACATGATGAGGACAGTAGATCCCTGGAGACCTGGTTCACAGCCTGGACATGATGAGGACAGTAGATCCCAGGAGACCTGGTTCACAGCCTGAACATGATGAGGACAGTAGATCCCAGGATACCTTGTTCACAGACTGGAAATGATGGGTACAGTAGATCCCAGGAGACCTGGTTCACAGCTTGGACATGATGAGGACAGTAGATCCCAGGAGACCTGGTTCACAGCCTGAACATGATGAGGACAGTAGATCCCAGGAGACCTTGTTCACAGACTGGACATGATGAGGACAGTAGATCCCTGGAGATCTGATTCACAGCCTGGACATGATGAGAACAGTAGATCCCAAGATACCTGGTTCACAGCCTGGACATGATGAGAACAGTAGATCCGAGGAGACCTGGTTCACAGCCTGGACATGATGGGTACAGTAGATCCCTGGAGACCTGGTTCACAGCCTGGACATGATGGGTACAGTAGATCCCAGGAGACCTGGTTCACAGCCTGGACATGATGAGGACAGTAGATCCCTGGTGACCTGGTTCACAGCCTGGACATGATGAGGACAGTAGATCCCTGGAGACCTGGTTCACAGCCTGGACATTATGAGGACAGTAGATCCCAGGAGACCTGGTTCACAGCCTGGACATGATGAGGACAGTAGATCCCTGGAGACCTGGTTCACAGCCTGGACATTATGAGGACAGTAGATCCCAGGAGACCTGGTTCACAGCCTGGACATTATGAGGACAGTAGATCCCAGGAGACTTGGTTCACAGCCTGGACATGATGAGGACAGTAGATCCCAGGAGACTTGGTTCACAGCCTGGACATGATGAGGACAGTAGATCCCAGGAGACCTGGTTCACAGCCTGGACAAGATGGGTACAGTAGATCCCTGGAGACCTGGTTCACAGCCTGGACATGATGAGGACAGTAGATCCCAGGGGACTGGGTTCACAGCCTGGACATGATGAGGACAGTAGATCCCATGAGACCTGGTTCACATCCTGGACATGATGAGTACAGTAGATCCCAGGAGACTTGGTACTAGATCAGACTTGAGTAAAGTAGATCCCAGAAGATCTTGGCAGATCCCAGGAGACCAGGTTCACAGCCTGGACATGGTAAATACAGTAGATCCCAGGAGTCTTGGTACCAGCTCAGACATGAGTACAGTAGATCCTAGAAGATCCAGTTAGATGGGGGCTAAATCACAGGAGAGGTGGTTCAAGGCCCGGTCATGAGGAGTAGGTGAGACCTGGTACCTTCATTGGGTCGGACTATCTAACTGGACTTCTCTCTTAGTTCTGAGTAGTGAAATGTCTTCAGCCCCTTAGTCAGCGTGTCCTCTCCGTAGCTGAGAGGAGCAGAGGGCAGACACAGACATGATCTCACAGCACCTGCAGGGATCGGTTGGAACATGTTGGCACCACAGAGTACATGTCTCTCTGCGGATCATACTGTTGGGGTGACCCATGGACAGGACTTGTTTGGAGCACAGTTTTTAGACCAGGAGTAGCAGTCCCGGAATGGTACACCATGCCATCCATGTGCAGTGCCAGCAATCTGTAGGGGCCATTAACGACCTATGAGTCACAATAGGGAGCGGCCCCCAGGGTTATGACTGCAGTGTCAAGGCTCCCGGGCATTGTTCGGGTCCCCTCGTTATACAGATAACGGTATTCATTGCCCTCATTACACTGACCCATTGTAGCACAGTTTTCCCATATAACAGAAGGCGCTCCTCTGGGATTGTAAAAACATCATGTCCTTTCCACAGCAATGGCCTCTGTGTGTGGAATGTAAATATCTGCTTTATTATGGAGGCCAGGGCTGGTGGAGGGTCATCCAGGCCTCATTGTCTCTGCTCTCCCACCCCCCGTGGAGCGTTTATTACCATTGTGTTCAATGTACAGAACTTCACTCTGTAAAGACAAAGGTGTCCACAAACACAATACAGGTCCGGACAAGCTCCACCAGGCACAATGCCCCGGGATGTGTGGACACAGCAGACCTCGCTCCATGATGTACACATGTACGCTCTCCAGCCACGTCTACCATATCAGACCCACTCCCTCTGAAACCATAGACTGTATGCCACCACCTAGTACCCAGGGCCAAGGCATCACTCACATCCCTAGCCAAGGAGACAACATGAAGACTCCGAGGAGAACAACGGTCATTGTAGTACAAGATGATCACTCATCATCATCATACAGAGCCCGATAAACACCATTATGTCAGAAGTGGTCATTGTGTCCCTCATATAGAGCCCCATACCCACCAGCATTCCAGAAGTGGTCATTGTGTCCCTCATATAGAGCCCTATACCCACCATTATGTCCCCCATATAGGTCCTCATACCCACCATTATGTCCCCCACATAGGTCCTCATACCCACCATTATGTCAGAAGTGGTCATTATGTCCCTCATATAGAGCCCTATACCCACCATTATGTCCCCCATATAGGTCCTCATACCCACCATTATGTCAGAAGTGGTCATTGTGTCCCTCATATAGAGCCCTATACCCACCATTATGTCCCCCATATAGGTCCTCATACCCACCATTATTCCAGAAGTGGTCATTGTGTCCCTCATATAGGTCCTCATACCCACCAGCATTCCAGAAGTGGTCATTGTGTCCCTCATATAGAGCCCCATACCCACCATTATGTCAGAAGTGGTCATTGTGTCCCCCATATAGGTCCTCATACCCACTATTATGTCCCCCATATAGGTCCTCATACCCACTATTATGTCCCCCATATAGGTCCTCATACCCACCATTATGTCAGAAGTGGTCATTGTGTCCCTCATATAGAGCCCCATACCTACCAGCATTCCAGAAGTGGTCATTGTGTCCCTCATATAGAGCCCTATACCCACCATTATGTCCCCCATATAGGTCTTCATACCCACCATTATGTCAGAAGTGGTCATTGTGTCCCTCATATAGGTCCCCATACCCACCATTATGTCAGAAGTGGTCATTGTGTCCCTCATATAGAGCCCTATACCCACCATTATGTCCCCCATATAGGTCCTCATATCCACCATTTTTCCAGAAGTGGTCATTGTGTCCCCCCTATAGGTCCTCATACCCACCATTATGCCAGATGTGGTCATTTTGTCCCCCGTACATAGCCCCAAACCTACCAGCTGTCAGATGTGGTCATTTTGTCCCCCGTACATAGCTCTAAACCCAACTTTATGTCTGAAGTGGTCATTATGTCCCCCATTTGTAGCCCCAAACCTACCAGCTGTCAGAGGTAATCATTATGTCCCCCATACATACCCACACACTCCCCAGATGACAGAAGTGGTCACAGTAGTCCCCCATTCTATCATCTCTTCCATCATGTCAGCTGGGGGTGGGGCACTGTAATATCGTCTGCCAATCTCCCCAATTTTTTGATTAAAGAGGGACATGTAGGCCCTATTCACATGTCCGTAGTGTGTTGTGGATCTGCAACACACCTTGCCGCCAGCCCTATAGAGATGCCTATACTTGTCCGCAATTGCGGGCAAGAATAGGACATGCTCTATATTACTGCGGAGCCGCCGGCTGGAAGATTTGGCGCTCTCCGCATCCATCACGTCCCCATTGAAAATGAATGGGTCCACACCCATTGTGTGTATGATCTATTTTCCTATACAAAAATCAATACACTTTCATAGTCGTCTCTTATGAAATGGCGCAAAAAAAAATCTGAATATGGACATTTCTAAAATCCGAACTGCATCAAATAATGGAAAAATATACAAAATGGGGTCAAATATCCAGAGAGGAACCAGACGAACACTTTATGGGTCAATATTGTGAATGGAACAATGCAAATCTATACCTCAGATCAAAAAGAGGGACATTTAAGGGGCAAAGAGGGACTGTTCCTAAAGAGGGACACTTGGGAGGTCCGGGTGTGATGGGAAATAGCTGGACCCACTTATCTCTCATGAGTAAACAAATAATAGGAGGAGAAGCCAAGTATGGAAAGCCTACAGAGCTGACATCACGCGGCGTATGACCAGGATCACACAGCTTTATAAACTGGGAAGGTGGACCTCGGTGATTTCAGGGGTCTGAGTCTCTTCACAACTTTGGTTCTGATAAAGCACAGGGTAGATAGGTTCTGGTTCGGTGGAGGAGTCCTGTCTAGTGCAGCTGCACTCTGCTACATCTAGTTGTGACCGGTCATCCCCCAACATTCCCGTCATGTGGAAATCTCATCAGCCATTGTGCTAATCAGTCTGTTAATTGAATCACTGCCCCATGTGCCATAGAGATAAGACTGTCCTCCACTGATTTGTGTCATCTCCTGGTGGCTTCACGTGAAGACAATTACAGATTCTGGTCACCGTCTGTTCACACCAAAACATGGACATTCCTGAGGAGAGGGGCAGCCATGTATAATAATTAGAAGTGGTCATCTTCCATTTACAGTACTTGAAGTGTTTATCTTCTCTCAATTATCCATCATCCCATGACATGAGGTAGTCATCTTCTCTTCACATGAAGTGATCATCTCTTCTTCCTAGTCAGTCTTCCCTTTACATGAAATGGTCGTATTGCCATCATCCTCCATCCTTCCTTTACATGAAGCGGCCAGCCACTAACCATAAACCATCATCTCCCCGTCTTGACTGTTCTACCCATTACATTAAGTGGTCGTTAACATGAAGCGGCCAGCCGCTAACCATAAACCGTCATCTCCCCGTCTTGGCTGTTCCTCCCTTTACATTAAGTGGCCGTCAACATGAAGCCGCCAGCCGCTAACCATAAACCATCATCTCCCCGTCTTGACTGTTCTACCCATTACATTAAGTGGTCGTTAACATGAAGCGGCCAGCCGCTAACCATAAACCGTCATCTCCCTGCCTTGGCTGTTCCTCCCTTTACATTAAGTGGTCGTCAACATGAAGCGGCCAGCCGCTAACCATAAACCGTCATCTCCCCGCCTTGGCTGTTCCTCCCTTTACATTAAGTGGTCGTCAACATGAAGCGGCCAGCCGCTAACCATAAACCGTCATCTCCCCGCCTTGGCTGTTCCTCCCTTTACATTACGTGGTCGTCAACATGAAGCGGCCAGCCGCTAACCATAAACCGTCATCTCCCCGCCTTGGCTGTCCCTCCCTTTACATTAAGTGGTCGTCAACATGAAGCGGCCAGCCGCTAACCATAAACCATCATCTCCCCGCCTTGGCTGTTCCTCCCTTTACATTAAGTTGTCATCAACATGAAGCGGCCAGCCGCTAACCATAAACCATCATCTCCCCGCCTTGGCTGTCCCTCCCTTTACATTAAGTGGTCATCAACATGAAGCCGCCAGCCGCTAACCATAAACCATCATCTCCCCGCCTTGGCTGTTCCTCCCTTTACATTAAGTGGTCGTCAACATGAAGCGGCCAGCTGCTAACCATAAACCAGGCATGTCCAAACTGTGGCCCTCCAGCTGTTGCAAAACTACAAGTCCCAGCATGCCCTAATTGCTGTAGGCTATCCAGGCATGCTGGGAGTTGTAGTTTTTCAACAGCTGGAGGGCCGCAGTTTGGACATGCCTGCCATAAACCATCATCTCCCCGCCTTGGCTGTCCCTCCCTTTACATTAAGTGGTCGTCAACATGAAGCGGCCAGCCGCTAACCATAAACCATCATCTCCCCGCCTTGGCTGTTCCACCCATTACATTAAGTGGTCGTCAACATGAAGCGGCCAGCCGCCAACCATAAACCGTCATCTCCCCGCCTTGGCTGTCCCTCCCTTTACATTAAGTGGTCGTCAACATGAAGCGGCCAGCCGCTAACCATAAACCATCATCTCCCCGCCTTGGCTGTTCCTCCCATTACATTAAGTGGTCGTCAACATGAAGCGGCCAGCCGCTAACCATAAACCGTCATCTCCCCGCCTTGGCTGTCCCTCCCTTTACATTAAGTGGTCGTCAACATGAAGCGGCCAGCCGCTAACCATAAACCATCATCTCCCCGCCTTGGCTGTCCCTCCCTTTACATTAAGTGGTCGTCAACATGAAGCGGCCAGCCGCCAACCATAAACCGTCATCTCCCCGCCTTGGCCGTCCCTCCCTTTACATTAAGTGGTCGTCAACATGAAGCGGCCAGCCGCTAACCATAAACCATCATCTCCCCGCCTTGGCTGTTCCACCCTTTACATTAAGTGGTCGCCAACATGAAGCGGCCAGCCGCTAACCATAAACCGTCATCTCCCCGCCTTGGCTGTCCCTCCCTTTACATCAAGTGGTCGTCAACATGAAGTGATTGTCGTGAAGGTCTCTAGTTTAGGTTTTTGTTTTCACCATTAATCCCGTGAGTGGTCATGTGGGGCAGGATGGGAGCTAAATCCATGGAATTAACAGAAGGACAACTGTGGGACTAACCATGAATGGGAAATCTCCTAGAGGTGACCTTGCAGGGTGCGGACCGTGGGCTGATTGACCTAGTTCAGACATGATCCAGCAGTAACACAGTTCTCCTCCTACAGCACCATTCTTCAGCGCACCCACTTGGTGACCAAAGAACCGAGGCCTGGACTGTCCTTGAGTTTCGTTAGAGTCCTTCGTTTGCATGAGAAGGACAAGTGGCCATAATGTAGAGATCAGCGTCACCTGATACACCAGTCCATGGGTAAAGCTCAACCTCGAATCTATCTGATTACCAGTATATTCCACTGGTGCAAACTGGGAAAGCTAGAATCAGGTGAAACAGTTGTGGAGCAGTATGGGGTATTTGGGTGTCGCCTCTTCTTTGTTGAGTGTGTCCCTCCTCCACCATAAACCTTGTGCAAATGAGCAGTCCACATGTAACCAGCCTGAGGGGCACAATAGAGGGGTGGGGGGCAGGGAAGGTTACATGAAAGCCTACATGCCATATAATGCTCTGACCCAGGTGGGATGGGGTTAATGTTACGCCCCTGACCTCTATAAAAACCCCTGTAGCTGACCAGCCTCCCCCAGACCTCACTGACCACCATGTCCTCTGCCCAGTCCATCTTACTGGTGTCATGTCTCCTATGCTTCCCCTCCCCAGCCTTGCTTTGGATTTTTCCCAACACAGGTTGGTCCAATGAGGTGGAGGGTAAGGAGAACTGTCCACTGTGCCAGGAATACAGCTGCCCCCCGGTGCCCCAGCGCTGCCCGGCTGGCAGGGTGAAGGATCCTTGTGGCTGCTGCTGGGAGTGTG
This sequence comes from Bufotes viridis, assembly GCA_033119425.1. Lineage (NCBI taxonomy): Eukaryota > Metazoa > Chordata > Amphibia > Anura > Bufonidae > Bufotes > Bufotes viridis. The sequence continues at coordinate 623,582,071 of CM065589.1, read as the reverse complement.
CCAACGTGGAGGGGCAGCTGTGTGACCTGCCATGGCAGAGGCCCCATTATGGCACCTGTGGAGAGGAGCTGCGGTGCCAGGTGATGGCCGGACACAGTGAGGAGCCCCAGTGTGTCTGCCCAACTCAGGAGAGCGTGTGCGGAACAGACCGCAGGACCTACAAAAACATCTGCCGTCTACAGGAGGCCGCACGCACCCGCAGGAGGATAGTCCTCAGCCTGGCACATACTGGCCCATGCCAAGAAGGTGAGCCCATACCAAATGAGAAGGACCCCCTTCCATGTCACCCAGGTGAAGCTGAGGTGTGGGGAGATGTTTGTAGGGTCTCCCTCTGTACAGTGCCATCGATATGGAGGACCTATGGGGGTCAGAGGGATCATCTCCAAGTCCTGATGTCTGTGTATTAGGAGAGGTCAGAGTCCTGATGTCTGTGTATTAGGAGAGGTCAGAGTCCTGATGGCTGTGTATTTGTATTAGGAGAGGTCAGAGTCCTGATGTCTGTGTATTAGGAGAGGTCAGAGTCCTGATGTCTGTGTATTAGGAGAGGTCAGAGTCCTGATGTCTGTGTATTAGGAGGAGAGGTCAGCGTCCTGATGTCTGTGTATTAGGAGGAGAGGTCGGCGTCCTGATGTCTGTGTATTAGGAGAGGTCAGAGTCCTGATGTCTGTGTATTAGGAGAGGTCAGAGTCCTGATGGCTGTGTATTTGTATTAGGAGAGGTCAGAGTCCTGATGTCTGTGTATTAGGAGAGGTCAGCGTCCTGATGTCTGTGTATTAGGAGAGGTCAGAGTCATGATGTCTGTGTATTAGGAGGAGAGGTCAGCATGCTGATGTCTGTGTATTAGGAGAGAGGTCAGGTGCTGATGTCTGTGTATTAGGAGAGGTCAGAGTCCTGATGTCTGTGTATAAGGAGAGTTCAGAGTCCTGATATCTGTGTATTAGGAGGAGAGGTCAGAGTCCTGATGTCTGTGTATTAGGAGAGGTCAGTGTCCTGATGTCTGTGTATTGGGAGGAGAGGTCGGCGTCCTGATGTCTGTGTATTAGGGGAGGTCAGAGTTCTGATGTGTGTGTATTAGGAGAGGTCGGGGTCCTGATGTCTGTGTATTAGGAGGAGAGGTCAGCGTCCTGATGTCTGTGTATTAGGAGAGGTCAGGGTCCTGATGTCTGTGTATTAGGAGAGGTCAGAGTCCTGATGTCTGTGTATTAGAGAGGTCAGAGTCCTGATGTCTGTGTATTAGGAGAGGTCAGGTCCTGATGTCTGTGTATTAGGAGGAGAGGTCAGCGTCCTGATGTCTGTGTATTAGGAGGAGAGGTCAGCGTCCTGATGTCTGTGTATTAGGAGGAGGTCAGCGTCCTGATGTCTGTGTATTAGGAGGAGAGGTCAGAGTCCTGATGTCTGTGTATTAGGAGGAGAGGTCAGCGTCCTGATGTCTGTGTATTAGGAGAGGTCAGAGTCCTGATGTCTGTGTATTAGAGAGGTCAGCGTCCTGATGTCTGTGTATTAGGAGAGGTCAGAGTCCTGATGTCTGTGTATTAGGGGAGGTCAGAGTCCTGATGTCTGTGTATTAGGAGGAGAGGTCAGAGTCCTGATGGCTGTGTATTAGGAGAGGTCAGAGTCCTGATGTCTGTGTATTAGGAGAGGTCAGAGTCCTGATGTCTGTGTATTAGGAGAGGTCAGAGTCCTGATGTCTGTGTATTAGGAGAGGTCAGCGTCCTGATGTCTGTGTATTAGGAGGAGGTCAGAGTCCTGATGTCTGTGTATTAGGAGAGGTCAGCGTCCTGATGTCTGTGTATTAGGAGGAGAGGTCAGCGTCCTGATGTCTGTGTATTAGGAGAGGTCAGCGTCCTGATGTCTGTGTATTAGGAGAGGTCAGCGTGCTGATGTCTGTGTATTAGGAGAGGTCAGAGTCCTTATGGCTGTGTATTAGGAGAGGTCAGAGTTCTGATGTCTGTGTATTCGGAGGAGAGGTCAGAGTCCTGATGTCTGTGTATTAGGAGGAGAGGTCAGCGTCCTGATGTCTGTGTATTAGGAGGAGAGGTCGGGGTCCTGATGTCTGTGTATTAGGAGGAGAGGTCGGCGTCCTGATGTCTGTGTATTAGGAGAGGTCGGCGTCCTGATGTCTGTGTATTAGGAGAGGTCAGCGTCCTGATGTCTGTGTATTAGGAGGAGAGGTCAGAGTCCTGATGTCTGTGTATTAGGGGAGGTCGGGGTCCTGATGTCTGTGTATTAGGAGGAGAGGTCAGCGTGCTGATGTCTGTGTATTAGGAGGAGAGGTCGGGGTCCTGATGTCTGTGTATTAGGGGAGGTCGGGGTCCTGATGTCTGTGTATTAGGAGGAGAGGTCGGCGTCCTGATGTCTGTGTATTAGGAGAGGTCAGAGTCCTGATGTCTGTGTATTTGGAGAGGTCAGCGTCCTGATGTCTGTGTATTAGGAGAGGTCGGGGTCATGATGTCTGTGTATTAGGAGGAGAGGTCAGGGTCAGATATGTCTGTGTATTAGGAGAGGTCGGGGTCATGATGTCTGTGTATTAGGAGAGGTCGGGGTCCTGATGTCTGTGTATTTGGAGGAGAGGTCAGCGGACTATTGTCTGTGTATTAGGGGAGGTCGGGGTCCTGATGTCTGTGTATTAGGAGGAGAGGTCAGAGTCCTGATGTCTGTGTATTAGTAGGAGAGGTCAGGGTCATGATGTCTGTGTATTAGGAGAGGTCGGGGTCCTGATGTCTGTGTATTAGGAGGAGAGGTCAGCGTCCTGATGTCTGTGTATTAGGGGAGGTCGGCGTCCTGATGTCTGTGTATTAGGAGGAGAGGTCAGCGTGCTGATGTCTGTGTATTAGGAGGAGAGGTCGGGGTCCTGATATCTGTGTATTAGGAGAGGTCGGGGTCCTGATGTCTGTGTATTAGGATGATAGGTCGGCGTCCTGATGTCTGTGTATTAGGGGAGGTCAGCGTCCTGATGTCTGTGTATTAGAAGAGGTCAGCGTGCTGATGTCGGTGTATTAGGAGGAGAGGTCAGCGTCCTGATGTCTGTGTATTAGGAGAGGTCAGAGTTCTGATGTCTGTGTATTAGGAGGAGAGGTCAGCATCCTGATGTCTGTGTATTAGAAGAGGTCAGCATCCTGATGTCTGTGTATTAGGAGGAGAGGTCAGCGTCCTGATGTCTGTGTATTAGGAGAGGTCAGCGTCCTGATGTCGGTGTATTAGGAGGAGAGGTCAGCGTCCTGATGTCTGTGTATTAGGAGGAGAGGTCGGGGTTCTGATGTCTGTGTATTAGGAGGAGAGGTCAGCATCCTGATGTCTGTGTATTAGAAGAGGTCAGCATCCTGATGTCTGTGTATTAGGAGGAGAGGTCAGCGTCCTGATGTCTGTGTATTAGGAGAGGTCAGCGTCCTGATGTCGGTGTATTAGGAGGAGAGGTCAGCGTGCTGATGTCTGTGTATTAGGAGGAGAGGTCGGGGTCCTGATGTCTGTGTATTAGGAGGAGAGGTCAGCGTCCTGATGTCTGTGTATTAGGGGAGGTCAGCATCCTGATGTCTGTGTATTAGGAGAGGTCAGAGTCCTGATGTCTGTGTATTAGGAGAAGTCAGAGTCCTGATGTCTGTGTATTAGGAGAGGTCAGCGTCCTGATGTCTGTGTATTAGGGGAGGTCAGCGTCCTGATGTCGGTGTATTAGGGGAGGTCAGCGTCCTGATGTCTGTGTATTAGGAGGAGAGGTCAGCGTCCTGATGTCTGTGTATTAGGAGGAGAGGTCAGCGTCCTGATGTCTGTGTATTAGGAGGAGAGGTGAGCGTCCTGATGTCTGTGTATTAGGGGAGGTCAGCGTGCTGATGCCTGTGTATTAGGAGGAGAGGTCGGCGTCCTGATGTCTGTGTATTAGAAGGAGAGGTCAGCGTCCTGATGTCTGTGTATTAGGGGAGGTCAGCGTGCTGATGTCTGTGTATTAGGGGAGGTCGGCGTCCTGATGTCTGTGTATTAGGAGGAGAGGTCGGAGTCCTGATGTCTGTGTATTAGGGGAGGTCAGCGTCCTGATGTCTGTGTATTAGGGGAGGTCAGCGTCCTGATGTCTGTGTATTAGGAGGAGAGGTCAGCGTCCTGATGTCTGTGTATTAGGAGGAGAGGTCAGCGTCCTGATGTCTGTGTATTAGTAGGAGAGGTCGGCGTCAGGATGTCTGTGTATTAGGAGGAGAGGTCAGCGTCCTCATGTCTGTGTATTAGGGGAGGTCGGCGTCCTGATGTCTGTGTATTAGGGGAGGTCAGAGTTCTGATGTCTGTGTATTAGAAGGAGAGGTCAGCGTCCTGATGTCTGTGTATTAGGGGAGGTCAGCGTCCTGATATCTGTGTATTAGGAGGAGAGTTCAGCATCCTTATGTGAGTGTATTCGGAGGTGAGTTCAGCATCCTTATGTCTGTGTATTACGAAGAGAGGTCAGCGTCCTGATGTCTGTGTATTAGGAGGAGAGGTCAGCGTCATGATATCTGTGTATTAGGAGGAGAGGTCAGCATCCTGATGTCGGTGTATTAGGAGGAGAGGTCGGGGTCCTGATGTCTGTGTATTAGTAGGAGAGGTCGGGGTCATGATGTCTGTGTATTAGGAGAGGTCAGCGTCCTGATGTCTGTGTATTAGGAGGAGAGGTCAGCATAGACGGAGATGAGGAGGAGATGTAGGGGGTGCATCACTGTGGAGAGCACGGGTAGGATGGTAGACAGAGATGAGGAGGAGATGTAGGGGGTGCAGCTCTGTGGAGAGCACAGGTTGGGTGGTAGACAGAGATGGGGAGGAGATGTAGGGGGTGCAGCACTGTGGAGAACACGGGTAGGATGGTAGACAGAGATAAGGAGGAGATGTAGGGGGTGCAGCACTGTGGAGAGCACGGGTCGGATGGTAGACAGAGATGAGGAGGAGATGTAGGGTGTGTAGCTCTGTGGAGAGCACAGGTAGGATGGTAGACAGAGATGGGGAGGAGAGGTAGGGGGTGCAGCACTGTGGAGAACACGGGTAGGATGGTAGACAGAGATGGGGAGGAGAGGTAGGGGGTTCAGCACTGTGGAGAGCACGGGTAGGATGGTAGACAGAGATGAGGAGGAGATTTAGGGGGTGCAGTACTGTGGAGAGTACAGGTAGGATGGTAGACAGAGATGAGGAGGAGATGTAGGTGGTGCAGCACTGTGGAGAGCATGGAAAGGATGGTAGACAGAGATGAGGAGGAGATGTAGGGGGGTACTGCACTGTGGAAAGCACAGGTAGGATGGTAGACAGAGATGAGGAGGAGATGTAGGGGTGCAGCACTGTGGAGAGCACAGGTAGGATGGTAGACAGAGATGAGGAGGAGATGTAGGTGGTGCAGGACTGTGGAGAGTACAGGTAGGATGGTATGCAGACATGAGGAGGAGATGTAGGGGTGCAGCACTGTGGAGAGCATGGATAGGATGGTAGACAGAGATGAGGAGGAGATGTAGGGGGGTACTGCACTGTGGAGAGCACAGGTAGGATGGTAGACAGAGATGAGGAGGAGATGTAGGGGTGCAGCACTGTGGAGAGCACAGGTAGGATGGTAGACAGAGATGAGGAGGAGATGTAGGAGGTGCAGCACTGTGGAGAGCACGGGTAGGATGGGTGACAGAGATGAGGAGGAGATGTAGGGGGTGCAGCACTGTGGAGACCACGGGTAGGGGGATAGACAGAGATGAGGAGGAGATGTAGGGGGTGCATCACTGTGGAGAGCACGGGTAGGATGGTAGACAGAGATGAGGAGGAGATGTAGGGGGTGCATCACTGTGGAGAGCACAGGTAAGATAGTAGACAGAGATGAGGAGATGTAGGGGGTGCAGTACTGTGGAGAGCACGGGTAGGATGGTAGACAGAGATGAGGAGGAGATGTAGGGGGTGAAGTACTGTGGAGAGCATGGGTAGGATGGTAGACAGAGATGAGGAGGAGATGTAGGAGGTGCAGCACTGTGGAGAGCACAGGTAGGATGGTAGACAGAGATGGGGAGGAGATGTAGGGGGTGCAGCACTGTGGAGAGTATAGGTAGGATGGTAGACAGAGATGAGGAGGAGATGTAGAGGGTGCAGCACTGTGGAGAGTATAGGTAGGATGGTAGACCGAGACAAGAGAGGAGATATAGGGGTGCAGCACTGTGGAGAGTACAGGTAGGGTGGTAGACAGAGATGGGGAGGAGATGTAGGGGGTGCAGTACTGTGGAGAGCACGGGTAGGATGGTAGACAGAGATGAGGAGGAGATGTAGGGGGTGCAGTACTGTGGAGAGCACGGGTAGGATGGTAGACAGAGATGAGGAGGAGATGTAGGGGGTGCAGCACTGTGGAGAGCACGGGTAGGATGGTAGACAGAGATGGGGAGGAGATGTAGGGGTGTAGCACTGTGGAGAGCTGTCTGTATATTAGGTTGTAGTTCTCCAAATAATAGAGGATGTGTCTGTTCTCCACAGCTCCGGTTCTGCTCAGTTCTCCTCATGACACAGTGGCTGTGATTGGTCAGAGCATCATTCTGGGCTGTGAAGTGTCTGCCCAACCAGTAGCCGAGATGGAATGGAGGAAAGAGGGGATGGAAAGACCCCTTCCAGGGGAGCACAGCCATATCATCATACAGGTACCGTCTAGCCCATTGCCATGACTTATAGACCCCACCCATCCTAACCATCACGTGTAAGGTATAGACCTCAATGTATACAATGTATCCTCCTCCAGACACCTCTGTCTTCTCCACACTTTTCTTACCACCCCCAGGCTCATGTGTCCACCTAAAGACCCTTCTGTCTCTCCACCAGACTCTTCTCTACCCTCAACTCCATTGTCCCATTCAGACTCCTCTGCCCCCTCCAGGAACATTGCTTCTCCTCTATCCCATTCCAGACAACTTTGTGTCCTCCTCCATACTTCTCATCTCTCTATACTCCTGTTTCCCTCTCCAGCTTACTCTGTCCACCTCCAGACTCCTCTGTCACTTTCAGACTCCTCTGATCCCTCCAGGCGTCTCTGCCTATCACCATATTTTTCTGTCCCTTCCAGTGTCAACTGTATTTTCCAGATTTGTCTGTCTCTTCTAGGCTCCTCTGTCCCCTCCAGACATCTCTGTTCCTCCTCTGTATTCTACCACGTGTCTCAGCAGACTCCTTTGTACTGTCCAGACTCCTCTTTTCCCCACCAGTCCCCTCTTTCCTCCTCCAGACTTCTCTGTTCATCTCCAGACTTCTCTATCCCTCTCCAGACTTGCCTGTTCCTTCCAGACACCTTTGTCTTCTCCAAACTCCTCTGTCTCCTTCAGATTCCTCTGTTGTCTCCTGTCCGATCCTCATCTCTCCCGACATCTGCCTTTAGGGGTGACACAAGAGGTCACATACTGTACGCCAGTCTTGCAGAAACCGTCAGGTTTGTCTTCATCTATTGTGAATGGCCGGCTCCACTCATCATGTATAAGATATAGACCATCCAAACCTGACCGTAGCCATCCAATCCCTGTTCAGAATGCATTCAGTTATGGCATATAGTCGGCTTCTACACACAGTTTCATATGACCCATGACCTCTTCTCTGATGCGCCGTGTTTCTTTTTGGACACAGTCTCGTGGAGGGCCTCAACGACATCAGGTGACTGGTTGGCTGCAGATTCATCAGGTCAAGCAGAGGGATGCTGGCTTATACATCTGCCGGGCCTGGAACATGTTCGGAGAGGTGTCCAGCTCAGCAAGACTACGTATCATTTCACCAGGTGAGACGCTCACGGTGGAGGACAGTTGGCCAGTGTTGATTACCTCACTTGGAGGATGGTCAGTCATGAGAAGTGTCTTTAGATTTATTATACCGTGGTTATTTCCGTAGACTTGGTGATAATGTTGTTTCTTGTGCCTTCAGATTCTCCACTAGCCTCGGAAATCGCCCATCATCTGGTTGGGGTGTTCGATGTATCAGATGATGAAGATGACCCTTCCAGAGAGGGGCCTTCAGGATCTAATGAGTGAAGATGGGCAGAGGACTAAGCAATTTGTGTGGTCAGGCACAGAATCAATGGCTATCATCTTATCTGGGAGAAGCTGCTGAGATAGGTCGTGATGCCACCAGTAATGGACAGGATGGAGCTGCTCCGAGGTTGGGTGAACAGCACATGCTGATGGGTCAGGTGGGACCTTCCCAGTTCATACAGAGTGCGGACCCACGGGTCTCCATGACCTTTAATGCTGGACATAACAGGAGGATGTATGTTCTCCGTATTGTGGTATAAATAATGTGACATACGGGGCCCCACTGATGATGTCACATGACCATGCTCCATGCACTGGTCCATCAGGTCCTTAGCGTTACTCACGTGGCGGGTCATCTATCAATATTGTAACAAGAGACAAAGGGAACACACATGTGATGAAACGTGCTCCCTTACCATGTACAACCAAAAAGGGTGTGGCTAGACAGTCACACGAGGGAGTATGTAACAGACCATGGGCGTCATCCCGACAACCGCTGACTACTATCCCCAGTCCATTCTCCGGTGTTGTCACAGGGCGATGTATATAAAAGATATTTACTTTCCTATCAACCAAATAAATACTGTAAATACCAACAGAACAATAATTGAGTCACATGATGTCTGTAATGTGGGCGTGGCTTGACTGTACTAGGGCGGAGTATTAGTCATATACCTCTCTGTGACTGCTGAGGCCTGTGATTGGCCACAGTGGTCATGGGACCCAGTCACATCCTGGTCCTGAGGGTATTGGAAGCGACCATGAAGAGAGCACTAGCGGGACCGCGGACAGGTGAGTCTTCTTTTATAGCTTCTGGCGCACAGCTCAGTAACATAGGGGTCGTCAGCTCCAGGGCCACACATTACCTTTAATTCTATAGCTTACATGGAGTTTGTTTCTTCTCACTGCATTGATTTCCTCCAGGTACTCTATAGTAATAAAGTAATAAGACTACTATTACTACCAGTAATACTATAGTAATAAAACACCAACAACATGACTAATAAGACTACTATTACCACTAATACTACCAACAACATGACTAATAAGACTACTATTACCACTAATACTACCAACAACATGACTAATAAGACTACTATTGCCACTAATATTACCAACAACATGACTAATAAGAGTACTATTACCACTAATATTACCAACAACATGACTAATAAGACTACTAATACCACTAATATTACCAACAACATGACTAATAAGACTACTATTACCACTAATACTACCATCAACATGACTAATAAGACTACTATTACCACTAATATTACCAACAACATGACTAATAAGACTACTATTACCACTAATATTACCAACATGACTAATAAGACTACTATTACCACTAATACTACCAACAACATGACTAATAAGACTACTATTACCACTAATACTACCAACAACATGACTAATAAGACTACTATTACCACTAATATTACCAACATGACTAATAAGACTACTATTACCACTAATACTACCAACAACATGACTAATAAGACTACTATTACCACTAATACTACCAACAACATGACTAATAAGACTACTATTACCACTAATACTACCAACATGACTAATAAGACTACTATTACCACTAATACTACCAACATGACTAATAAGACTACTATTACCACTAATATTACCAACAACAGGACTAATAAGACTACTAATACCACTAATACTACCAACAACATGACTAATAAGACTACTATTACCACTAATATTACCAACAACATGACTAATAAGACTACTACTACCACTAATATTACCAACAACATGACTAATAAGACTACTATTACCACTAATATTACCAACAACATGACTAATAAGACTACTAATACCACTAATACTACCAACATGACTTATAGGACTACTATTACCACTAATACTACCAACATGACTTATAGGACTACTATTACCACTAATATTACCAACAACAGGACTAATAAGACTACTATTACCACTAATATTACCAACATGACTAATAAGACTACTATTACCACTAATACTACCAACAACATGACTAATAAGACTACTACTACCACTAATATTACCAACATGACTAATAAGACTACTATTACCACTAATATTACCAACATGACTAATAAGACTACTATTACCACTAATATTACCAACAACAGGACTAATAAGACTACTATTACCACTAATATTACCAACAACATGACTAATAAAACTACTATTACCACTAATACTACCAACATGACTAATAGGACTACTATTACCACTAATATTACCAACAACAGGACTAATAAGACTACTATTACCACTAATACTACCAACATGACTAATAAGACTACTATTACCACTAATACTACCAACAACATGACTAATAAGACTACTATTACCACTAATATTACCAACATGACTAATAAGACTAATATTACCACTAATACTACCAACAACATGACTAATAAGACTACTACTACCACTAATATTACCAACATGAATAATAAGACTACTATTACCACTAATACTACCAACAACATGACTAATAAGACTACTATTACCACTAATACTACCAACATGACTAATAAGACTACTATTACCACTAATACTACCAACAACATGACTAATAAGACTACTATTACCACTAATACTACCAACAACATGACTAATAGGACTACTATTACCACTAGCACTACCAACAACATGACTAATAAGACTACTATTACCACTAATATTACCAACATGACTAATAAGACTACTATTACCACTAATATTACCAACAACATGACTATTAAGACTAATATTACCACTAATATTACCAACAACATGACTAATAAGACTACTATTACCACTAATATTACCAACAACATGACTAATAAGACTACTATTACCACTAATATTACCAACAACATGACTAATAAGACTACTATTACCACTAATATTACCAACATGACTAATAAGACTACTATTACCACTAATACTACCAACAACATGACTAATAGGACTACTATTACCACTAATATTACCAACAACATGACTAATAAGACTACTATTACCACTAATACTACCAACAACATGACTAATAAGACTACTATTACCACTAATATTACCAACAACATGACTAATAAGACTACTATTACCACTAATATTACCAACAACATGACTAATAAGACTACTATTACCACTAATATTACCAACAACATGACTAATAAGACTACTATTACCACTAATATTACCAACAACATGACTAATAGGACTACTATTACCACTAATATTACCAACATGACTAATAAGACTACTATTACCACTAGCACTACCAACAACATGACTAATAAGACTACTATTACCACTAATATTACCAACAACATGACTAATAAGACTACTATTACCACTAATACTACCAACAACATGACTAATAGGACTACTATTACCACTAATATTACCAACAACATGACTAATAAGACTACTATCACCACTAATATTACCGACAACAGGACTAATAAGACTACTATTACCACTAATATTACCAACAACATGACTTATAGGACTACTATTACCACTAATACTACCAACATGACTAATAAGACTACTATTACCACTAATATTACCAACAACATGACTAATAAGACTACTATTACCACTAATACTACGAACAACATGACTAATAAGACTACTATTACCACTAATATTACCAACAACAGGACTAATAAGACTACTATTACCACTAATATTACCAACATGACTAATAAGACTACTATTACCACTAATACTACCAACAACATGACTAATAAGACTACTATTACCACTAATACTACCAACAACATGACTAATAAGACTACTATTACCACTAATACTACCAACATGACTAATAGGACTACTATTACCACTAATATTACCAACAACATGACTAATAGGACTACTATCACCACTAATATTACCGACAACATGACTAATAAGACTAATATTACCACTAATACTACCAACAACATGACTAATTGGACTACTATTACCACTAGAGATGACCGCATCGAAGCTGATGAAGTGGAATTCGATCTGAATTTCAGGAAAAAATTCGTTTTGCAACGAATGTGAATTTCTTTGCGCATTTTTCCTAAAATGGCTGCTTCACGTGTGAGGACATGGAGAAAGGAACTCTGGGAAGGCGGGATCACCGAGACATGCTTGACGCAGCCAGCCCTGTGATGTCACATCCCTATAAATACGGCGGCCATCTTACAGTCAGACATTTTCCAGCGTTCTGAGTGCAGGGACATACGTGTGAAGGCGCTAGGGGCAGTGCTAGAAAAACGATTTCCAACTGCAGGGAAAGATAATTTGGGATCCAAAAAGTCATCATACAGCTCTGTCATTCCAGCAGTTAGTTCTTGGGGTGCAGGTGCTGTGTTGACAAGTCTTTAAGCCTTTAGTGGCTTTTATTTGTGGAAAACGAAAAATATATACGCATGTCCCTTCTGCATTTATATGTGGGGAAAGCGTTCAGTGACGTATTTCAGTACAAGAAATATATATAAGTTCGCAGTTCAGTGGGGCAATTATTCGTGGTAAAAGCGCTTAGTGGCCTATTTTAGTACAAAAAGGGAAAAAATGTACGCACTTCATTGTTGCATTTCTTTGTGGTGTAAGAGTTTAGTGGCCTATGTCAGTACCAAACGATAAATATACACGCATTTCACTTCCGCAGTTATTATTATTTCAGTACAAAAACTAAATATATTCAGCGTTCACTGTTGCAGGTAAATGTGGTAAAACCTTTAGTGACGTATTTTGGTCTTAAAACAAATTTTATTCAGGTTCAGCGCTGCGGTAATATGTGGTAAAATCTCTACTGAAGTATTTCGGTCAAAAAACAAATTTTATTCTTCTGGGCTCAAAGCTATCTTCTTTGTCTTTTCATTGTCTGTAGCTACTAGAGGCCTGTTCGTGCCAGAAGTATCTTGGTCGATCGGCACTCAGTCATTGTGCCGCTCTGTGGCCTCCTCATGCTGCTGCCACTTCCAGACTCTGTCATTGTGCCGCTATGTGGCCTCCTCATGCTGCTGCCACTTCCACACTATGTCATTGTGCCGCTATGTGGCCTCCTCATGCTTCTGCCACTTCCAGACTCTGTCATTGTGCCGCTATGTGGCCTCCTCATGCTGCTGCCACTTCCACACTATGTCATTGTGCCGCTATGTGGCCTCCTCATGCTTCTGCCACTTCCAGACTCTGTCATTGTGCCGCTCTGTGGCCTCCTCATGCTGCTGCCACTTCCACACTATGTCATTGTGCCGCTATATAGCCTCCTCATGCTTCTGCCACTTTCAGACTCTGTCATTGTGCCGCTCTGTGGCCTCACTCATGCTGCTGCCACTTCCAGACTCTGTCATTGTGCCGCTCTGTGGCCTCCTCATGCTGCTGCCACTTCCAGACTCTGTCATCGTGCCGCTATGTGGCCTCCTCATGCTGCTGCCACTTCCAGACTCTGTCATTGTGCCGACTCTGTGGCCTCCTCCATGCTTGCTGCCACTTCCAGACTCTGTCATTGTGCCGCTCTGTGGCCTCACCATGCTGCTGCCACTTCCAGACTCTGTCATCGTGCCGCTCTGTGGCCTCCTCCTGATGCTTCTCCGCCACTTTCAGACTCTGTCATTGTGCCATTCTGTGGACTACTCATGCTGCTGCCACCTCAAGACTCTGTCATTGTGCCACTCTGTGGCCTCCTCATGCTGCTGCCACTTCCAGACTCTGTCATTGTGCCATTCTGTGGACTACTCATGCTGCTGCCACCTCAAGACTCTGTCATTGTGCCACTCCTTGGCCTCCTCCTGATGCTGCTGCTGCCACCTCCAGACACTGTCATTGTGCCATTCTGTGGCCTACTCATTCTGCTGCCACCTTGAGACTCTTTCATTGTGCCACTCTGTGGCCCTGCCTGATGCTGCTGCTGCTTCCACCTCACCACTATGTCATAGGGCCACTCTGTGGACTTCTCATGCTGTTCCCACCCTCCCCACTTCATGGGCCACTATTTTGCCTTTTGGCCTGGCTGACATCATCATTTATTTCACCCTTCTTCTGATCTGTCAGAAGGAAGGAAAAATGAGATGCACATCGGATCCTGTCTGTGTAGCAGCTGTAAGGCCTGTATGGTCCCATCAGAATTGGCTTATGATTTAGTAGCCAAAAGCCGGAGTGGGTACAAAACACAGAAGACATGCAAATATTCCATTCACGTGTCATCTCTGTTTTGGTTCCATCTCCTGTTTTTTTTGGCATTAGCAATACTGATGGATTACTGACCAAATGCTGACCGAGTGAAGGCGGATGCTCCACAGACAGGATCTGTTTTTTGTGGATTATTGTTCTGACGGATCAGAGGAAGGGCAAAAAAATCAGTGACGTCAACACACAGTTACTGCTGACCCCTCTCCACTCTGTCGGGGGCTCTAATTATATCAGCGTTTAATAGAACAGGTTCTGTAGACATCTATGTGAAATCAGCTGACGACGGTGTAAAAGGAGTGCGCTTCTTCTTAACGCTAACCTCGACCTGTAAGGCTGAGTTCATACATGAGTTATTTGGTGAGTTTTGGCCCCGTGACCGCCCAAATAAGTGAAGTGTGCAGTGATTCAGAAGAGCGACGTCTGTCATCTGCATGTCATACGGACTCACAGTATCATGTCACTACCACAGCAGACCTACACCCCTATAAAGGCTCTCTGCAGACAGGAAATAGCCATTTTTTAACGTGATTCACCGCAAATAAATTCGGCAAATAGGCCGAATTGAATATTTGAAAAATTCGCTCATCTCTAATACTACTAACAACATGAAATTCCAGAATAAAAAGCCTGCATATCATCAGTCCATATGTTAAATAATCAAGATCTAAGGTGAAAAAGGGGGGTTATAGAATGCTGGAAAAATTCCTCTTTTTGAAAACACTTATCAGATAGCAGACAGTGGAAACGCGTTAGTCAGTATGGGTCCATGCTACAAGCCTGACAGCTGGCTTCCTCAGAGGTCCATCCAGACTGTGCTGTGCATAGCGATATATATACCATATATCTATTATCCCATAAGCCAATATGAGTTACACATGTGATATTACATAAATTATTGAGAAAGGGAGGTCAGGTGATACCTTATTTTTCCGAGTGTAGGTATCGAGCGTTCATGACGGTGCCGGCCGTATCAGGTCCTGGACTTTCGGCCCGTGCTATTGTGATAATTATATGGATTTTCCATTTTTATTCAATTTTTGTCTTATGGTGTGTCCAAGAGCAGTGAGACTATGGACTCTTTACTGTAAGAGCAGTGAGACTATGGACTCTATACTGTAAGAGCAGTGAGACTATGGACTCTTTACTGTAAGAACAGTGAGACTATGGACTCTTTACTGTAAGAGCAGTGAGACTATGGACTCTTTACTGTAAGAGCAGTGAGACTATGGACTCTATACTGTAAGTGCAGTTAGACTATGGACTCTTTACTGTAAGAGCAGTGAGACTATGGACTCTACTGTAAGAGCAGTGAGACTATGGACTCTATACTGTAAGAGCAGTGAGACTATGGACTCTATACTGTAAGAGCAGTGAGACTATGGACTCTTTACTGTAAGAGCAGTGAGACTATGGACTCTATACTGTAAGAGCAGTGAGACTATGGACTCTATACTGTAAGAGCAGTGAGACTATGGACTCTTTACTGTAAGAGCAGTGAGACTATGGACTCTTTACTGTAAGAGCAGTGAGACTATGGACTCTATACTGTAAGAGCAGTGAGACTATGGACTCTATACTGTAAGAGCAATGAGACTATGGACTCTTTACTGTAAGAGCAGTGAGACTATGGACTCTATACTGTAAGAGCAGTGAGACTATGGACTCTATACTGTAAGAGCAGTGAGACTATGGACTCTTTACTGTAAGAGCAGTGAGACTATGGACTCTTTACTGTAAGAGCAGTGAGACTATGGACTCTATACTGTAAGAGCAGTGAGACTATGGACTCTATACTGTAAGAGCAGTGAGACTATGGACTCTATACTGTAAGAGCAGTGAGACTATGGACTCTTTACTGTAAGAGCAGTGAGACTATGGACTCTATACTGTAAGAGCAGTGAGACTATGGACTCTTTACTGTAAGAGCAGTGAGACTATGGACTCTATACTGTAAGAGCAGTGAGACTATGGACTCTATACTGTAAGAGCAGTGAGACTATGGACTCTATACTGTAAGAGCAGTGAGACTATGGACTCTTTACTGTAAGAGCAGTGAGACTATGGACTCTATACTGTAAGAGCAGTGAGACTATGGACTCTATACTGTAAGAGCAGTGAGACTATGGACTCTTTACTGTAAGAGCAGTGAGACTATGGACTCTTTACTGTAAGAGCAGTGAGACTATGGACTCTTTACTGTAAGAGCAGTGAGACTATGGACTCTATACTGTAAGAGCAGTGAGACTATGGACTCTTTACTGTAAGAGCAGTGAGACTATGGACTCTTTACTGTAAGAGCAGTGAGACTATGGACTCTTTACTGTAAGAGCAGTGAGACTATGGACTCTTTACTGTAAGAGCAGTGAGACTATGGACTCTATACTGTAAGAGCAGTGAGACTATGGACTCTTTACTGTAAGAGCAGTGAGACTATGGACTCTTTACTGTAAGAGCAGTGAGACTATGGACTCTTTACTGTAAGAGCAGTGAGACTATGGACTCTTTACTGTAAGATCAGTGAGACTATGGACTCTATACTGTAAGAGCAGTGAGACTATGGACTCTATACTGTAAGAGCAGTGAGACTATGGACTCTATACTGTAAGAGCAGTGAGACTATGGACTCTTTACTGTAAGAGCAGAGAGACTATGGACTCTATACTGTAAGAGCAGTGAGACTATGGACTCTTTACTGTAAGAGCAGAGAGACTATGGACTCTATACTGTAAGAGCAGTGAGACTATGGACTCTTTACTGTAAGAGCAGTGAGACTATGGACTCTTACTGTAAGAGCAGTGAGACTATGGACTCTTTACTGTAAGAGCAGTGAGACTATGGACTCTATACTGTAAGAGCAGTGAGACTATGGACTCTTTACTGTAAGAGCAGTGAGACTATGGACTCTATACTGTAAGAGCAGTGAGACTATGGACTCTATACTGTAAGAGCAGTGAGACTATGGACTCTTTACTGTAAGAGCAGTGAGACTATGGACTCTTTACTGTAAGAGCAGTGAGACTATGGACTCTATACTGTAAGAGCAGTGAGACTATGGACTCTTTACTGTAAGAGACAGTGAGACTATGGACTCTTTACTGTAAGAGCAGTGAGACTATGGACTCTATACTGTAAGAGCAGTGAGACTATGGACTCTATACTGTAAGAGCAGTGAGACTATGGACTCTTTACTGTAAGAGCAGTGAGACTATGGACTCTATACTGTAAGAGCAGTGAGACTATGGACTCTATACTGTAAGAGCAGTGAGACTATGGACTCTTTACTGTAAGAGCAGTGAGACTATGGACTCTATACTGTAAGAGCAGTGAGACTATGGACTCTATACTGTAAGAGCAGTGAGACTATGGACTCTATACTGTAAGAGCAGTGAGACTATGGACTCTTTACTGTAAGAGCAGTGAGACTATGGACTCTTTACTGTAAGAGCAGTGAGACTATGGACTCTATACTGTAAGAGCAGTGAGACTATGGACTCTTTACTGTAAGAGCAGTGAGACTATGGACTCTTTACTGTAAGAGCAGTGAGACTATGGACTCTTTACTGTAAGAGCAGTGAGACTATGGACTCTATACTGTAAGAGCAGTGAGACTATGGACTCTTTACTGTAAGAGCAGTGAGACTATGGACTCTATACTGTAAGAGCAGTGAGACTATGGACTCTATACTGTAAGAGCAGTGAGACTATGGACTCTATACTGTAAGAGCAGTGAGACTATGGACTCTATACTGTAAGAGCAGTGAGACTATGGACTCTTACTGTAAGAGCAGTGAGACTATGGACTCTTTACTGTAAGAGCAGTGAGACTATGGACTCTATACTGTAAGAGCAGTGAGACTATGGACTCTTTACTGTAAGAGCAGTGAGACTATGGACTCTATACTGTAAGAGCAGTGAGACTATGGACTCTTTACTGTAAGAGCAGTGAGACTATGGACTCTTTACTGTAAGAGCAGTGAGACTATGGACTCTTTACTGTAAGAGCAGTAAGACTATGGACTCTATACTGTAAGAGCAGTGAGACTATGGACTCTTTACTGTAAGAGCAGTGAGACTATGGACTCTTTACTGTAAGAGCAGTGAGACTATGGACTCTATACTGTAAGAGCAGTGAGACTATGGACTCTATACTGTAAGAGCAGTGAGACTATGGACTCTTTACTGTAAGAGCAGTGAGACTATGGACTCTTTACTGTAAGAGCAGTGAGACTATGGACTCTATACTGTAAGAGCAGTGAGACTATGGACTCTTTACTGTAAGAGCAGTGAGACTATGGACTCTATACTGTAAGAGCAGTGAGACTATGGACTCTTACTGTAAGAGCAGTGAGACTATGGACTCTTTACTGTAAGAGCAGTGAGACTATGGACTCTTTACTGTAAGAGCAGTGAGACTATGGACTCTATACTGTAAGAGCAGTGAGACTATGGACTCTTTACTGTAAGAGCAGTGAGACTATGGACTCTATACTGTAAGAGCAGTGAGACTACTTCCAGACTCTGTCAAATTGCCGCTCTGTGGCCTCCTCATGCTGCTGCCACTTCCAGACTCTGTCATTGTGCCGCTATGTGGCCTCCTCATGCTGCTGCCACTTCCAGACTCTGTCATTGTGCCGATCTGTGGCCTCCTTATGCTTCTGCCACTTTCAGACTCTGTCATTGTGCCGCTCTGTGGCCTCACCATGCTGCTGCCACTTCCAGACTCTGTCATTGTGCCGCTCTGTGGCCTCCTCATGCTTCTGCCACTTTCACACTCTGTCATTGTGCCGCTCTGTGGCCTCCTCATGCTGCTGTCACTTCCAGACTCTGTCATTGTGCCACTCTGTGGCCTCCTCCTGATGCTGCTGCTGCCACTTCCAGACTCTGTCATTGTGCCGATCTGTGGCCTCCTCATGCTGCTGTCACTTCCAGACTCTCATTGTGCCACTCTGTGGCCTCCTCCTGATGCTGCTGCTGCCGCCACTTCCAGACTCTGTCATTGTGCCATTCAGTGGACTACTCATGCTGCTGCCACCTCAAGACTCTGTCATTGTGCCACTCTGTGGCCTCCTCATGCTGCTGCCTCTTCCAGACTCTGTCATTGTGCCATTCTGTGGACTACTCATGCTGCTGCCACCTCAAGACTCTGTCATTGTGCCACTCCTTGGCCTCCTCCTGATGTTGCTGCTGCCACCTCCAGACACTGTCATTGTGCCATTCTGTGGCCTACTCATTCTGCTGCCACCTTGAGACTCTTTCATTGTGCCACTCTGTGGCCCTGCCTGATGCTGCTGCTGCTTCCACCTCACCACTATGCCATAGGGCCACTCTGTGGACTTCTCATGCTGTTCCCACCCTCCCCACTTCATGGGCCACTATTTTGCCTTTTGGCCTGGCTGACATCATCATTTATTTCACCCTTCTTCTGGATCTGTCAGAAGGAAGGAAAAATGAGATGCACATCGGATCCTGTCTGTGTAGCAGCTGTAAGGCCTGTATGGTCCCATCAGAATTGGCTTATGATTTGGTAGCCAAAAGCCGGAGTGGGTACAAAACACAGAAGACATGCAAATATTCCATTCACGTGTCATCTCTGTTTTGGTTCCATCTCCTGTTTTTTTTGGCATTAGCAATACTGATGGATTACTGACCAAATGCTGACCGAGTGAAGGCGGATGCTCCACAGACAGGATCTGTTTTTTGTGGATTATTGTTCTGACGGATCAGAGGAAGGGCAAAAAAAATCAGTGACGTCAACACACAGTTACTGCTGACCCCCTCTCCACTCTGTCGGGGGCTCTAATTGTATCAGCGTTTAATAGAACAGGTTCTGTAGACATCTATGTGAAATCAGCTGACGACGGTGTAAAAGGAGTGCGCTTCTTCTTAACGCTAACCTCGACCTGTAAGGCTGAGTTCATACATGAGTTATTTGGTGAGTTTTGGCCCCGTGACCGCCCAAATAAGTGAAGTGTGCAGTGATCAGAAGAGCGACGCCCGTCATCTGCATGTCATACGGACTCACAGTATCATGTCACTACCACAGCAGACCTACACCCCTATAAAGGCTCTCTGCAGACAGGAAATAGCCATTTTTTAACGTGATTCACCGCAAATAAATTCGGCAAATAGGCCGAATTGAATATTTGAAAAATTCGCTCATCTCTAAAACTACTAACAACATGAAATTCCGGAATAAAAAGCCTGCATATCATCAGTCCATATGTTAAATAATCAAGATCTAAGGTGAAAAAGGGGGGTTATAGAATGCTGGAAAAATTCCTCTTTTTGAAAACACTTATCAGATAGCAGACAGTGGAAACGCGTTAGTCAGTATGGGTCCATGCTACAAGCCTGACAGCTGGCTTCCTCAGAGGTCCATCCAGACTGTGCTGTGCATAGCGATATATATACCATATATCTATTATCCCATAAGCCAATATGAGTTACACATGTGATATTACATAAATTATTGAGAAAGGGAGGTCAGGTGATACCTTATTTTTCCGAGTGTAGGTATCGAGCGTTCATGACGGTGCCGGCCGTATCAGGTCCTGGACTTTCGGCCCGTGCTATTGTGATAATTATATGGATTTCCATTTTTATTCAATTTTTGTCTTGTGGTGTGTCCAAGAGCAGTGAGACTATGGACTCTTTACTGTAAGAGCAGTGAGACTATGGACTCTATACTGTAAGAGCAGTGAGACTATGGACTCTTTACTGTAAGAGCAGTGAGACTATGGACTCTATACTGTAAGAGCAGTGAGACTATGGACTCTTTACTGTAAGAGCAGTGAGACTATGGACTCTATACTGTAAGAGCAGTGAGACTATGGACTCTTTACTGTAAGAGCAGTGAGACTATGGACTCTATACTGTAAGAGCAGTGAGACTATGGACTCTATACTGTAAGAGCAGTGAGACTATGGACTCTATACTGTAAGAGCAGTGAGACTATGGACTCTATACTGTAAGAGCAGTGAGACTATGGACTCTATACAGTAAGAGCAGTGAGACAATGGACTCTTTACTGTAAGAGTAGTGAGACTATGGACTCTATACTGTAAGAGCAGTGAGACTATGGACTCTATACTGTAAGAGCAGTGAGACTATGGACTCTATACTGTAAGAGCAGTGAGACTATGGACTCTTTACTGTAAGAGCAGTGAGACTATGGACTCTTTACTGTAAGAGCAGTGAGACTATGGACTCTATACTGTAAGAGCAGTGAGACTATGGACTCTATACTGTAAGAGCAGTGAGACTATGGACTCTATACTGTAAGAGCAGTGAGACTATGGACTCTTTACTGTAAGGGCAGTGAGACTATGGACTCTATACTGTAAGAGCAGTGAGACTATGGACTCTATACTGTAAGAGCAGTGAGAATATGGACTCTATACTGTAAGAGCAGTGAGACTATGGACTCTATACTGTAAGAGCAGTGAGACTATGGACTCTATACTGTAAGAGCAGTGAGACTATGGACTCTTTACTGTAAGAGCAGTGAGACTATGGACTCTATACTGTAAGAGCAGTGAGACTATGGACTCTTTACTGTAAGAGCAGTGAGACTATGGACTCTATACTGTAAGAGCAGTGAGACTATGGACTCTTTACTGTAAGAGCAGTGAGACTATGGACTCTATACTGTAAGAGCAGTGAGACTATGGACTCTATACTGTAAGAGCAGTGAGACTATGGACTCTTTACTGTAAGAGCAGTGAGACTATGGACTCTATACTGTAAGAGCAGTGAGACTATGGACTCTTTACTGTAAGAGCAGTGAGACTATGGACTCTATACTGTAAGAGCAGTGAGACTATGGACTCTTTACTGTAAGAGCAGTGAGACTATGGACTCTTTACTGTAAGAGCAGTGAGACTATGGACTCTTTACTGTAAGAGCAGTGAGACTATGGACTCTTTACTGTAAGAGCAGTGAGACTATGGACTCTATACTGTAAGAGCAGTGAGACTATGGACTCTTTACTGTAAGAGCAGTGAGACTATGGACTCTTTACTGTAAGAGCAGTGAGACTATGGACTCTTTACTGTAAGAGCAGTGAGACTATGGACTCTTTACTGTAAGAGCAGTGAGACTATGGACTCTATACTGTAAGAGCAGTGAGACTATGGACTCTTTACTGTAAGAGCAGAGAGACTATGTACTCTATACTGTAAGAGCAGTGAGACTATGGACTCTTTACTGTAAGATCAGAGAGACTATGGACTCTATACTGTAAGAGCAGTGAGACTATGGACTCTATACTGTAAGAGCAGTGAGACTATGGACTCTATACTGTAAGAGCAGTGAGACTATGGACTCTATTACTGTAAGAGCAGTGAGACTATGGACTCTATACTGTAAGAGCAGTGAGACTATGGACTCTATACTGTAAGAGCAGTGAGACTATGGACTCTATACTGTAAGAGCAGTGAGACTATGGACTCTATACTGTAAGAGCAGTGAGACTGTGGACTCTTTACTGTAAGAGCAGTGAGACTATGGACTCTTTACTGTAAGAGCAGTGAGACTATGGACTCTATACTGTAAGAGCAGTGAGACTGTGGACTCTTTACTGTAAGAGCAGTGAGACTATGGGCACTCTTTACTGTAAGAGCAGTGAGACTATGGACTCTATACTGTAAGAGCAGTGAGACTATGGACTCTATACTGTAAGAGCAGTGAGACTATGGAGCTCTTTACTGTAAGAGCAGTGAGACTATGGACTCTATACTGTAAGAGCAGTGAGACTATGGACTCTTTACTGTAAGAGCAGTGAGACTATGGACTCTTTACTGTAAGAGCAGTGAGACTATGGACTCTATACTGTAAGAGCAGTGAGACTATGGACTCTTTACTGTAAGAGCAGTGAGACTATGGACTCTATACTGTAAGAGCAGTGAGACTATGGACTCTTTACTGTAAGAGCAGTGAGACTATGGACTCTATACTGTAAGAGCAGTGAGACTATGGACTCTGTACTGTAAGAGCAGTGAGACTATGGACTCTTTACTGTAAGAGCAGTGAGACTATGGACTCTTTACTGTAAGAGCAGTGAGACTATGGACTCTATACTGTAAGAGCAGTGAGACTATGGACTCTGTTACTGTAAGAGCAGTGAGACTATGGACTCTTTACTGTAAGAGCAGTGAGACTATGGACTCTATACTGTAAGAGCAGTGAGACTATGGACTCTATACTGTAAGAGCAGTGAGACTATGGACTCTTTACTGTAAGAGCAGTGAGACTATGGACTCTATACTGTAAGAGCAGTGAGACTATGGACTCTATACTGTAAGAGCAGTGAGACTATGGACTCTTTACTGTAAGAGCAGTGAGACTATGGACTCTATACTGTAAGAGCAGTGAGACTATGGACTCTTTACTGTAAGAGCAGTGAGACTATGGACTCTTTACTGTAAGAGCAGTGAGACTATGGACTCTATACTGTAAGAGCAGTGAGACTATGGACTCTTTACTGTAAGAGCAGTGAGACTATGGACTCTTTACTGTAAGAGCAGTAAGACTATGGACTCTATACTGTAAGAGCAGTGAGACTATGGACTCTTTACTGTAAGAGCAGTGAGACTATGGACTCTTTACTGTAAGAGCAGTGAGACTATGGACTCTATACTGTAAGAGCAGTGAGACTATGGACTCTATACTGTAAGAGCAGTGAGACTATGGACTCTTTACTGTAAGAGCAGTGAGACTATGGACTCTTTACTGTAAGAGCAGTGAGACTATGGACTCTATACTGTAAGAGCAGTGAGACTATGGACTCTTTACTGTAAGAGCAGTGAGACTATGGACTCTATACTGTAAGAGCAGTGAGACTATGGACTCTTTACTGTAAGAGCAGTGAGACTATGGACTCTTATACTGTAAGAGCAGTGAGACTATGGACTCTTTACTGTAAGAGCAGTGAGACTATGGACTCTATACTGTAAGAGCAGTGAGACTATGGACTCTTTACTGTAAGAGCAGTGAGACTATGGACTCTATACTGTAAGAGCAGTGAGACTATGGACTCTTTACTGTAAGAGCAGTGAGACTATGGACTCTATACTGTAAGAGCAGTGAGACTATGGACTCTATACTGTAAGAGCAGTGAGACTATGGACTCTATACTGTAAGAGCAGTGAGACTATGGACTCTTTACTGTAAGAGCAGTGAGACTATGGACTCTTTACTGTAAGAGCAGTGAGACTATGGACTCTATACTGTAAGAGCAGTGAGACTATGGACTCTATACTGTAAGAGCAGTGAGACTATGGACTCTATACTGTAAGAGCAGTGAGACTATGGACTCTTTACTGTAAGAGCAGTGAGACTATGGACTCTATACTGTAAGAGCAGTGAGACTATGGACTCTATACTGTAAGAGCAGTGAGACTATGGACTCTATACTGTAAGAGCAGTGAGACTATGGACTCTATACTGTAAGAGCAGTGAGACTATGGACTCTATACTGTAAGAGCAGTGAGACTATGGACTCTATACTGTAAGAGCAGTGAGACTATGGACTCTATACTGTAAGAGCAGTGAGACTATGGACTCTATACTGTAAGAGCAGTGAGACTATGGACTCTATACTGTAAGAGCAGTGAGACTATGGACTCTATACTGTAAGAGCAGTGAGACTATGGACTCTTTACTGTAAGAGCAGTGAGACTATGGACTCTTTACTGTAAGAGCAGTGAGACTATGGACTCTATACTGTAAGAGCAGTGAGACTATGGACTCTTTACTGTAAGAGCAGTGAGACTATGGACTCTTTACTGTAAGAGCAGTGAGACTATGGACTCTATACTGTAAGAGCAGTGAGACTATGGACTCTTTACTGTAAGAGCAGTGAGACTATGGACTCTATACTGTAAGAGCAGTGAGACTATGGACTCTTTACTGTAAGAGCAGTGAGACTATGGACTCTATACTGTAAGAGCAGTGAGACTATGGACTCTTTACTGTAAGAGCAGTGAGACTATGGACTCTATACTGTAAGAGCAGTGAGACTATGGACTCTATACTGTAAGAGCAGTGAGACTATGGACTCTTTACTGTAAGAGCAGTGAGACTATGGACTCTAT
The DNA here is from genome assembly GCA_033119425.1 of Bufotes viridis. Lineage (NCBI taxonomy): Eukaryota > Metazoa > Chordata > Amphibia > Anura > Bufonidae > Bufotes > Bufotes viridis. Next base: position 623,556,807 of record CM065589.1, on the reverse strand, counting down.
ACTGTAAGAGCAGTGAGACTATGGACTCTTTACTGTAAGAGCAGTGAGACTATGGACTCTTTACTGTAAGAGCAGTGAGACTATGGACTCTTTACTGTAAGAGCAGTGAGACTATGGACTCTATACTGTAAGAGCAGTGAGACTATGGACTCTTTACTGTAAGAGCAGTGAGACTATGGACTCTATACTGTAAGAGCAGTGAGACTATGGACTCTTTACTGTAAGAGCAGTGAGACTATGGACTCTTTACTGTAAGAGCAGTGAGACTATGGACTCTTTACTGTAAGAGCAGTGAGACTATGGACTCTATACTGTAAGAGCAGTGAGACTATGGACTCTTCACTGTAAGAGCAGTGAGACTATGGACTCTTTACTGTAAGAGCAGTGAGACTATGGACTCTTTACTGTAAGAGCAGTGAGACTATGGACTCTATACTGTAAGAGCAGTGAGACTATGGACTCTTTACTGTAAGAGCAGTGAGACTATGGACTCTATACTGTAAGAGCAGTGAGACTATGGACTCTTTACTGTAAGAGCAGTGAGACTATGGACTCTATACTGTAAGAGCAGTGAGACTATGGACTCTATACTGTAAGAGCAGTGAGACTATGGACTCTTTACTGTAAGAGCAGTGAGACTATGGACTCTATACTGTAAGAGCAGTGAGACTATGGACTCTTTACTGTAAGAGCAGTGAGACTATGGACTCTTTACTGTAAGAGCAGTGAGACTATGGACTCTATACTGTAAGAGCAGTGAGACTATGGACTCTTTACTGTAAGAGCAGTGAGACTATGGACTCTATACTGTAAGAGCAGTGAGACTATGGACTCTTTACTGTAAGAGCAGTGAGACTATGGACTCTTTACTGTAAGAGCAGTGAGACTATGGACTCTATACTGTAAGAGCAGTGAGACTATGGACTCTATACTGTAAGAGCAGTGAGACTATGGACTCTTTACTGTAAGAGCAGTGAGACTATGGACTCTTTACTGTAAGAGCAGTGAGACTATGGACTCTATACTGTAAGAGCAGTGAGACTATGGACTCTATACTGTAAGAGCAGTGAGACTATGGACTCTTTACTGTAAGAGCAGTGAGACTATGGACTCTATACTGTAAGAGCAGTGAGACTATGGACTCTATACTGTAAGAGCAGTGAGACTATGGACTCTTATACTGTAAGAGCAGTGAGACTATGGACTCTATACTGTAAGAGCAGTGAGACTATGGACTCTTTACTGTAAGAGCAGTGAGACTATGGACTCTATACTGTAAGAGCAGTGAGACTATGGACTCTTTACTGTAAGAGCAGTGAGACTATGGACTCTTTACTGTAAGAGCAGTGAGACTATGGACTCTATACTGTAAGAGCAGTGAGACTATGGACTCTTTACTGTAAGAGCAGTGAGACTATGGACTCTTTACTGTAAGAGCAGTGAGACTATGGACTCTATACTGTAAGAGCAGTGAGACTATGGACTCTTTACTGTAAGAGCAGTGAGACTATGGACTCTTTACTGTAAGAGCAGTGAGACTATGGACTCTTTACTGTAAGAGCAGTGAGACTATGGACTCTTTACTGTAAGAGCAGTGAGACTATGGACTCTTTACTGTAAGAGCAGTGAGACTATGGACTCTTTACTGTAAGAGCAGTGAGACTATGGACTCTATACTGTAAGAGCAGTGAGACTATGGACTCTATACTGTAAGAGCAGTGAGACTATGGACTCTTTACTGTAAGAGCAGTGAGACTATGGACTCTTTACTGTAAGAGCAGTGAGACTATGGACTCTATACTGTAAGAGCAGTGAGACTATGGACTCTTTACTGTAAGAGCAGTGAGACTATGGACTCTATACTGTAAGAGCAGTGAGACTATGGACTCTTTACTGTAAGAGCAGTGAGACTATGGACTCTTTACTGTAAGAGCAGTGAGACTATGGACTCTTTACTGTAAGAGCAGTGAGACTATGGACTCTTTACTGTAAGAGCAGTGAGACTATGGACTCTATACTGTAAGAGCAGTGAGACTATGGACTCTTTACTGTAAGAGCAGTGAGACTATGGACTCTATACTGTAAGAGCAGTGAGACTATGGACTCTTTACTGTAAGAGCAGTGAGACTATGGACTCTATACTGTAAGAGCAGTGAGACTATGGACTCTTTACTGTAAGAGCAGTGAGACTATGGACTCTATACTGTAAGAGCAGTGAGACTATGGACTCTTTACTGTAAGAGCAGTGAGACTATGGACTCTATACTGTAAGAGCAGTGAGACTATGGACTCTTTACTGTAAGAGCAGTGAGACTATGGACTCTTTACTGTAAGAGCAGTGAGACTATGGACTCTATACTGTAAGAGCAGTGAGACTATGGACTCTATACTGTAAGAGCAGTGAGACTATGGACTCTATACTGTAAGAGCAGTGAGACTATGGACTCTATACTGTAAGAGCAGTGAGACTATGGACTCTATACTGTAAGAGCAGTGAGACTATGGACTCTATACTGTAAGAGCAGTGAGACTATGGACTCTTTACTGTAAGAGCAGTGAGACTATGGACTCTATACTGTAAGAGCAGTGAGACTGTGGACTTTTTACTGTAAGAGCAGTGAGACTATGGACTCTTTACTGTAAGAGCAGTAAGACTATGGACTGTTTACTGTAAGAGCCAGTGAAACTATGGACTCTTTACTGTAAGAGCAGTGAGACTATGGACTCTTTACTGTAAGAGCAGTGAGACTATGGACTCTTTACTGTAAGAGCAGTGAGACTATGGACTCTTTACTGTAAGAGCAGTGAGACTAGTGGACTCTTTACTGTAAGAGCAGTGAGACTATGGACTCTATACTGTAAGAGCAGTGAGACTATGGACTCTCTACTGTAAGAGCAGTGAGACTATGGACTCTATACTGTAAGAGCAGTGAGACTATGGACTCTTTACTGTAAGAGCAGTGAGACTATGGACTCTTTACTGTAAGAGCAGTGAGACTATGGACTCTTTACTGTAAGAGCAGTGAGACTATGGACTCTTTACTGTAAGAGCAGTGAGACTATGGACTCTTTACTGTAAGAGCAGTGAGACTATGGACTCTATACTGTAAGAGCAGTGAGACTATGGACTCTTTACTGTAAGAGCAGTGAGACTATGGACTCTATACTGTAAGAGCAGTGAGACTATGGACTCTATACTGTAAGAGCAGTGAGACTATGGACTCTTTACTGTAAGAGCAGTGAGACTATGGACTCTTTACTGTAAGAGCAGTGAGACTATGGACTCTATACTGTAAGAGCAGTGAGACTATGGACTCTTTACTGTAAGAGCAGTGAGACTATGGACTCTATACTGTAAGAGCAGTGAGACTATGGACTCTTTACTGTAAGAGCAGTGAGACTATGGACTCTATACTGTAAGAGCAGTGAGACTATGGACTCTATACTGTAAGAGCAGTGAGACTATGGACTCTTTACTGTAAGAGCAGTGAGACTATGGACTCTTTACTGTAAGAGCAGTGAGACTATGGACTCTATACTGTAAGAGCAGTGAGACTATGGACTCTATACTGTAAGAGCAGTGAGACTATGGACTCTTTACTGTAAGAGCAGTGAGACTATGGACTCTATACTGTAAGAGCAGTGAGACTATGGACTCTTTACTGTAAGAGCAGTGAGACTATGGACTCTATACTGTAAGAGCAGTGAGACTATGGACTCTATACTGTAAGAGCAGTGAGACTATGGACTCTATACTGTAAGAGCAGTGAGACTATGGACTCTATACTGTAAGAGCAGTGAGACTATGGACTCTTTACTGTAAGAGCAGTGAGACTATGGACTCTATACTGTAAGAGCAGTGAGACTATGGACTCTTTACTGTAAGAGCAGTGAGACTATGGACTCTTTACTGTAAGAGCAGTGAGACTATGGACTCTATACTGTAAGAGCAGTGAGACTATGGACTCTTTACTGTAAGAGCAGTGAGACTATGGACTCTATACTGTAAGAGCAGTGAGACTATGGACTCTTTACTGTAAGAGCAGTGAGACTATGGACTCTATACTGTAAGAGCAGTGAGACTATGGACTCTTTACTGTAAGAGCAGTGAGACTATGGACTCTATACTGTAAGAGCAGTGAGACTATGGACTCTTTACTGTAAGAGCAGTGAGACTATGGACTCTATACTGTAAGAGCAGTGAGACTATGGACTCTTTACTGTAAGAGCAGTGAGACTATGGACTCTATACTGTAAGAGCAGTGAGACTATGGACTCTTTACTGTAAGAGCAGTGAGACTATGGACTCTTTACTGTAAGAGCAGTGAGACTATGGACTCTTTACTGTAAGAGCAGTGAGACTATGGACTCTATACTGTAAGAGCAGTGAGACTATGGACTCTTTACTGTAAGAGCAGTGAGACTATGGACTCTTTACTGTAAGAGCAGTGAGACTATGGACTCTTTACTGTAAGAGCAGTGAGACTATGGACTCTATACTGTAAGAGCAGTGAGACTATGGACTCTGTACTGTAAGAGCAGTGAGACTATGGACTCTTTACTGTAAGAGCAGTGAGACTATGGACTCTTTACTGTAAGAGCAGTGAGACTATGGACTCTTTACTGTAAGAGCAGTGAGACTATGGACTCTATACTGTAAGAGCAGTGAGACTATGGACTCTTTACTGTAAGAGCAGTGAGACTATGGACTCTTTACTGTAAGAGCAGTGAGACTATGGACTCTATACTGTAAGAGCAGTGAGACTATGGACTCTATACTGTAAGAGCAGTGAGACTATGGACTCTTTACTGTAAGAGCAGTGAGACTATGGACTCTATACTGTAAGAGCAGTGAGACTATGGACTCTTTACTGTAAGAGCAGTGAGACTATGGACTCTTTACTGTAAGAGCAGTGAGACTATGGACTCTATACTGTAAGAGCAGTGAGACTATGGACTCTTTACTGTAAGAGCAGTGAGACTATGGACTCTATACTGTAAGAGCAGTGAGACTATGGACTCTATACTGTAAGAGCAGTGAGACTATGGACTCTTTACTGTAAGAGCAGTGAGACTATGGACTCTATACTGTAAGAGCAGTGAGACTATGGACTCTATACTGTAAGAGCAGTGAGACTATGGACTCTATACTGTAAGAGCAGTGAGACTATGGACTCTTTACTGTAAGAGCAGTGAGACTATGGACTCTTTACTGTAAGAGCAGTGAGACTATGGACTCTTTACTGTAAGAGCAGTGAGACTATGGACTCTTTACTGTAAGAGCAGTGAGACTATGGACTCTATACTGTAAGAGCAGTGAGACTATGGACTCTTTACTGTAAGAGCAGTGAGACTATGGACTCTATACTGTAAGAGCAGTGAGACTATGGACTCTATACTGTAAGAGCAGTGAGACTATGGACTCTTTACTGTAAGAGCAGTGAGACTATGGACTCTATACTGTAAGAGCAGTGAGACTATGGACTCTTTACTGTAAGAGCAGTGAGACTATGGACTCTATGCTGTAAGAGCAGTGAGACTATAGAGTTTATACTGTAAGAGCAGTGAGACTATGGACTCTTTACGGTACGAGCAGTGAGACTTTGGACTCTTTTCGGTAAGAGCAGCGAGACTGTGGACTGTTAACTTTAAGAGCAGTGAGACTATGGACTCTATACTGTAAGAACAGTGAGACTATGGACTCTTTACTGTAAGAGCAGTGAGACTATGGACCCTTTACTGTTAAAGCAGTGAGACTATGGACTCTATACTATAAGAGCAGTGAGACTATGGATTCTTTACTGTAAGAGCAGTAAGACTATGGACTGTTTACTGTAAGAGCCATGAGACTATGGACTCTTTACTGTAAGAGCCATGAGACTATGGACTTTTTACTGTAAGAGCAGTGAGACTATAGACTTTTTATTGTAGGAGGAGTAAGACTGTGGAGTCTTTACTGTAAGAGCAGTGAAACTGTGGACTATTTACTGTAAGAGCAGTGAGACTATGGACTCTATACTATAAGAGCAGTGAGACTGTGGATTTTTTACTGTAAGAGCAGTGAGACTATGGATTCTTTACTGTAAGAGCAGTAAGACTATGGACTGTTTACTGTAAGAGCCATGAAACTATGGACTCTTTACTGTAAGAGCATTGAGACTATGGGCTCTTTACTGTATGAGCAGTGAGACTATGGATTCTTTACTGTAAGAGCAGTGAGACTATGGACTCTTTACTGTAAGAGCAGTGAGACTATGGACTCTTTACTGTAAGAGCAGTGAGACTATGGACTCTTTACTGTAAGAGCAGTGAGACTATGGACTCTATACTGTAAGAGCAGTGAGACTATGGACTCTATACTGTAAGAGCAGTGAGATCATGGACTCTTTACTGTAAGAGCAGTGAGACTATGGACTCTATACTGTAAGAGCAGTGAGACTGTGGATTCTTTACTGTAAGGGCAGTGAGACTATGGGCACTTTTCTGTAAGAACAGTGAGACCATGGACTCTTTACTGTAAGAGCAGCGAGACCATGGACTCTTTACTGTAAGAGCAGTGAGACTATGGACTCTATACTGTAAGAGCAGTGAGACGATGGACTCTTTCCTGTAAGAGCAGTGAAACTATGGACTCTTTACTGTAAGAGCAGTGAGACTATGGACTCTTTAATGTAAGAGCAGTGAGACTATGGACTCTATACTGTAAGAGCAGTGAGACTATGGACTCTATACTGTAAGAGCAGTGAGACTATGGACTCTTTACTGTAAGAGCAGTGAGACTATGGACTCTTTACTGTAAGAGCAGTGAGACTATGGACTCTTTACTGTAAGAGCAGTGAGACTATGGACTCTTTACTGTAAGAGCAGTGAGACTATGGACTCTTTACTGTAAGAGCAGTGAGACTATGGACTCTTTACTGTAAGAGCAGTGAGACTATGGACTCTATACTGTAAGAGCAGTGAGACTATGGACTCTGTACTGTAAGAGCAGTGAGACTATGGACTCTTTACTGTAAGAGCAGTGAGACTATGGACTCTTTACTGTAAGAGCAGTGAGACTATGGACTCTTTACTGTAAGAGCAGTGAGACTATGGACTCTATACTGTAAGAGCAGTGAGACTATGGACTCTTTACTGTAAGAGCAGTGAGACTATGGACTCTTTACTGTAAGAGCAGTGAGACTATGGACTCTATACTGTAAGAGCAGTGAGACTATGGACTCTTTACTGTAAGAGCAGTGAGACTATGGACTCTTTACTGTAAGAGCAGTGAGACTATGGACTCTTTACTGTAAGAGCAGTGAGACTATGGACTCTTTACTGTAAGAGCAGTGAGACTATGGACTCTATACTGTAAGAGCAGTGAGACTATGGACTCTTTACTGTAAGAGCAGTGAGACTATGGACTCTATACTGTAAGAGCAGTGAGACTATGGACTCTATACTGTAAGAGCAGTGAGACTATGGACTCTATACTGTAAGAGCAGTGAGACTATGGACTCTTTACTGTAAGAGCAGTGAGACTATGGACTCTTTACTGTAAGAGCAGTGAGACTATGGACTCTATACTGTAAGAGCAGTGAGACTATGGACTCTGTACTGTAAGAGCAGTGAGACTATGGACTCTTTACTGTAAGAGCAGTGAGACTATGGACTCTTTACTGTAAGAGCAGTGAGACCATGGACTCTACACTGTAAGAGCAGTGAGACTATGGACTCTTTACTGTAAGAGCAGTGAGACTATGGACTCTATACTGTAAGAGCAGTGAGACTATGGACTCTATACTGTAAGAGCAGTGAGACTATGGACTCTATACTGTAAGAGCAGTGAGACTATGGACTCTTTACTGTAAGAGCAGTGAGACTATGGACTCTATACTGTAAGAGCAGTGAGACTATGGACTCTTTACTGTAAGAGCAGTGAGACTATGGACTCTTTACTGTAAGAGCAGTGAGACTATGGACTCTATACTGTAAGAGCAGTGAGACTATGGACTCTTTACTGTAAGAGCAGTGAGACTATGGACTCTTTACTGTAAGAGCAGTGAGACTATGGACTCTTTACTGTAAGAGCAGTGAGACTATGGACTCTTTACTGTAAGAGCAGTGAGACTATGGACTCTTTACTGTAAGAGCAGTGAGACTATGGACTCTTTACTGTAAGAGCAGTGAGACTATGGACTCTTTACTGTAAGAGCAGTGAGACTATGGACTCTTTACTGTAAGAGCAGTGAGACTATGGACTCTATACTGTAAGAGCAGTGAGACTATGGACTTTTTACTGTAAGAGCAGTGAGACTATGGACTCTTTACTGTAAGAGCAGTGAGACTATGGACTGTTTACTGTAAGAGCCAGTGAGACTATGGACTCTTTACTGTAAGAGCAGTGAGACTATGGACTCTTTACTGTAAGAGCAGTGAGACTATGGACTCTATACTGTAAGAGCAGTGAGACTGTGGATTTTTTACTGTAAGGGCATTGAGACTAGTGGACTCTTTACTGTAAGAGCAGTGAGACTATGGACTCTATACTATAAGAGCAGTGAGACTATGGACTCTCTACTGTAAGAGCAATGAGACTATGGACTCTATACTGTAAGAGCATTGAGATTATGGACTCTTTATTGTAAGAGCAGTGAGACAATGGACTCTTTCCGGTAAGAACGGTGAGACTATGGACTCTATACTGTAAGAGCAGTGAGACTGTGGATTCTTTACTGTAAGGGCAGTGAGACTATGGGCACTTTTCTGTAAGAGCAGTGAGACTATGGACTGTTTACTGTAAAAGCAGCGAGACCATGGACTCTTTACTGTAAGAGCAGTGAGACTATGGACTCTATACTGTATGAGCAGTGAGACGATGGACTCTTTACTGTAAGAGCAGTGAGACTATGGACTCTATACTGTAAGAGCAGTGAGACTGTGGACTCTATACCGTAAGAGCAGTGAGACTGTGGATTCTTTACTGTAAGGGCAGTGAGACTATGGGCACTTTTCTGTAAGAGCAGTGAGACTATGGACTGTTTACTGTAAGAGCAGCGAGACCATGGACTCTTTACTGTAAGAGCAGTGAGACTATGGACTCTATACTGTAAGAGCAGTGAGACTATGGACTCTTTACTGTAAGAGCAGGGAGACTATGGACTCTTTATTGTAAGAGCAGTGAGACTATGGACTCTATACTGTAAGAGCAGTGAGACTATGGACTCTTTACTGTAAGAGCAGTGAGACTATGGACTCTATACTGTAAGAGCAGTGAGACTATGGACTCTGTACTGTAAGAGCAGTGAGACTATGGACTCTTTACTGTAAGAGCAGTGAGACTATGGACTCTTTACTGTAAGAGCAGTGAGACTATGGACTCTATACTGTAAGAGCAGTGAGACTATGGACTCTTTACTGTAAGAGCAGTGAGACTATGGACTCTATACTGTAAGAGCAGTGAGACTATGGACTCTATACTGTAAGAGCAGTGAGACTATGGACTCTTTACTGTAAGAGCAGTGAGACTATGGACTCTATACTGTAAGAGCAGTGAGACTATGGACTCTTTACTGTAAGAGCAGTGAGACTATGGACTCTTTACTGTAAGAGCAGTGAGACTATGGACTCTTTACTGTAAGAGCAGTGAGACTATGGACTCTTTACTGTAAGAGCAGTGAGACTATGGACTCTATACTGTAAGAGCAGTGAGACTATGGAGTCTTTACTGTAAGAGCAGTGAGACTATGGACTCTTCACTGTAAGAGCAGTGAGACTATGGACCCTTTACTGTTAAGAGCAGTGAGACTATGGACTCTATACTGTAAGAGCAGTGAGACTATGGATTCTTCTACTGTAAGAGCAGTGAGACTATGGACTCTTTACTGTAAGAGCAGTGAGACTATGGACTGTTTACTGTAAGAGCAGTGAGACTATGGACTCTTTACTGTAAGAGCAGTGAGACTATGGACTCTTTACTGTAAGAGCAGTGAGACTATGGACTCTTTACTGTAAGAGCAGTGAGACTATGGACTCTTTACTGTAAGAGCAGTGAGACTAGTGGACTCTTTACTGTAAGAGCAGTGAGACTATGGACTCTATACTATAAGAGCAGTGAGACTATGGACTTTTTACTGTAAGAGCAGTGAGACTATGGACTCTTTACTGTAAGAGCAGTGAGACTATGGACTCTTTACTGTAAGAGCAGTGAGACTATGGACTCTTTACTGTAAGAGCAGTGAGACTATGGACTCTTATACTGTAAGAGCAGTGAGACTGTGGAGTCTTTACTGTAAGAGCAGTGAGACTAGTGGACTATTTACTGTAAGAGCAGTGAGACTATGGACTCTATACTGTAAGAGCAGTGAGACTATGGACTCTCTACTGTAAGAGCAGTGAGACTATGGACTCTATACTGTAAGAGCAGTGAGACTATGGACTCTTTACTGTAAGAGCAGTGAGACTATGGACTCTTTACTGTAAGAGCAGTGAGACTATGGACTCTATACTGTAAGAGCAGTGAGACTATGGACTCTTTACTGTAAGAGCAGTGAGACTATGGACTGTTTACTGTAAGAGCAGCGAGACTATGGACTCTTTACTGTAAGAGCAGTGAGACTATGGACTCTATACTGTAAGAGCAGTGAGACTATGGACTCTTTCACTGTAAGAGCAGTGAGACTATGGACTCTATACTGTAAGAGCAGTGAGACTATGGACTCTATACTGTAAGAGCAGTGAGACTATGGACTCTATACTGTAAGAGCAGTGAGACTGTGGATTCTTTACTGTAAGGGCAGTGAGACTATGGGCACTTTTCTGTAAGAGCAGTGAGACTATGGACTCTTTACTGTAAGAGCAGTGAGACTATGGACTCTTTACTGTAAGAGCAGTGAGACTATGGACTCTATACTGTAAGAGCAGTGAGACTATGGACTCTTTACTGTAAGAGCAGTGAGACTATGGACTCTATACTGTAAGAGCAGTGAGACTATGGACTCTATACTGTAAGAGCAGTGAGACTATGGACTCTATACTGTAAGAGCAGTGAGACTATGGACTCTTTACTGTAAGAGCAGTGAGACTATGGACTCTATACTGTAAGAGCAGTGAGACTATGGACTCTATACTGTAAGAGCAGTGAGACTATGGACTCTTTACTGTAAGAGCAGTGAGACTATGGACTCTTTACTGTAAGAGCAGTGAGACTATGGACTCT
>CM065589.1:623510821-623545596 GCA_033119425.1 Bufotes viridis | reverse complement strand
TGAATAACTAATGTGTGGGAGCACTAAGGGGAATAACTACTGTGTGGGGGCACTAAGGGGGAATAATTACTGTGTGGGGTCACAACTACTGTGTGGCTGCACTAAGGGGGTATAACTACTGTGTGAGGGCACTAAGAGGGCATAACTACTGTGTGGAGACACTAAGGGGAAATACCTACTGTGTGGGATCACTATGGGGAATAACTACTGTGTGGGGGCACTAAGGGGGAATAACTGCTGTGTGGGGGCACTAAGAGGGAATAACTGCTGTGTGGGGGCACTAAGCGGGTATAACTACTGTGTGGGGGCACTAAGGGTGTATAACTACTGTGTGGAGGCACTAAGAGGGCATAACTACTGTGTGGAGACACTAAGGGGAAATAACTACTGTGTGGGATCACTATGGGGAATAACTACTGTGAGGGGGCACTAATACTGTCAATATTTGCTAGAAGTGAGCGATGACGTCACCGGGCTGCTGTGACATAGCCACACTGCCAAAGCTTCCTTGCCCGCTGTCTCTGGACCGACCTTTTTCCCGCCTTTGTCAGAAAGTCGCCTGATGACGTCACGGATCTCTATTACCAGAAATGCTGATCATCACTGACCTCTCGTGGCGGAACACGGTATCGTCCACAAGATAGTACAACCCACTGCTCTTACAGTATAGAGTCCATAGTCTCACTGCTCTTACAGTATAGAGTCCATAGTCTCACTGCTCTTACAGTATAGAGTCCATAGTCTCACTGCTCTTACAGTAAAGAGTCCATAGTCTCACTGCTCTTACAGTATAGAGTCCATAGTCTCACTGCTCTTACAGTAAAGAGTCCATAGTCTCACTGCTCTTACAGTAAAGAGTCCATAGTCTCACTGCTCTTACAGTAAAGAGTCCATAGTCTCACTGCTCTTACAGTAAAGAGTCCATAGTCTCACTGCTCTTACAGTATAGAGTCCATAGTCTCACTGCTCTTACAGTAAAGAGTCCATAGTCTCACTGCTCTTACAGTATAGAGTCCATAGTCTCACTGCTCTTACAGTAAAGAGTCCATAGTCTCACTGCTCTTACAGTATAGAGTCCATAGTCTCACTGCTCTTACAGTAAAGAGTCCATAGTCTCACTGCTCTTACAGTAAAGAGTCCATAGTCTCACTGCTCTTACAGTAAAGAGTCCATAGTCTCACTGCTCTTACAGTAAGAGTCCATAGTCTCACTGCTCTTACAGTAAAGAGTCCATAGTCTCACTGCTCTTACAGTATAGAGTCCATAGTCTCACTGCTCTTACAGTAAAGAGTCCATAGTCTCACTGCTCTTACAGTATAGAGTCCATAGTCTCACTGCTCTTACAGTATAGAGTCCATAGTCTCACTGCTCTTACAGTATAGAGTCCATAGTCTCACTGCTCTTACAGTAAAGAGTCCATAGTCTCACTGCTCTTACAGTATAGAGTCCATAGTCTCACTGCTCTTACAGTAAAGAGTCCATAGTCTCACTGCTCTTACAGTATAGAGTCCATAGTCTCACTGCTCTTACAGTAAAGAGTCCATAGTCTCACTGCTCTTACAGTAAAGAGTCCATAGTCTCACTGCTCTTACAGTAAAGAGTCCATAGTCTCACTGCTCTTACAGTATAGAGTCCATAGTCTCACTGCTCTTACAGTAAAGAGTCCATAGTCTCACTGCTCTTACAGTAAAGAGTCCATAGTCTCACTGCTCTTACAGTATAGAGTCCATAGTCTCACTGCTCTTACAGTATAGAGTCCATAGTCTCACTGCTCTTACAGTATAGAGTCCATAGTCTCACTGCTCTTACAGTAAAGAGTCCATAGTCTCACTGCTCTTACAGTATAGAGTCCATAGTCTCACTGCTCTTACAGTATAGAGTCCATAGTCTCACTGCTCTTACAGTAAAGAGTCCATAGTCTCACTGCTCTTACAGTATAGAGTCCATAGTCTCACTGCTCTTACAGTATAGAGTCCATAGTCTCACTGCTCTTACAGTAAAGAGTCCATAGTCTCACTGTTCTTACAGTAAAGAGTCCATAGTCTCACTGCTCTTACAGTATAGAGTGCATAGTCTCACTGCTCTTACAGTAAAGAGTCCATAGTCTCACTGCTCTTACAGTAAAGAGTCCATAGTCTCACTGCTCTTACAGTATAGAGTCCATAGTCTCACTGCTCTTACAGTATAGAGTCCATAGTCTCACTGCTCTTACAGTAAAGAGTCCATAGTCTCACTGCTCTTACAGTATAGAGTCCATAGTCTCACTGCTCTTACAGTAAAGAGTCCATAGTCTCACTGCTCTTACAGTATAGAGTCCATAGTCTCACTGCTCTTACAGTAAAGAGTCCATAGTCTCACTGCTCTTACAGTATAGAGTCCATAGTCTCACTGCTCTTACAGTAAAGAGTCCATAGTCTCACTGCTCTTACAGTATAGAGTCCATAGTCTCTCTGCTCTTACAGTAAAGAGTCCATAGTCTCACTGCTCTTACAGTATAGAGTCCATAGTCTCACTGCTCTTACAGTATAGAGTCCATAGTCTCACTGCTCTTACAGTATAGAGTCCATAGTCTCACTGATCTTACAGTAAAGAGTCCATAGTCTCACTGCTCTTACAGTAAAGAGTCCATAGTCTCACTGCTCTTACAGTAAAGAGTCCATAGTCTCACTGCTCTTACAGTAAAGAGTCCATAGTCTCACTGCTCTTACAGTATAGAGTCCATAGTCTCACTGCTCTTACAGTAAAGAGTCCATAGTCTCACTGCTCTTACAGTAAAGAGTCCATAGTCTCACTGCTCTTACAGTAAAGAGACCATAGTCTCACTGCTCTTACAGTAAAGAGTCCATAGTCTCACTGCTCTTACAGTATAGAGTCCATAGTCTCACTGCTCTTACAGAAAAGAGTCCATAGTCTCACTGCTCTTACAGTAAAGAGTCCATAGTCTCACTGCTCTTACAGTAAAGAGTCCATAGTCTCACTGCTCTTACAGTATACAGTCCATAGTCTCACTGCTCTTACAGTATAGAGTCCATAGTCTCACTGCTCTTACAGTAAAGAGTCCATAGTCTCACTGCTCTTACAGTAAAGAGTCCATAGTCTCACTGCTCTTACAGTATATAGTCCATAGTCTCACTGCTCTTACAGTAAAGAGTCCATAGTCTCACTGCTCTTACAGTAAAGAGTCCATAGTCTCACTGCTCTTACAGTATAGAGTGCATAGTCTCACTGCTCTTACAGTAAAGAGTCCATAGTCTCACTGCTCTTACAGTAAAGAGTCCATAGTCTCACTGCTCTTACAGTATAGAGTCCATAGTCTCACAGCTCTTACAGTATAGAGTCCATAGTCTCACTGCTCTTACAGTAGAGTCCATAGTCTCACTGCTCTTACAGTAAAGAGTCCATAGTCTAACTGCACTTACAGTATAGAGTCCATAGTCTCACTGCTCTTACAGTATAGAGTCCATAGCCTCACTGCTCTTACAGTAAAGAGTCCATAGTCTCATTGCTCTTACAGTATAGATTCCATAGCCTCACTGCTCTTACAGTATAGAGTCCATAGTCTCACTGCTCTTACAGTAAAGAGTCCATAGTCTCACTTTTCTTACAGTAAAGAGTCCATAGTCTTACTGCTCTTACAGTATAGAGTGCATAGTCTCACTGCTCTTACAGTAAAGAGTCCATAGTCTCACTGCTCTTACAGTAAAGAGTCCATAGTCTCACTGCTCTTACAGTATAGAGTCCATAGTCTCACAGCTCTTACAGTATAGAGTCCATAGTCTCACTGCTCTTACAGTAGAGTCCATAGTCTCACTGCTCTTACAGTAAAGAGTCCATAGTCTAACTGCACTTACAGTATAGAGTCCATAGTCTCACTGCTCTTACAGTATAGAGTCCATAGTCTCACTGCTCTTACAGTAAAGAGTCCATAGTCTCACTGTTCTTACAGTAAAGAGTCCATAGTCTCACTGCTCTTACAGTATAGAGTCCATAGTCTCACTGCTCTTACAGTAAAGAGTCCATAGTCTCACTGCTCTTGGACACACCATAAGACAAAAATTGAATAAAAATGGAAAATCCATATAATTATCACAATAGCACGGGCCGAAAGTCCAGGACCTGATACGGCCGGCACCATCATGCACGCTCTATACCTACACCGGGAAAATACGGTATCACCTGACCTCCCTTTCTCAATAATTTATGTAATATCACATGTGTAACTCATATTGGCTTATGGGATAATAGATATATGGTATATATATCGCTATGCACAGCACAGTCTGGATGGACCTCTGAGGAAGCCAGCTGTCAGGCTTGTAGCATGGACCCATACTGACTAACGCGTTTCCACTGTCTTTTATCTGATAAGTGTTTTCAAAAAGAGGAATTTTTCCAGCATTCTATAACCCCCCTTTTTCACCTTAGATCTTGATTATTTAACATATGGACTGATGATATGCAGGCTTTTTATTCTGGAATTTCATGTTGTTAGTAGTATTAGAAATGAGCGAATTTTTCAAACATCAATTCGGCCTATTTTCCGAATTTATTTGCGGTGAATCACGTTAAAAAATGGCTATTTCCTGTCTGCAGAGAGCCTTTATAGGGGTGTAGGTCTGCTGGGGTAGTGACATGATACTGTGAGTCCGTATGACATGCAGATGACAGACGTCACTCTTAGAATCACTGCACACTTCACTTATTTGGGCGGTCACGGTGCCAAAACTCACCAAATAACTCAAGTATGAACTCAGCCTTACAGGTCGAGGTTAGCGTTAAGAAGAAGCGCACTCCTTTTACACCGTCGTCAGCTGATTCCACATAGATGTCCACAGAACCTGTTCTATTAAACGCTTATATAAGTAGAGCCCCCGACAGAGTGGAGAGGGCGTCAGCAGTAAGTGTGTGTTGACGTCACTGATTTTTTTTGCCCTTCCTCTGATCCGTCAGAACAATAATCCACAAAAAACAGATCCTGTCTGTGGAGCATCCGCCTTCACTCGGTCAGCATTTGGTCAGTAATCCATCAGTATTGCTAATGCCAAAAAAAAACAGGAGTGGATTCAAAACAGAGATGACACGTGAATGGAATACTTGCATGTCTTCTGTGTTTTGTACCCACTCCGGCTTTTGGCTACCAAATCATAAGCCAATTCTGATGGGACCATACAGGCCTTACAGCTGCTACACAGACAGGATCCGATGTGCATCTCATTTTTCCTTCCTTCTGACAGATCAGAAGAAGGGTGAAATAAATGATGATGTCAGCCAGGCCAAAAGGCAAAATAGTGGCCCATGAAGTGGGGAGGGTGGGAACAGCATGAGAAGTCCACAGAGTGGCCCTATGACATAGTGGTGAGGTGGAAGCAGCAGCAGCATCAGGCAGGGCCACAGAGTGGCACAATGAAAGAGTCTCAAGGTGGCAGCAGAATGAGTAGGCCACAGAATGGCACAATGACAGTGTCTGGAGGTGGCAGCAGCAGCATCAGGAGGAGGCCAAGGAGTGGCACAATGACAGAGTCTTGAGGTGGCAGCAGCATGAGTAGTCCACAGAATGGCACAATGACAGAGTCTGGAAGTGGCAGCAGCATGAGGAGGCCACAGAGTGGCACAATGACAGAGTCTTGAGGTG
This sequence comes from Bufotes viridis, assembly GCA_033119425.1. Taxonomy (NCBI): domain Eukaryota; kingdom Metazoa; phylum Chordata; class Amphibia; order Anura; family Bufonidae; genus Bufotes; species Bufotes viridis. The sequence goes on along the minus strand of CM065589.1, from coordinate 623,539,964 downwards.
GCAGCAGCATGAGTAGTCCACAGAATGGCACAATGACAGAGTCTGAAAGTGGCAGAAGCATGAGGAGGCCACAGAGCGGCACAATGACAGAGTCTGGAAGTGGCAGCAGCATGGTGAGGCCACAGAGCGGCACAATGACAGAGTCTGAAAGTGGCAGAAGCATGAGGAGGCCACAGATCGGCACAATGACAGAGTCTGGAAGTGGCAGCAGCATGAGGAGGCCACATAGCGGCACAATGACAGAGTCTGGAAGTGGCAGCAGCATGAGGAGGCCACAGAGCGGCAATTTGACAGAGTCTGGAAGTGGCAGCAGCATGAGGAGGCCACAGAGCGGCACAATGACAGAGTCTGAAAGTGGCAGAAGCATGAGGAGGCTATATAGCGGCACAATGACAGAGTCTGGAAGTGGCAGCAGCATGAGGAGGCCACAGAGCGGCACAATGACAGAGTCTGGAAGTGGCAGAAGCATGAGGAGGCCACATAGCGGCACAATGACATAGTGTGGAAGTGGCAGCAGCATGAGGAGGCCACATAGCGGCACAATGACAGAGTCTGGAAGTGGCAGAAGCATGAGGAGGCCACATAGCGGCACAATGACATAGTGTGGAAGTGGCAGCAGCATGAGGAGGCCACATAGCGGCACAATGACAGAGTCTGGAAGTGGCAGCAGCATGAGGAGGCCACAGAGCGGCACAATGACTGAGTGCCGATCGACCAAGATACTTCTGGCACGAACAGGCCTCTAGTAGCTACAGACAATGAAAAGACAAAGAAGATAGCTTTGAGCCCAGAAGAATAAAATTTGTTTTTTGACCGAAATACTTCAGTAGAGATTTTACCACATATTACCGCAGCGCTGAACCTGAATAAAATTTGTTTTAAGACCAAAATACGTCACTAAAGGTTTTACCACATTTACCTGCAACAGTGAACGCTGAATATATTTAGTTTTTGTACTGAAATAATAATAACTGCGGAAGTGAAATGCGTGTATATTTATCGTTTGGTACTGACATAGGCCACTAAACTCTTACACCACAAAGAAATGCAACAATGAAGTGCGTACATTTTTTCCCTTTTTGTACTAAAATAGGCCACTAAGCGCTTTTACCACGAATAATTGCCCCACTGCGAACTTATATATATTTCTTGTACTGAAATACGTCACTGAACGCTTTCCCCACATATAAATGCAGAAGGGACATGCGTATATATTTTTCGTTTTCCACAAATAAAAGCCACCAAAGGCTTAAAGACTTGTCAACACAGCACCTGCACCCCAAGAACTAACTGCTGGAATGACAGAGCTGGATGATGACTTTTTGGATCCCAAATTATCTTTCCCTGCAGTTGGAAATCGTTTTTCTAGCACTGCCCCTAGCGCCTTCACACGTATGTCCCTGCACTCAGAACGCTGGAAAATGTCTGACTGTAAGATGGCCGCCGTATTTATAGGGATGTGACATCACAGGGCTGGCTGCGTCAAGCATGTCTCGGTGATCCCGCCTTCCCAGAGTTCCTTTCTCCATGTCCTCACACGTGAAGCAGCCATTTTAGGAAAAATGCGCAAAGAAATTCACATTCGTTGCAAATCGAATTTTTTCCTGAAATTCAGATCGAATTCCACTTCATCAGCTTCAATGCTGTCATCTCTAGTGGTAATAGTAGTCCTATTAGTCATGTTGTTGGTAGTATTAGTGGTAATAGTAGTCTTATTAGTCATGTTGGTAATATTAGTGGTAATAGTAGTCCTATTAGTCATGTTGTTGGTAATATTAGTGGTAATAGTAGTCCTATTAGTCATGTTGGTAGTATTGGTGGTAATAGTAGTCTTATTAGTCATGTTGTTGGTAGTATTAGTGGTAATAGTAGTCTTATTAGTCATGTTGTTGGTAGTATTAGTGGTAATAGTAGTCTTATTAGTCATGTTGGTAATATTAGAGGTAATAGTAGTCTTATTAGTCATGTTGTTGGTAGTATTAGTGGTAATAGTAGTCTTATTAGTCATGTTGTTGGTAGTATTAGTGGTAATATTAGTCTTATTAGTCATGTTGGTAATATTAGAGGTAATAGTAGTCTTATTAGTCATGTTGGTAATATTAGTGGTAATAGTAGTCTTATTAGTCATGTTGTTGGTAATATTAGTGGTAATAGTAGTCTTATTAGTCATGTTGTTGGTAGTATTAGTGGTAATAGTAGTCTTATTAGTCATGTTGTTGGTAATATTAGTGGTAATAGTAGTCTTATTAGTCATGTTGTTGGTAGTATTAGTGGTATTAGTAGTCTTATTAGTCATGTTGGTAATATTAGTGGTAATAGTAGTCTTATTAGTCATGTTGTTGGTAGTATTAGTGGTAATAGTAGTCTTATTAGTCATGTTGTTGGTAATATTAGTGGTAATAGTAGTCTTATTAGTCATGTTGTTGGTAGTATTAGTGGTAATAGTAGTCTTATTAGTCATGTTGTTGGTAATATTAGTGGTAATAGTAGTCTTATTAGTCATGTTGTTGGTAATATTAGTGGTAATAGTAGTCTTATTAGTCATGTTGTTGGTAATATTAGTGGTAATAGTAGTCTTATTAGTCATGTTGTTGGTAATATTAGTGGTAATAGTAGTCTTATTAGTCATGTTGTTGGTAATATTAGTGGTAATAGTAGTCTTATTAGTCATGTTGTTGGTAGTGCTAGTGGTAATAGTAGTCTTATTAGTCATGTTGTCGGTAATATTAGTGGTAATAGTAGTCTTATTAGTCATGTTGTTGGTAATATTAGTGGTAATAGTAGTCTTATTAGTCATGTTGTTGGTAATATTAGTGGTAATAGTAGTCTTATTAGTCATGTTGTTGGTAATATTAGTGGTAATAGTAGTCTTATTAGTCATGTTGTTGGTAATATTAGTGGTAATAGTAGTCTTATTAGTCATGTTGTTGGTAATATTAGTGGTAATAGTAGTCTTATTAGTCATGTTGTTGGTAATATTAGTGGTAATAGTAGTCTTATTAGTCATGTTGTTGGTAGTATTAGTGGTAATAGTAGTCTTATTAGTCATGTTGTTGGTAGTATTAGTGGTAATAGTAGTCTTATTAGTCATGTTGTTGGTAATATTAGTGGTAATAGTAGTCTTATTAGTCATGTTGTTGGTAATATTAGTGGTAATAGTAGTCTTATTAGTCATGTTGTTGGTAGTATTAGTGGTAATAGTAGTCTTATTAGTCATGTTGTTGGTAATATTAGTGGTAATAGTAGTCTTATTAGTCATGTTGTTGGTAATATTAGTGGTAATAGTAGTCTTATTAGTCATGTTGTTGGTAGTATTAGTGGTAATAGTAGTCTTATTAGTCATGTTGTTGGTAGTGCTAGTGGTAATAGTAGTCTTATTAGTCATGTTGTTGGTAATATTAGTGGTAATAGTAGTCTTATTAGTCATGTTGGTAGTATTAGTGGTAATATTAGTCTTATTAGTCATGTTGTTGGTAATATTAGAGGTAATAGTAGTCTTATTAGTCATGTTGTTGGTAATATTAGTGGTAATAGTAGTCTTATTAGTCATGTTGGTAATATTAGTGGTAATAGTAGTCTTATTAGTCATGTTGTTGGTAGTATTAGTGGTAATAGTAGTCTTATTAGTCATGTTGTTGGTAGTATTAGTGGTAATATTAGTCTTATTAGTCATGTTGGTAATATTAGTGGTAATAGTAGTCTTATTAGTCATGTTGTTGGTAATATTAGTGGTAATAGTAGTCTTATTAGTCATGTTGTTGGTAATATTAGTGGTAATAGTAGTCTTATTAGTCATGTTGGTAGTATTAGTGGTAATAGTAGTCTTATTAGTCATGTTGTTGGTAGTATTAGTGGTAATAGTAGTCTTATTAGTCATGTTGGTAATATTAGTGGTAATAGTAGTCTTATTAGTCATGTTGTTGGTAGTATTAGTGGTAATAGTAGTCTTATTAGTCATGTTGTTGGTAATATTAGTGGTATTAGTAGTCTTATTAGTCCTGTTGTTGGTAATATTAGTGGTAATAGTAGTCCTATTAGTCATGTTGGTAGTATTAGTGGTAATAGTAGTCTTATTAGTCATGTTGTTGGTAGTATTAGTGGTAATAGTAGTCTTATTAGTCATGTTGTTGGTAGTATTAGTGGTAATAGTAGTCTTATTAGTCATGTTGTTGGTAGTATTAGTGGTAATAGTAGTCTTATTAGTCATGTTGGTAATATTAGTGGTAATAGTAGTCTTATTAGTCATGTTGTTGGTAGTATTAGTGGTAATAGTAGTCTTATTAGTCATGTTGTTGGTAGTATTAGTGGTAATAGTTGTCTTATTAGTCATGTTGGTAATATTAGTGGTAATAGTAGTCTTATTAGTCATGTTGTTGGTAGTATTAGTGGTAATAGTAGTCTTATTAGTCATGTTGATGGTAGTATTAGTGGTAATAGTAGTCTTATTAGTCATGTTGTTGGTAATATTAGTGGTATTAGTAGTCTTATTAGTCATGTTGTTGGTAATATTAGTGGTAATAGTACTCTTATTAGTCATGTTGGTAATATTAGTGGTAATAGTAGTCTTATTAGTCATGTTGTTGGTAGTATTAGTGGCAATAGTAGTCTTATTAGTCATGTTGTTGGTAGTATTAGTGGTAATAGTAGTCTTATTAGTCATGTTGTTGGTGTTTTATTACTATAGTATTACTGGTAGTAATAGTAGTCTTATTACTTTATTACTATAGAGTACCTGGAGGAAATCAATGCAGTGAGAAGAAACAAACTCCATGTAAGCTATAGAATTAAAGGTAATGTGTGGCCCTGGAGCTGACGACCCCTATGTTACTGAGCTGTGCGCCAGAAGCTATAAAGAAGACTCACCTGTCCGCGGTCCCGCTAGTGCTCTCTTCATGGTCGCTTCCAATACCCTCAGGACCAGGATGTGACTGGGTCCCATGACCACTGTGGCCAATCACAGGCCTCAGCAGTCACAGAGAGGTATATGACTAATACTCCGCCCTAGTACAGTCAAGCCACGCCCACATTACAGACATCATGTGACTCAATTATTGTTCTGTTGGTATTTACAGTATTTATTTGGTTGATAGGAAAGTAAATATCTTTTATATACATCGCCCTGTGACAACACCGGAGAATGGACTGGGGACAGTAGTCAGCGGTTGTCGGGATGACGCCCATGGTCTGTTACATACTCCCTCGTGTGACTGTCTAGCCACACCCTTTTTGGTTGTACATGATAAGGGAGCACGTTTCATCACATGTGTGTTCCTTTGTCTCTTGTTACAATATTGATAGATGACCCGCCACGTGAGTAACGCCAAGGACCTGATGGACCAGTGCATGGAGCATGGTCATGTGACATCATCAGTGGGGCCCCGTATGTCACATTATTTATACCACAATACGGAGAACATACATCCTCCTGTTATGTCCAGCATTAAAGGTCATGGAGACCCGTGGGTCCGCACTCTGTATGAACTGGGAAGGTCCCACCTGACCCATCAGCATGTGCTGTTCACCCAACCTCGGAGCAGCTCCATCCTGTCCATTACTGGTGGCATCACGACCTATCTCAGCAGCTTCTCCCAGATAAGATGATAGCCATTGATTCTGTGCCTGACCACACAAATTGCTTAGTCCTCTGCCCATCTTCACTCATTAGATCCTGAAGGCCCCTCTCTGGAAGGGTCATCTTCATCATCTGATACATCGAACACCCCAACCAGATGATGGGCGATTTCCGAGGCTAGTGGAGAATCTGAAGGCACAAGAAACAACATTATCACCAAGTCTACGGAAATAACCACGGTATAATAAATCTAAAGACACTTCTCATGACTGACCATCCTCCAAGTGAGGTAATCAACACTGGCCAACTGTCCTCCACCGTGAGCGTCTCACCTGGTGAAATGATACGTAGTCTTGCTGAGCTGGACACCTCTCCGAACATGTTCCAGGCCCGGCAGATGTATAAGCCAGCATCCCTCTGCTTGACCTGATGAATCTGCAGCCAACCAGTCACCTGATGTCGTTGAGGCCCTCCACGAGACTGTGTCCAAAAAGAAACACGGCGCATCAGAGAAGAGGTCATGGGTCATATGAAACTGTGTGTAGAAGCCGACTATATGCCATAACTGAATGCATTCTGAACAGGGATTGGATGGCTACGGTCAGGTTTGGATGGTCTATATCTTATACATGATGAGTGGAGCCGGCCATTCACAATAGATGAAGACAAACCTGACGGTTTCTGCAAGACTGGCGTACAGTATGTGACCTCTTGTGTCACCCCTAAAGGCAGATGTCGGGAGAGATGAGGATCGGACAGGAGACAACAGAGGAATCTGAAGGAGACAGAGGAGTTTGGAGAAGACAAAGGTGTCTGGAAGGAACAGGCAAGTCTGGAGAGGGATAGAGAAGTCTGGAGATGAACAGAGAAGTCTGGAGGAGGAAAGAGGGGACTGGTGGGGAAAAGAGGAGTCTGGACAGTACAAAGGAGTCTGCTGAGACACAAGGTAGAATACAGAGGAGGAACAGAGATGTCTGGAGGGGACAGAGGAGCCTAGAAGAGACAGACAAATCTGGAAAATACAGTTGACACTGGAAGGGACAGAAAAATATGGTGATAGGCAGAGACGCCTGGAGGGATCAGAGGAGTCTGAAAGTGACAGAGGAGTCTGGAGGTGGACAGAGTAAGCTGGAGAGGGAAACAGGAGTATAGAGATGAGAAGTATGGAGGAGGACACAAAGTTGTCTGGAATGGGATAGAGGGGCAGAGGAAGCAATGTTCCTGGAGGGCAGAGGAGTCTGAATGGGACAATGGAGTTGAGGGTAGAGAAGAGTCTGGTGGAGAGACAGAAGGGTCTTTAGGTGGACACATGAGCCTGGGGGTGGTAAGAAAAGTGTGGAGAAGACAGAGGTGTCTGGAGGAGGATACATTGTATACATTGAGGTCTATACCTTACACGTGATGGTTAGGATGGGTGGGGTCTATAAGTCATGGCAATGGGCTAGACGGTACCTGTATGATGATATGGCTGTGCTCCCTGGAAGGGCTCTTTCCATCCCCTCTTTCCTCCATTCCATCTCGGCTACTGGTTGGGCAGACACTTCACAGCCCAGAATGATGCTCTGACCAATCACAGCCACTGTGTCATGAGGAGAACTGAGCAGAACCGGAGCTGTGGAGAACAGACACATCCTCTATTATTTGGAGAACTACAACCTAATATACAGACAGCTCTCCACAGTGCTACACCGCTACATCTCCTCCCCATCTCTGTCTACCATCCTAGCCCGTGCTCTCCACAGTGCTGCACCCCTACATCTCCTCCTCATCTCTGTCTACCATCCTACCCGTGCTCTCCACAGTGCTGCACCTACATCTCCTCCTCATCTCTGTCTACCATCCTACCCGTGCTCTCCACAGTGCTGCACCCTACATCTCCTCCTCATCTCTGTCTACCACCCTACCTGTACTCTCCACAGTGCTGCACCCCTATATCTCCTCTCTTATCTCTGTCTACCATCCTACCGTGCTCTCCACAGTGCTGCACCTCTACATCTCCTCCTCATCTCTGTCTACCATCCTACCTGTACTCTCCCACAGTGCTGCACCCCTACATCTCCTCCTCATCTCTGTCTACCATCCTACCTGTGCTCTCCACAGTGCTGCACTCCTACATCTCCTCCTCATCTCTGTCTACCATCCTACCCATGCTCTCCACAGTGCTGCACCCCTACATCTCCTCCTCATCTCTGTCTACCATCCTACCCGTGCTCTCCACAGTGCTGCACCCCCTACATCTCCTCATCTCTGTCTACCATCCTACCTGTGCTCTCCACAGTGCTGCACCCCTACATCTCCTCCTCATCTCTGTCTACCATCCTACCCGTGCTCTCCACAGTGCTGCACCCCTACATCTCCTCCTCATCTCTGTCTACCATCCTACCTGTGCTCTCCACAGTGCTGCACCTCCTACATCTCCTCCTCATCTCTGTCTACCATCCTACCTGTGCTCTCCACAGTGCTGCACCCCCTACATCTCCTCCTCATCTCTGTCTACCATCCTACCTGTGCTCTCCACAGTGCTGCACCCCTACATCTCCTCCTCATCTCTGTCTACCATCCTACCTGTGCTCTCCACAGTGCTGCACCCCCTACATCTCCTCCTCATCTCTGTCTACCATCCTACCCGTGCTCTCCACAGTGCTGCACCCCCTACATCTCCTCCTCATCTCTGTCATACCATCCTACCTGTGCTCTCCACAGTGCTGCACCCCCTACATCTCCTCCTCATCTCTGTCTACCATCCTACCTGTGCTCTCCACAGTGCTGCACCCCTACATCTCCTCCTCATCTCTGTCTACCATCCTACCTGTGCTCTCCACAGTGCTGCACCCCCTACATCTCCTCCTCATCTCTGTCTACCATCCTACCCATGCTCTCCACAGTGCTGCACCACCTACATCTCCTCCTCATCTCTGTCTACCATCCTACCTGTGCTCTCCACAGTGCTGCACCCCTACATCTCCTCCTCATCTCTGTCTACCATCCTACCCGTGCTCTCCACAGTGCTGCACCCCCTACATCTCCTCCTCATCTCTGTCTACCATCCTACCCGTGCTCTCCACAGTGCTGCACCCCCTACATCTCCTCCTCATCTGTGTGTACCATCCTACCTGTGCTCTCCACAGTGCTGCACCCCCTACATCTCCTCCTCATCTCTGTCTACCATCCTACCTGTGCTCTCCACAGTACTGCACCCCCTACATCTCCTCCTCATCTCTGTCTACCATCCTACCCGTGCTCTCCACAGTGCTGCACCCCCTACATCTCCTCCTCATCTGTGTGTACCATCCTACCTGTGCTCTCCACAGTGCTGCACCCCCTACATATCCTCCTCATCTCTGTCTACCATCCTACCCATGCTCTCCACAGTGCTGCACCCCTACATAGCCTCCTCATCTCTGTCTACGCTGACCTCTCCTCCAAATACACAGACATCAGGACGCTGACCTCTCCTAATACACAGACATCATGACCCCGACCTCTCCTACTAATACACCGACATCAGGACGCTGACCTCTCCTAATACACAGACATCAGGACGCTGACCTCTCCTAATACACAGACATCAGGACTCTGACCTCTCCTAATACACCGACATCAGGACGCTGACCTCTCCTCCTAATACACAGACATCAGGACGCTGACCTCTCCTCCTAATACACAGACATCAGGACGCTGACCTCTCCTAATACACAGACATCAGGACGCTGACCTCTCCTCTAATACACAGACATCAGGACGCTGACCTCTCCTCTAATACACAGACATCAGGACGCTGACCTCTCCTAATACACAGACATCAGACGCTGACCTCTCCTCTAATACACAGACATCAGGACGCTGACCTCTCCTAATACACAGACATCAGGACGCTGACCTCTCCTCCTAATACACAGACATCAGGACGCTGACCTCTCCCTAATACACAGACATCAGGACGCTGACCTCTCCTCCTAATACACAGACATCAGGACGCTGACCTCTCCTCCTAATACACAGACATCAGGACGCTGACCTCTCCTAATACACAGACATCAGGACGCCGACCTCTCCTCCTAATACACAGACATCAGGACGCTGACCTCTCCTCCTAATACACAGACATCAGGACGCTGACCTCTCCTCCTAATACACAGACATCAGGACGCTGACCTCTCCTCCTAATACACAGACATCAGGACGCTGACCTCTCCTCCTAATACACAGACATCAGCACGCTGACCTCTCTCCTAATACACAGACATCAGGGCGCTGACCTCTCCTCCTAATACACAGACATCAGGACGCTGACCTCTCCTCCTAATACACAGACATCAGGACGCTGACCTCTCCTCCTAATACACAGACATCAGGACGCTGACCTCTCCTAATACACAGACATCAGGACGCTGACCTCCCTCCTAATACACAGACATCAGGACGCTGACCTCTCCTCCTAATACACAGACATCAGGACGCTGACCTCTCCTAATACACAGACATCAGGACGCTGACCTCTCCCCTAATACACAGACATCAGGACGCTGACCTTCCTCCTAATACACAGACATCAGGACGCTGACCTCTCCTCCTAATACACAGACATCAGGACGCTGACCTCTCCTCCTAATACACAGACATCAGGACGCTGACCTCTCCTCCTAATACACAGACATCAGGACGCTGACCTCTCCTAATACACAGACATCAGGACGCTGACCTCTCCTCCTAATACACAGACATCAGGACGCTGACCTCTCCTAATACACAGACATCAGGACGCTGACCTCTCCCTAATACACAGACATCAGGACGCTGACCTCTCCTCCTAATACACAGACATCAGGACGCTGACCTCTCCTAATACACAGACATCAGGACGCCGACCTCTCCTCCTAATACACAGACATCAGGACGCTGACCTCTCCTCCTAATACACAGACATCAGGACGCTGACCTTCCTCCTAATACACAGACATCAGGACGCTGACCTCTCCTCCTAATACACAGACATCAGGACGCTGACCTCTCTCTAATACACAGACATCAGGACGCTGACCTCTCCTCTAATACACAGACATCAGGACGCTGACCTCTCCTAATACACAGACATCAGGACGCTGACCTCTCCTCCTAATACACAGACATCAGGACGCTGACCTCTCCTCTAATACACAGACATCAGGACGCTGACCTCCTCCTAATACACAGACATCAGGACGCTGACCTCTCCTAATACACAGACATCAGGACGCTGACCTCTCCTCCTAATACACAGACATCAGGACGCTGACTCTCCTCCTAATACACAGACATCAGGACGCTGACCTCTCCTCTAATACACAGACATCAGGACGCTGACCTCTCCTCCTAATACACAGACATCAGGACGCTGACCTCTCCTCCTAATACACAGACATCAGGACGCTGACCTCTCCTCTAATACACAGACATCAGGACGCTGACCTCTCCTCCTAATACACAGACATCAGGACGCTGACCTCCCCTAATACACAGACATCAGGACGCTGACCTCTCCTCCTAATACACAGACATCAGGACGCTGACCTCCTCCTAATACACAGACATCAGGACGCTGACCTCCTCCTAATACACAGACATCAGGACGCTGACCTCTCCTCCTAATACACAGACATCAGGACGCTGACCTCTCTCCTAATACACAGACATCAGGACGCTGACCTCTCCTCCTAATACACAGACATCAGGACGCTGACCTCTCTCTAATACACAGACATCAGGACGTCTGACCTCTCCTCTAATACACAGACATCAGGACGCTGACCTCTCCTAATACACAGACATCAGGACGCTGACCTCTCCTCCTAATACACAGACATCAGGACGCTGACCTCTCCCTAATACACAGACATCAGGACGCTGACTCTCCTCCTAATACACAGACATCAGGACGCTGACCTCTCCTAATACACAGACATCAGGACGCTGACCTCTCCTCCTAATACACAGACATCAGGACGCTGACCTCTCCTAATACACAGACATCAGGACGCTGACCTCTCCTCCTAATACACAGACATCAGGACGCTGACCTCTCCTAATACACAGACATCAGGACGCTGACCTCTCCTCTAATACACAGACATCAGGACGCTGACCTCTCCTAATACACAGACATCAGGACGCTGACCTCTCCTCCTAATACACAGACATCAGGACGCTGACCTCTCCTCCTAATACACAGACATCAGGACGCTGACCTCTCCTAATACACAGACATCAGGACGCTGACCTCTCCCTAATACACAGACATCAGGACGCTGACCTCTCCTCTAATACACAGACATCAGGACGCTGACCTCTCCTAATACACAGACATCAGGACGCTGACCTCTCCTAATACACAGACATCAGGACTCTGACTCTCCTCCTAATACACAGACATCAGGACGCTGACCTCTCCCTAATACACAGACATCAGGACGCTGACCTCTCCTCCTAATACACAGACATCAGGACCCTGACCTCTCCTAATACACAGACATCAGGACGCTGACCTCTCCTCCTAATACACAGACATCAGGACGCTGACCTCTCCTAATACACAGACATCAGGACGCTGACCTCTCCTCCTAATACACAGACATCAGGACGCTGACCTCTCCTCCTAATACACAGACATCAGGACGCTGACCTCTCCTCTAATACACAGACATCAGGACGCTGACCTCTCTCCTAATACACAGACATCAGGACGCTGACCTCTCCTAATACACAGACATCAGGACGCTGACCTCTCCTCCTAATACACAGACATCAGGACGCTGACCTCTCCTCCTAATACACAGACATCAGGACGCTGACCTCCTCCTAATACACAGACATCAGGACGCTGACCTCTCCTCCTAATACACAGACATCAGGACGCTGACCTCTCCTAATACACAGACATCAGGACGCTGACTCTCCTCCTAATACACAGACATCAGGACGCTGACCTCTCCTCCTAATACACAGACATCAGGACGCTGACCTCTCCTAATACACAGACATCAGGACGCTGACCTCTCCTCCTAATACACAGACATCAGGACGCTGACCTCTCCTAATACACAGACATCAGGACGCTGACCTCTCCTCCTAATACACAGACATCAGGACGCTGACCTCTCCTCCTAATACACAGACATCAGGACGCTGACCTCCTCCTAATACACAGACATCAGGACGCTGACCTCCTCCTAATACACAGACATCAGGACGCTGACCTCCTCCTAATACACAGACATCAGGACGCTGACCTCTCCTAATACACAGACATCAGGACGCTGACCTCTCCTCCTAATACACAGACATCAGGACGCTGACCTCTCCTAATACACAGACATCAGGACGCTGACCTCTCCTCCAATACACAGACATCAGGACGCCTGACCTCTCCTAATACACAGACATCAGGACGCTGACCTCTCCCTAATACACAGACATCAGGACGCTGACCTCTCCTCCTAATACACAGACATCAGGACTCTGACCTCTCCTAATACACAGACATCAGGACTCTGACCTCTCCTAATACACAGACATCAGGACTCTGACCTCTCCTAATACACAGACATCAGGACTCTGACCTCTCCCTAATACACAGACATCAGGACTCTGACCTCTCCCTAATACACAGACATCAGGACTCTGACCTCTCCCCTAATACACAGACATCAGGACTCTGACCTCTCCTCTAATACACAGACATCAGGACTCTGACCTCTCCTAATACACAGACATCAGGACTCTGACTCTCCTCCTAATACACAGACATCAGGACTCTGACCTCCTCCTAATACACAGACATCAGGACGCTGACCTCTCCTAATACACAGACATCAGGACGCTGACCTCTCCTCCAATACACAGACATCAGACCTGACCTCCTCCTAATACACAGACATCAGGACGCTGACCTCTCCTCCTAATACACAGACATCAGGACGCTGACCTCTCCTCCTAATACACAGACATCAGGACGCTGACCTCCCTCCTAATACACAGACATCAGGACGCTGACCTCTCCTCCTAATACACAGACATCAGGACTCTGACCTCTCCTAATACACAGACATCAGGACTCTGACCTCCTCCTAATACACAGACATCAGGACGCTGACCTTCCTCCTAATACACAGACATCAGGACTCTGACCTCTCCCTAATACACAGACATCAGGACCCTGACCTCTCCTCCTAATACACAGACATCAGGACTCTGACCTCTCCTAATACACAGACATCAGGACTCTGACCTCTCCTCCTAATACACAGACATCAGGACGCTGACCTCTCCTCTAATACACAGACATCAGGACTCTGACCTCCTCCTAATACACAGACATCAGGACTCTGACCTCTCCTCCTAATACACAGACATCAGGACTCTGAACTCTCCTAATACACAGACATCAGGACTCTGACCTCTCCTAATACACAGACATCAGCACGCTGACCTCTCCTCCTAATACACAGACATCAGGATGCTGACCTCTCCTCCTAATACACAGACATCATAACTCTGACCTCTCCTAATACACAGACATCAGGACTCTGACCTCTCCTAATACACAGACATCAGCACGCTGACCTCTCCTCCTAGTACACAGACATCAGCACGCTGACCTCTCCTAATACACAGACATCAGGATGCTGACCTCCCCTAATACACAGACATCAGCACGCTGACCTCTCCTAATACACAGACATCAGGATGCTGACCTCCCCTAATACACAGACATCAGGACTCTGACCTCTCCTAATACACAGACATCAGGACTCTGACCTCTCCTAATACACAGCCATCAGGACTCTGACCTCTCCTAATACACAGACATCAGGACTCTGACCTCTCCTAATACACAGCCATCAGGACTTGGAGATGATCCCTCTGACCCCCATAGGTCCTCCATATCGATGGCACTGTACAGAGGGAGACCCTACAAACATCTCCCCACACCTCAGCTTCACCTGGGTGACATGGAAGGGGGTCCTTCTCATTTGGTATGGGCTCACCTTCTTGGCATGGGCCAGTATGTGCCAGGCTGAGGACTATCCTCCTGCGGGTGCGTGCGGCCTCCTGTAGACGGCAGATGTTTTTGTAGGTCCTGCGGTCTGTTCCGCACTCGCTCTCCTGAGTTGGGCAGACACACTGGGGCTCCTCACTGTGTCCGGCCATCACCTGGCACCGCAGCTCCTCTCCACAGGTGCCATAATGGGGCCTCTGCCATGGCAGGTCACACAGCTGCCCCTCCACGTTGGCACACTCCCAGCAGCAGCCACAAGGATCCTTCACCCTGCCAGCCGGGCAGCGCTGGGGCACCGGGGGGCAGCTGTATTCCTGGCACAGTGGACAGTTCTCCTTACCCTCCACCTCATTGGACCAACCTGTGTTGGGAAAAATCCAAAGCAAGGCTGGGGAGGGGAAGCATAGGAGACATGAGACCAGTAAGATGGACTGGGCAGAGGACATGGTGGTCAGTGAGGTCTGGGGGAGGCTGGTCAGCTACAGGGGGTTTTATAGAGGTCAGGGGCGTAACATTAACCCCATCCCACCTGGGTCAGAGCATTATATGACATGTAGGCTTTCATGTAACCTTCCCTGCCCCCCACCCCTCTATTGTGCCCCTCAGGCTGGTTACATGTGGACTGCTCATTTGCACAAGGTTTATGGTGGAGGAGGGACACACTCAACAAAGAAGAGGCGACACCCAAATACCCCATACTGCTCCACAACTGTTTCACCTGATTCTAGCTTTCCCAGTTTGCACCAGTGGAATATACTGGTAATCAGATAGATTCGAGGTTGAGCTTTACCCATGGACTGGTGTATCAGGTGACGCTGATCTCTACATTATGGCCACTTGTCCTTCTCATGCAAGCGAAGGACTCTACTTGAAACTCAAGGACAGTCCAGGCTTCGGTTCTTTGGTCACCAAGTGGGTGCGCTGAAGAATGGTGCTGTAGGAGAGAACTGTGTTACTGCTGGATCATGTCTGAACTAGGTCAATCAGCCCACGGTCCGCACCCTGCAAGGTCACCTCTAGGAGATTTCCCATTCATGGTTAGTCCCACAGTTGTCCTTCTGTTAATTCCATGGATTTAGCTCCCATCCTGCCCCACATGACCACTCACGGGATTAATGGTGAAAACAAAAACCTAAACTAGAGACCTTCCACGATGGGCAAGAATGTATACGTGGTCCCATGGACAGGGCAGGAATGTATATGTGGCCCCTGAGGTCTCATGTATGGGCAAGAATGTATACGTGGTCCCATGGACAGGGCAGGAATGTATATGTGGCCCCTGAGGTCTCATGTATGGGAAGGAATGTATATGTGGCCCCTAAAGGTCTCATGTATGAATAGGAATGTATATGTGGCCCCTGAGGTCTCATGTATGGGCAGGAATGTATATGTGGCCCCTGAGGTCTCATGTATGGGCAGGAATGTATATGTTGCCCCTGAGGTGTCATGTATGGAAAGGAATGTATATGTGGCCCCTGAGGTCTCATGTATGGATAGGAATGTATATGTGGCCCCTGAGGTCTCATGTATGGGCAGGAATGGAATGTATATGTGGCCCTTGAGGTCTCATGTATGAATAGGAATGTATATGTTGCTCCTGAGGTCTCATGTATGGGAAGGAATGTATATGTGGCCCCTGAGGTCTCATGTATGAATAGGAATGTATATGTGGCCCCTGAGGTCTCATGTATGGGCAGGAATGTATATGTGGCCCCTGTATGTCCTAGTTCTGGTTTCTTGCCGGTAAAGTAATTGTCTTTCTTCTCGTTCTCCTCGGCCCCGGTGACTGACCCTGTGGCGGTCTCTCAGATCTCCAGCTGTCTCTTGGGTTTTACATAGTCTGGCCCCTGACAGTGACATCCTCATTTTCGGAAGGTCTACCCCGAACCCTGCTGTGTCCTCTCCTCCTCTACAACATGTTTATATGGGGTGGGATGTATGGCGCTGTATGACGGTCACTGGGGTGGGATTATGGCGCTTTATGAAGGTCCCAGTGACCTGGGGTGGGATGTATGGCGCTGTATGAAGGTCACAGTGAACTGGGGTGGGATTATGGCGCTGTATGACGGTCACTGGGGTGGGATTATGGCGCTTTATGAAGGTCCCAGTGACCTGGGGTGGGATGTATGGTGCTGTTTGACGGTCACTGGGGGGGATGTATGGCGCTGTATAAAGGTCAGACTGACCTGGGGTGGGATTTATGGTGCTGTATGAAGGTCACAGTGACCTGGGGTGGGATTTATGGCGCTGTATGAAGGTCCCAGTGACCTGGGGTGGGATTTATGGTGCTGTATGAAGGTCACAGTGACCTGGGGTGGGATTATGGCACTGTATGAAGGTCCCAGTGACCGGGGGTGGGATGTATGGTGCTGTATGATGGTCACTGGGGTGGGATGTATGGCTCGGTATGAAGGTCACAGTGACCTGGGGTGGGATGTATGGTGCTGTATGAAGGTCACAGTGACCAGGGGTGGGATGTATGGTGTTGTATGTAGGTCACTGGGGTGGGATGTATGGCGCTGTATGAAGGTCCCAGTGACCTGGGCTGAGATGTATGGTGCTGTATGAAGGTCACAGTGACCTGGGGTGGGATGTATGGCGCTGTATGAAGGTCACAGTGACCTGGGGTGGGATGTATGGTGCTGTATGAAGGTCACAGTGACCTGGGGTGGGATGTATGGTGCTGTATGAAGGTCACAGTGACCTGGGGTGGGATGTATGGCGCTGTATGAAGGTCACAGTGACCTGGGGTGGGATGTATGGTGCTGTATGAAGGTCACAGTGACCTGGGGTGGGATGTATGGCGCTGTATGACGGTCACTGGGGGGGATGTATGGCGCTGTATGAAAGTCACAGTGACCTGGGGTGGGATGTATGGCGCTGTATGACGGTCACAGTGACCTGGGGTGGGATGTATGGCGCTGTATGAAGGTCACAGTGATCTGTGGTGTGATGTATGGCACTGTATGAAGGTCACAGTGACCTGGGGTGGGATGTATGGCGCTGTATGACGGTCACTGGGGTGGGATGTATGGCGCTGTATGAAGGTCCCAGTGACCGGGGGTGGGATGTATGGTGCTGTATGATGGTCACTGGGGTGGGATGTATGGCTCGGTATGAAGGTCACAGTTACCTTGGGCTGGATGTATGGCGCTGTATGACGGTCACTGGGGGGGATGTATGGCGCTGTATGAAGGTCACAGTGACCTGGGGTGGGATGTATGGTGCTGTATGAAGGTCACAGTGACCTGGGGTGGGATGTATGGCGCTGTATGAAGGTCACAGTGATCTGTGGTGTGATGTATGGCGCTGTATGAAGGTCACATTGACCTGGGGGGATGTATGGTGCTGTATGAAGGTCGCAGTGACCTGGGGTGGGATGTATGGTGCTGTATGACGGTCACTGGGGGGATGTATGGCGCTGTATGAAGGTCACAGTGAACTGGGGTGGGATGTATGGTGCTGTATGAAGGTCACAGTGACCTGTAGTGGGATTTCTGGCGATGTATGAAGGTCACAGTGACCTGGGGTGGGATGTATGGCGCTGTATGAAGGTCACAGTGACCTGGGGTGGGATGTATGGCGCTGTATGAAGGTCACATTGACCTGGGGTTGGATGTTTGGTGCTGTATGAAGGTCACAGTGACCTGGGGTGGGATGTATGGCGCTGTATGAAGGTCACAGTGACCTGGGGTGGGATGTATGGCGCTGTATGAAGGTCACAGTGACCTGTGGTGGGATGTATGGAGCTGTATGAAGGTCACAGTGACCTGGGGTGAGATGTATGGCGCTGTATGAAGGTCACAGTGACCTGGGCTGAAATATATGTCGCTGTATGAAGGTCACAGTGACCTGTGGTGTGATGTATGGCGCTGTATGAAGGTCACAGTGACCTGGGGTGAGATGTATGGTGCTGTATGAAGGTCACAGTGACCTGGGCTGAGATATATGTCGCTGTATGAAGGTCACAGTGACCTGGGGTGGGATGTATGGTGCTGTATGAAGGTCACAGTGACATGGAGTGGGATGTATGGTGCTGTATGAAGGTCACAGTGACCTGGGGTGGGATGTATGGCGCTGTATGAAGGTCACAGTGACCTGGGGTGGGATGTATGGTGCTGTATGAAGGTCACAGTGACCTGGGGTGGGATGTATGGTGCTGTATGACGGTCACAGTGACCTGGGGTGGGATGTATGAAGGTCACAGTGACCTGGGGTGGGATGTATGGCGCTGAATGAAGGTCACAGTGACCTGGGGTGGGATGTATGGCGCTGTATGAAGGTCACAGTGACCTGGAGTGGGATGTATGGTGCTGTATGAAGGTCACAGTGACCTGGGGTGGGATGTATGGTGCTGTATGAATGTCACAATGACCTGGGGTGGGATGTATGGTGCTGTATGAAGGTCACAGTGACCTGGGGTGGGATGTATGGCGCTGTATGAAGGTCCCAGTGACCTGGGGTGGGATGTATGGCGCTGTATGAAGGTCACAGTGACCTGGGGGGGGGGGGATGTATGGCGCTGTAAGAAGGTCACAGTGACCTGGGGTGGGATGTATGGCGCTGTATGAAGGTCCCAGTGACCTGGGCTGAGATGTATGGTGCTGTATGAAGGTCACAGTGACCTGGGATGGGATGTATGGCGCTGTATGAAGGTCACAGTGACCTGGAGGGTATGTATGGTGCTGTATGACGTTCACTGGGGGGGATGTATGGCGCTGTATGAAGGTCACAGTGACCTGGGGTGGGATGTATGGCGCTGTATGAAGGTCACAGTGACCTGGGGTGGGATGTATCTCGCTGTATGAAGGTCACAGTAACCTGGGGTGGGATGTATGGCGCTGTATGAAGGTCACAGTGACCTGGAGGGTATGTATGGCGCTGTATGAAGGTCACAGTGACCTGGGGTGGGATGTATGGCGCTGTATGAAGGTCACAGTGACCTGGGGTGGGATGTATGGCGCTGTATGAATGTCACAGTGACCTGGGGTGGGATGTATGGTGCTGTATGAAGGTCACAGTGACCTGGGGTGGGATGTATGGCGCTGTATGAAGGTCACAGTGACCTGGGGTGGGATGTATGGTGCTGTATGAAGGTCACAGTGACCTGGGGTGGGATGTATGGTGCTGTATGAAGGTCACAGTGACCTGGGGTGGGATGTATGGCGCTGTATGAAGGTCACAGTGACCTGTAGTGGGATTTCTGGCGATGTATGAAGGTCACAGTGACCTGGGGTGTGATATTTGGCGCTGTATGAAGGTCGCAGTGACCTGGGGTTGGCTGTATGGTGCTGTATGACTGTCACTGGGGTGGGATGTATGGTGCTGTATGAAGGTTACAGTGACCTGGGGTGGGATGTATGGTGCTGTATGAAGGTCACAGTGACCTGGGGTGTCATGTATGGAGCTGTATGAAGGTCACAGTGAACTGGGGTGTGATATATGGTGCTGTATGAATGTCACAGTGACCTGGGGTGGGATGTATGGTGCTGTATGATGGTCACAGGGGTGGGATGTATGGCGCTGTATGAAGGTCACAGGGGTGGGATGTATGGCGCTGTATGAAGGTCAGAGTGACCTGGGTTGATATGTATGGCGCTGTATGAAGGTCACAGTAACCTGGGGTGGGATTAAAGGCACTGTATGAAGGTCGTAGTGACCTTGGGTGGGATGTATGGTGCTGTATGAAGGTCACTGGGGGGGGATATATGGCACTGTATGAAGGTCAGAGTGACCTGGGTTGGGATTAAAGGCACTGTATGAAGGTCGCAGTGACCTGGGGTGGGATGTATGGTGCTGTATGACGGTCACTGGGTGGGGGATGTATGGCGCTGTATGAAGGTCACAGTGAACTGGGGTGGGATGTATGGCTCTGTATGAAGGTCACAGTGAACTGGTGTGGGATTATGGCGCTGTATGAAGGTCACAGTGACCTGGGGTGGGATGTATGGCGCTGTATGACGATCACTGGGGTGGGATTATGGCGCTGTATGAAGGTCCCAGTGACCGGGGGTGGGATGTATGGCTCGGTATGAAGGTCACAGTGACCTGGGCTGAGATGTATGGGTTGGTATGAATGTCACAGTGACCTGGGGTGGGATTTATGGCGCTGTATGAAGGTCACAGTGACCTGGGGTGGGATGTATGGCGCTGTATGGAGGTCACAGTGACCTGGTGGGAGATGTATGGCGCTGTATGAAGGTCACAGTGACCTGGTGGGAGATGTATGGCGCTGTATGAAGGTCACAGTGACCTGGGGTGGGATTTATGGCGCTTTCTGAAGGTCACAGTGACCTGGGGTGGGATGTATGGCGCTTTATGAAGGTCACAGTGACCTGGGTGGGATGTATGGTGCTGTATGAAGGTCACAGTGACCTGGGGTGGGATTTATGGCGCTTTCTGAAGGTCACAGTGACCTGGGGTGGGATTTATGGCACTGTATGAAGGTCACGGTGACCTGGGGGGGGGTGTATGGTGCTGTATGAAGGTCACAGTGACCTGGGGTGGGATGTATGGCGCTGTATGAAAGTCACAGTGACCTGGGGGGTATGTATGGTGCTGTATGACGGTCACTGGGGGGGATGTATGGCGCTGTATGAAGGTCACAGTGACCTGGGGTGGGATGTATGGCGCTGTATGCAGGTCACAGTGACCTGGGGTGGGATGTATGGTGCTGTATGAAGGTCACAGTGACCTGGGGTGGGATGTATGGCGCTGTATGAAGGTCACAGTGACCTGGGGTGGGATGTATGGCGCTGTATGAAGGTCACAGTGACCTGGGTGGGATGTATGGTGCTGTATGAAGGTCACAGTAACCTGGGGTGGGATTTATGGCGCTTTCTGAAGGTCACAGTGACCTGGGGTGGGATGTATGGCGCTGTATGAAGGTCACAGTGACCTGGGGTGGGATGTATGGCGCTGTATGAAGGTCACAGTGACCTGGGGTGGGATGTATGGCGCTGTATGAAGGTCACAGTGACCTGGGGTGGGATGTATGGCGCTGTATGAAGGTCACAGTGACCTGGGGTGGGATGTATGGCGCTGTATGAAGGTCACAGTGACCTGGGGTGGGATGTATGGCGCTGTATGAAGGTCACAGTGACCTGGGGTGGGATGTATGGCGCTGTATGAAGGTCACAGTAACCTGGGGTGGGATGTATGGTGCTGTATGAAGGTCACAGTGACCTGGGGTGGGATGTATGGTGCTGTATGAAGGTCACAGTGACCTGGGGTGGGATGTATGGCGCTGTATGAAGGTCACAGTGACCTGGGGTGGGATGTATAGTGCATTATGAAGGTCACTGTGACCTGGGGTGGGATGTATGGCTCTGTATGAAGGTCACTGTGACCTGGGGTGGGATGTATGGCTCTGTATGAAGGTCACAGTGACCTGGCGTGAGATGTATGATGCTGTATGATGGTCACTGTGACCTGTATTGAACACGATATGGGCACTAATCACAGATCGCACTTGGAACCCCACTCAGGTGGACTGCAAAGATGATGAATCCCATGCTCAGGTAGACTGTGGAGATTGGGAACCCCATGTTCAAGTTGGACTATGTAGACTGTGAACCCCATGCTCAGGTGGACTGCAGAAACTGGGAACCACATGCTCAGGTGGACTGCAGAGATTGGGAACCCCATGCTCAGGTGGACTGCAGAGACTGGGAACCCCATGCTCAGGTGGACTGCAGAGATTGGGAACCCCATGTTCAGGTGGACTGCAGAGATTGGGAACCCCATGCTCAGGTGGACTGCAGAGACTGGGAACCCCATGCTCAGGTAGACTGCAGAGACTGGGAACCCCATGCTCAGGTGGACTGCGGAAATATGGAACCCCATGCTCAGGTGGACCGCAGAGATTGGGAACCCCATGTTCAGGTGGACTGCAGAGATTGGGAACCCCATGCTCAGGTGGACTGCAGAGATTGGGAACCCCATGCTCAGGTGGGCTGCAGAGATTGGGAACCCCATGCTCAGGTGGGCTGCAGAGATTGGGAACCCCATGCTCAGGTGGACTGCAGAGATTGGAACCCCATGCTCAGGTGGACTGCAGAGATTGGGAACCCCATGCTCAGGTGGACTGCAGAGATTGGGAACCCCCATGCTCAGGTGGACTGCAGAGATTGGGAACCCCATGCTCAGGTGGACTGCAGAGATTGGGAACCCCATGCTCAGGTGGACTGCAGAGATTGGGAACCCCATGCTCAGGTGTACTGCAGAGATTGGGAACCCCATGCTCAGGTGGGCTGCAGAGATTGGGAACCCCATGCTCAGGTGGACTGCAGAGATTGGGAACCCCATGCTCAGGTGGACTGCAGAGATTGGGAACCCCATGCTCAGGTGGGCTGCAGAGATTGGGAACCCCATGCTCAGGTGGGCTGCAGAGATTGGGAACCCCATGCTCAGGTGGGCTGCAGTGGACCTCCCTTGATGTTCATTGCTCCTCAGATTCACTGAAATAAAGTGGCCTAAATGGGGGGATCTGCTCAAACCCCTAACCCTGTAGCTTGTTTCTAACCCCAGCAAAAAATGTTTGTCTGGTAACATTCTGCTGCCCCGGGGAGATAAAAGGGATTTCTAGAACTCCCTCCCATGTCTTTACTTCTCCTCACTTTTCCCTCTTCTTCCCGGTCCTCCTTTCTTCCTCCTGTCATTTATTATACACCCTCCATACCCTCACACACGCTCCGTTACATTATACCCTCCATACCCTCACACCGCTCCGTTACATTATACACCCTCCATACCCTCACACACCGCTCCGTTACATTATACACCCTCCATACCCTCACACACCGCTCCGTTACATTATACACCCTCCATACCCTCACACACGCTCCGTTACATTATACACCCTCCATACCCTCACACACCGCTCCGTTACATTATACACCCTCCATACCCTCACACACCGCTCCGTTACATTATACACCCTCCATACCCTCACACCGCTCCGTTACATTATACACCCTCCATACCCTCACACACCGCTCCGTTACATTATACACCCTCCATACCCTCACACACCGCTCCGTTACATTATACACCCTCCATACCCTCACACACCGCTCCGTTACATTATACACCCTCCATACCCTCACACACCGCTCCGTTACATTATACACCCCCCATACCCTCACACACCGCTCCGTTACATTATACACCTCCATACCCTCACACACCGCTCCGTTACATTATACACCTCCATACCCTCACACACCGCTCCGTTACATTATATACCTCCATACCCTCACACACCGCTCTGTTACATTATACACCCTCCATACCCTCACACACCGCTCCGTTACATTATATACTCTCCATACCCTCACACACCGCTCCGTTACATTATATACCTCCATACCCTCACACACCGCTCCGTTACATTATACACCCTCCATACCCTCACACACCGCTCCGTTACATTATACACCTCCATACCCTCACACACCGCTCTGTTACATTATACACCCTCCATACCCTCACACACCGCTCCGTTACATTATACACCCTCCATACCCTCACACACCGCTCCGTTACATTATACACCCTCCATACCCTCACACACCGCTCCGTTACATTATACACCCTCCATACCCTCACACACCGCTCCGTTACATTATACACCCTCCATACCCTCACACACCGCTCCGTTACATTATACACCCTCCATACCCTCACACACCGCTCCGTTACATTATACACCCTCCATACCCTCACACACCGCTCCGTTACATTATACACCCTCCATACCCTCACACACCGCTCCGTTACATTATACACCCTCCATACCCTCACACACCGCTCCGTTACATTATACACCCTCCATACCTCACACACCGCTCCGTTACATTATACACCCTCCATACCCTCACACACCGCTCCGTTACATTATACACCCTCCATACCCTCACACACCGCTCCGTTACATTATACACCCTCCATACCCTCACACACCGCTCCGTTACATTATACACCCTCCATACCCTCACACCGCTCCGTTACATTATACACCCTCCATACCCTCACACACCGCTCCGTTACATTATACACCCTCCATACCCTCACACACCGCTCCGTTACATTATACACCCTCCATACCCTCACACACCGCTCCGTTACATTATACACCCTCCATACCCTCACACACCGCTCCGTTACATTATACACCCTCCATACCCTCACACACCGCTCCGTTACATTATACACCCTCCATACCCTCACACACCGCTCCGTTACATTATACACCCTCCATACCCTCACACACCGCTCCGTTACATTATACACCCTCCATACCCTCACACACCGCTCCGTTACATTATACAACCCTCCATATCCTCACACCGCCCGTTACGTTATACACCCTCCCATACCCTCACACACCGCTCCGTTACATTATACACCCTCCATACTCTCACACACCGCTCCGTTACATTATACACCCTCCATTCTCACACACCGCTTGTTACATTATACACCTCCATGCTCACACCGCCTGCATTATACACCCTCCCTTACTCCTCACACACCGCTCTGTTTACATTATACACCCTCCATACCCTCACACACCGCTCCGTTACATTGCACACCCCCGCCACACCTCACACACTGCTCCGTTACATTATACACCCTCCATGCCCTCACACTCCGCTCCGTTACATTATACACCCTCCATACCCTCACACACCGCTCCGTTACATTATACACCTGTGACGAGACCAATCTCGCCACATTGCATTGGAGAAACCTGGTTGCTCGCCTGCTGCCTTTGGACTATGGCCCCCTGTTAAAAGACATCTTTTTTTACCTGCAGAAAAGCTTAATTCGTGCTTTTCTGCCTGAGGTTCGGTAGTTTTGGTTGAATGTGTTATACCCCAGATAGGAATCCCATGGAGCCCATTCGTATGAAACTGACTGTAAAGACTTTGGCTCCATGGCGATTAAACTGTATTCGTGTGGTCTGAGCGCCATTCACTTAATAATGTGCGCTCAGACCTGAGCTATCTGGGGATATGTTAAATGTATAGTTTTAATGTAATGTGTCTTACCTGGTGTATTTTAACAGTAATGCTTGTTCTGTGTCCCCATGTGCATAATGGAGTCTTGTCTCTGAAATGTCTGTGTGTATTGTAAAGGGTGGGACATTGTGTATTGAATAGTGATGTCTGTCCTATTGTCCCCACATGTGTATTGGCGATTTCCCTTTGTCCTGAGAGATAATTGAATGACTCCTCAATTGTCTCCAGGACAGAAAGACATGTGTGTATTCGTCTGCCTGTGATGATTGCATTACCCATGTAGGGTGATGGTATCACAGGCAGAGGGAGGGATATGCTGGGGGTGTCTGTATTGTCCCAATGTGTGTGATTGGCTGCTGTATCCCGTGTCGCAGTCTTCCTTCTGGTCCTCTAGGGAGTGTCCACCAGGTGGGAGACCTGGATAAATACCAGGCAGGTAGCCGTTAATAAATATAGAATTCCTGTTTACCATCAATACGGAGCCTCGTCTCGTTCTTGGGGGGATTCACTGTATGCTGTTAGAGACTGATTGCCAGGAGTGTAAGCTGATTGTCTGCTTTTCCTGTTCGTCTGCTAGCAGCTATTTGGGAGGTTCCAGTACGGGAGTTGGAGTGCTATTTTGTATCCAGTTCGGGAGTTTGGTGTTCTGCAGTAGCTGTGCCTATATCTCTGTAAAGGGGCCGATCGCCTAAGCGGTTTTTACCCCTTGTCTGCAGCAACGGTCCGTTACAATTGGTGGCGAGCAGCGGGATCGTTCCTACAGCCAGAAGGACAGCTACAGGAGACACCATTTCCTTGGATTTACAAGTGGGGGCAACGCATGTCCCAGTACAGCGATCCTAAAAGCACCAGAATGGAACCAGCAGTGTCATACGAGGAGGAGGACCTGGATGGCCGGGATGCATTAAGGAAAGGCATCTGGTACCAGGCCCTGGACAATGTACAATACCAGCGGGGTGAGAGTCTCCCCAGTGAAGAGCAGCGGTGGCAGAAGCAAGTGGCCCTGCGGCTGCCCTTTCTGGGAGAGCAGCCCCTGGATGAATGGGTGAAGGAACTAGAGCACCGGGTATGGCAGGAGCTATGGCTGGAGGATGCCTACCAGGCGCTCTGGTGGTATATGGCACAGTATATACCCTGGACAGCCGAGCATGACAAGCCAGAGGGAGAGGAGTTTGATGGTTCTGGCTTGTTATGGGAGTCCTTTGCAGAGCCTGACTTGGAGTCCTGCGCAGAGACAGACTTCAGGACATTTTCTACGAGAGGAGGCTAGGCATGACGGGATGACCCCCATGAGGTAGAGCAAGACCTGGCTCACCTAGCAACCCTGGAGTGGGAACTGGAGCAGGACTACCGAGATCTCTTCCACTCCATTGGGAAGGCTCAGCAGGACAGCAAGGTGACAGATCCAGTTCCAGACCCATTCCGCTGGGAGAGATATTATTGAAATTTACTGGGAGGGAACCCCAGGCGGCAGGTGGAGATGGGACCGAGGTCTCTCCACCGATGTGCAGGGAATTGGGAGCCTGAGCTCCATTCCCCAGCGGGAGATATTGCAGGGAGTGGGAGCCTGAGCTCCATTCCCAGCGGGAGATATTACAGGGAGTGGGAGCCTGAGCTCCATTCCCAGCATGACAGAGCTGAGCTACAGGGGGCAGAGGTAGTTGTTCCTGCCCCACAGCATGCAGTGATTTTTCGAGAATTAGGAGCCCGGTCTCCATTCCCCAGCGGCAGTGTTATTTGTTGCAGAGTTGGGAGCCCGGTCTCCAGTCCCCAGCGACAGAGTAACCAGCAGGGAATAGAGGCCCAGTCTCCTTTCTCCAGCAGCAGGACTCTGTATTGGGAGGAGAGCAGTCGGTCTCCCTCCACTGAGGAGGAAGGTATGTATGGGAGAGGAGCTTCACCACCTCTCCCAGCGGCGGATCATTAATGGGCAGGGAATGAGAGCTCAGTCTCCTTTCCCCAGCAGCAGGCTGTGTAACCAAAGGGAGACAGTCGGTCTCCAGCAGCAGGATTTGTATATCTAAAGGAGACGGTCGGATCTTCCCACTCCAGCAACCAGGCTTCACTAGGCTACCCTCCCAGTGGCGCTGGCATACAGAGGCAGAGTGACGCGGGTCTCTGCCCATGCAGCACCCCACCAGTCAGCGTGCCCATTGCCCAGCACAGCCGTGGTGAGGCACCTGGACATGGACAAGCTTCTCCTCTACCGAGTTGCAGTAACTATTTATTGTGGGTGGGCTGTGCTGTTGATTGTGTTTTGTGGGTGGGCTGCTGGACTAACAAGGGCACTGACCGGCAGGAGGTCAGATACCCTGTTGGTCTGTTTGGAAAAGGGAGAGATGTGACAGACCAATCTGCCACATTGCATTGGAGAAACCTGGTTGCTCGCCTGCTGCCTTTGGACTATGGCCCCTGTTAAAAGACATCTTTTTACCTGCAGAAGAAGCTTAATTAGTGCTTTTCTGCCTGGGATTCGATAGTTTTGGTTGAATGTGTTATACCCCAGATAGGAATCCCATGGAGCCCATTCGTATGAAACTGACTGTAAGGACTTTGGCTCCATGGCGGTCAAACTTGTATTCGTGTGGTCTGAGCGCCATTCACTTAATAATGTGCTCAGACCTGCAGGCTATCTGGGGATATGTTAAATGTATAGTTTTAATGTAATGTATCTTACCTGGTGTATTTCAACAGTAATGCTTGTTCTGTATCCATGTGCATAATGGAGTCTTGTCTCTGAAATGTCTGTGTGTATTGTAAAGGGTGGGACATTGTATTGAATAGTGATGTCTGTCTATTGTCCCCACATGTGTTTGGCGATTTCCTTTGTCCTGAGAGATAGTTGAATGACTCTCAATTGTCTCCAGGACAGAAGACAATGTGTATTCTATCTGCCTGTGATGATTACATTACCCATGTAGGGTGATTGTATCACAGGCAGAGGAGAGATATGCTGGGAGTGTCTGTATTGTCCCAATGTGTGTGATTGGCTGCTGTATCCCGTGTCGCAGTCTTCCTTCTGGTCCTCTAGGGAGTGTCCACCAGGTGGGAGACCTGGATAAATACCGGGCAGGTAGCCCTTAATAAAATATAGAATTCCTGTTTTCACCATCAATGCGGAGCCTCGTCTCGTTCTTGGGGGATTCACTTGTATGCTGTTAGAGACTGATTGCCAGGAGTGTAAGCTGATTGTCTGCTTTTCCTGTTCGTCTGCTAGCAGCTATTTGGGAAGGTTCCAGTGCGGGAGTTGGAGTGCTATTTTGTATCCAGTTCGGAGTTTGGTGTTCTGCAGTAGCTGTGCCTATATCTCTGTAAAAAGGGGGCCGATCGCCTAAGCGGTTTTACCCCTTGTCTGTGCAACAGCGGTCCGTTACAACACCCTCCCATACCCTCACACACCGCTCCGTTACATTATACACCCTCCATACCCTCACACACCGCTCCGTTACATTATACACCCTCCATACCCTCACACACCGCTCCGTTACATTATACACCTCCATACCCTCACAC